>OZ014519.1:313566204-313933704 GCA_963966055.1 Lathyrus aphaca
GATTAATGAACAAATGGATATCTTTTGCAAATGATCTTTTTTCGCTCACTGTTTTTCATTTTTGTTATTTTCGCACAAAACAATAAATGGCAGTGTTTTTTCAATAATAAACTTCATTCACTTTTTCCTAAACAAGAATAAAATCAATCACTAAAATGAACAACTCTCAACCCTTGCAGAGATAATCCTCCAGATTGCACCGACAACGACACTGCTATGACCTTGTATGACTTTGACAATCCGATTAATCAAGCAGATGAAGGGGTTGACAAAGACTATAATTTTCCTGAAGAGTTGGCTAGGTTGTTGAGACAAGAGGAAAAAGTGATTACTCCTCATCAGGAGGAAGTTAAAACTGTCAATCTTGGTACTGAGGAAGAAGTGAAAGAGGTGAAGATCGTGGCTAGTCTGCAAGCTCTAGTGAAAGAACAACTCATCAGTATGCTTCGGGAATATGTTGACGTCTTTGCTTGGTCCTATCAAGATATTCCAGGTCTGGATACAGATATTGTTATGTACAGACTTCCATTAAGAGAATATTATCCGCCATTCAAATAGAAGTTACGTCGTACTCGCCCAGACATGGCCATGAAAATATCAAAGAAGAAGTACAGAAGCAGTGGGACGCCGGTTTTCTCACTGTAACTAGTTACCCGCCGTGGGTTGCTAACATTGTACCCGTACCTAAGAAGGATGGAAAGGTGCGTATGTGTGTGGATTACCGGGATCTGAACAGAAAAAGCCCGAAGGATGATTTCCCATTACCTCACATTGATGTATTGGTAGACAACACAACTCAGTTCTCGGTATTTTCTTTTATGGATGGATTCTCTGGATACAATCAGATTAAGATGTCACCAGAAGACATGGAGAAGACAACTTTCATCACACCTTGGGGCATGTTCTGCTACAAGGTAATGTCGTTCGGTCTGAAGAACGCCGGTGCAACATATCAATGGGCTATGGTAACATTATTCCATGATATGATCCACAAAGAAATCGAGTGTTATGTGGATGATATGATTTCCAAGTCCCTTACAGAGGAAGATCATCTGGTGAATCTGCTGAAATTGTTTAAGCGTCTGAGGAAGTATCAGTTGAAGTTGAACCCCAACAAATGCATATTCGGGGTACGTTCCGGTAAGCTGCTGGGTTTTATTGTAAGTGAAAAAGGAATTGAGGTTGATCCCGACAAAGTCAAAGCTATTCAGGAGATGCCTGCACCTAAGACTGAGAAAGAAGTTCGAGGGTTCCTGTTAAGAAAAGAGAAAACAGTCAGGTGGAATGATGATTGTCAGAGAGCTTTTGACAAGATCAAAGAATATCTGCAAGAACCTCTAATTCTCATGCCTCCAGTTGAAGGAAGACCTTTAATCATGTACCTAACAGTATTAGAAGAGTCAATGGGGTGTGTGATGGGCCAGCATGACGAGTCTGGTCGAAAAGAGTATGCAATATACTACCTAAGCAAAAAGTTTACCGACTGTGAACAACTTTATTCACTGCTCGAGAAGACTTGTTGTGCTTTAGCGTGGGCTGCTCGCCGACTAAGACAGTATATGTTGACTCATACTACCTTATTGATCTCAAAGATGGATCCAGTCAAGTACATATTTTAGAAGCCAGCACTTACCGGAAGGGTTGCAAGATGGCAAATGATTCTAATAGAGTATGACATTCAGTACACATCACAAAAGGCCATCAAGGGCAGTGTATTGTCTGACTATCTGGCTGAGCAACTCATTGATGATTACCAGCCTATGAGATTTGACCTCCCTAATGAAGACATCATGTTCTTGAAATCAAAAGATTTTGAAGAGCTTGTTCACACTGAAGGGCCTGACCCATAAGCAACATGGACTATGATGTTCGATGGGGCAGTTAATTGCAACGGTCATGGGGTTGGTGCAGTGCTTATCACACCCAAGGGATTCCATATGCCTTTCTCAGCAAACCTCTCCTTTGCTTGCACTAACAATGAAGCAGAATTCGAAGCTTGTATCATGGGTCTTGAGGAAGCCATTGACCTCAGGATCAAAACCTTGAATGTATTCGTAGATTCAGCTTTGGTAATCAACAGACCAACGACAAGTGGTACACTCATCAGGAGCATCTGATTCTCTACCGTGACTATACGAGGAGATTATTGACCTTCTTCACAACAATTAAACTTGAATACATCCCTCGAGATGAGAATCAGTTTGCGGATGCTTTGGCTACCATTTCATCCATGATCAAAGTACAAGCTTCTAATTATGTACCTCGGATTTTGGTATCCAGACTAGACCGACCAACATATGTATTCTCTGTGGACACGGTCACTGATAACAAGCCTTGGTTCCATGACATCAAATGCTTCTTGGAAACTCAGACATACCCACCTGGGGCATCGTCAAATGATAAGAAGACATTAAGAAGGCTAGCCAGTAGTTTCTTCCTCAATACTGATGGGTCATTATACAAGCGAAACTTCGATATGATCTTGCTCAGATGTGTTGACAAGAAGGAAGCAAACCTACTGATGCACGAAGTACATGAAGGTTCTTTCGGTACCCATGTCGGAAGACATGCAATGGCAAAGAAATTGATAAGATCAGGTTACTACTGGATCACAATGGATGCTGACTGTTGTGTCTATGCCAGAAAATGCCACAAATGCCAATTCTACGCGGATAAAGTGCATGTGCCTCTGAATCCCTTGAATGTAATGTCTTCACCTTGGCCCTTTTCCATGTGGGGCATTGATATGATTGGAAAGATTGAACCGACTGCTTCAAATGGCCACAGACTCATCCTGGTTGCCATTGATTACTTCACCAAGTGGGTCGAAGCAGCTTCGTATGCAAATGTCACTAGGCAAGTGGTAGCTCAATTTCCGAAAAGAGATATCATCTGTCGGTATGGAGTTCCCGAGTGAATAATTACTGATAATGGTTCCAATTTGAACAACAAGATGATGGCAGAACTTTGTCGGGACTTCAAAATTAAACATCACAACTCTTCTCCTTAAAGGCCAAAGATGAATGGCGCTGTTGAGGCAGCTAACAAGAATATCAAGAGATTGTGCGGAAGATGGTGGTCACCTACAAAGACTGGCATAAAATGCTACCATTTTTCCTTTCATGGGTACCGAACCTCTATCAGAACATCTATTGGGGAAACGCCTTATCAGCTTGTGTATGGTATGGAAGTTGTCATACCTGTTGAAGTTGAACTACCTTCCTTACGGGTAATGATGGATGTGAAACTGGATGAAGCAGAATGGGTCCGGTCTCGATACAATCAACTAAGTCTGATTGAAGAAAAGAGATTAGCATCCATTTGTCATGGGCAGTTGTATCAGAAGCGAATGAAGAAATCCTTCGATCAGAAAGTCAGACCTTGGGAATACCAAGTGGGAGAGCGTGTTTTGAAAAGACATCTTCCTCCTCATACAGACCACAGGGGCAAATGGACGCCAAACTACGAAGGCCCATTCATAGTAAAGAAAGTTTTCTCTGGTGGAGCACTGATGCTCACTACTATGGATGGCGAGGATTTCTTATATCCTGTGAATTCAGATGCAGTTAAAAAATATTTCGCATAAAATGACCCGCTGGATAGAAAAGCAGAATGTAAGTCCATGCAAAAATAGGGCATCCCGGCGAGTCAAAAACAAAATAAAAGACTCGGGAAAAAATAAGGGAAAAACAAAAAAATGTACACCCACTGAGTTGAAAAGCCACATCGGACACCTTAGGCAAAAATGGGTATCCCGGTGGATCGAAAACCCAAAAGGGAGATCCGCGCAAAATCAAGGAATAAGCGAACAACTGCATTCTGAATTCGTCTGTATCACTCCCAACATGGCAAGCTTTGAAAGAACAAAGCTTCGGTCATAATCAACCTTCTTCAGAAAGCAAGATAAGAAGAACATCAAGGTCATACGGGTCATAGCAAAGGGAGTTCACTAGAGCGTCATCTTCAACATTGCCAACACTTTTATTTTCTCAATTTACAGCAATCTCCTCCTTTCAGGGGATTCGCTTCTTTGACTGTACTTGCCTATTCATGGCACACAAATCAATAAAATCAGAATTTTCAGTCACACTTTGTTTTGTACATTTTTGTTTCGGTTGCAAAATGTCCAAAGTTCATGGTATAACACTTGCATAAAAACATATGAGCCATTTTAATAAAAGCTTGCAGGAATTATGTTTTTCTCAGGTAAAACTAATTCCTATGACGGAATCCGGTTGAGTATACCTCGGGACAATTGTGCGTTTTCTTTGTTTAATAGGTTGCAGGTACTCAAGGAAGACGATCTTTCACATCATGGGGCATATCAAGCATAGTATCCCCAACCAAGTCAGCAATCACCTCATCAGCAGGACTCCTTGACAAGAAGTATTTACTCGCAAAGTTTTTATCCTCCCAAAGGATCCCTTGAGGAATTCATCAATCCCTAGCATATTATTTCCCAGAAGTTATCTCCTCCCCAAGTGGGATCTCCCGAGCAATGCCTGATGACTTTTTCCCTAGCAAAGTGATCAGGAACTTTCTATTCCCCATCAGAGTTGTCAGGATTTTCTCATCCTCACCAGAGTCGGTGGATTTGCTTCCCCACAGAGTTGCCATTCTCTCCCTAGTAGAGCAATGCCTGAAACACTTCCCCAGCGGAGTTGCTGAAACTTCGTCGTCCCCTACGGAGTTCTCCCTCCGGACAGTTAAACCAGAGATCTTTATCCCCGCAGGATCCGGATCTCGGATCGGGTTTCTCATTTGCATAATCATAGCATTCGCATCATTTAATCACCATACCAAGCATAGCATTCCGTCTAATACGGAGCATTACGGAAACAATCAAACATTTGCATGATCATGAGCCAGGTTCGAGCCAATCACCTGCAAATACCATACTCATTTCACCAGCAATGTATAAAATTTATCCCCTGCAGATAAAAGACAAGACATCCCCTTTGCACTCTCAAATTCAGATGTCTGTTCATATTTATACATGCTCTTTTCGACACTCGTCTGTGTCATCTTTCCCCAGTAAAGTCGCCAGAATACCTTCTGCATTCTCCATACAGATATTTGTTCATACTTGTACATATTCTTCGTTGACACTTGTCTGTGTCATACTTCCCCAGCAAGTCAAAACACTCGTCTGTGTCCCTTGCCCAATCTTTTGACACTCGTTTGTGTCATGCACATACTTCACCAGCAGATCATACTTGTACATACTTATACATAAGTCTTTGATACTCGTCTGTATCTTGTTTATATCACCTCCTCATCAGATCAACACTCGTCTGTGTTCCTCGCTTAACCGATTGATACTCGTTCGTATCATCACCCTTAAACACGTGTCAGTGTTTGCTTCCATCGATACTCGTCCGTATTGTGGTCCTAAGGATGCTCGTCTGTATCGTGTCACCTGAAAGTGATTAGCCCTAATTGCATTGATTAGCCAGGATTGAACGTAGGCCCTTGGATTTGTGTTTCCCGCGTGTGTTGGGTGGCTAGGATTGCTTCATTAAAACCCTAATTTAATTAATTAGTTTAATTAGGATTAATTAATATAATTTTTCCAGATCAAATCCAAGCCCTCCATTTGCGCGCCAATCAATCCAAGTTTAAATCCTGACCACCAGATCATTTGACTTCCCATTTTAATTGGTTTTTATTTCATTTATATTTCATTTGTTTCCATAATTTATTTAAAATAGTAAAAATCATTCAAAAAATATCAAACTTTGCATTTCTGTTTTAAATATTTTTCTTAACCTAAAAACATTTATTGTTTTATTTTTTGCATTAAAAAAGTATTTTTAAAATATTTAAATTTTTTATTTAATTAATTAATTAAATATGCATTTAGGTTTATAAAAATCACCAAAAAATTCATGAAGCATCCTTAAACATTTAGAAACATTTTCAAACTCACCATACAAATTTCTTTTTAGGTTTGATCTCATTTTCACAATTTTCTTTGAATTAGGGTTCTTAAAAATCACATTTTCTAACCCTAACTTGAAAAATTCATTTATGCCTAACCATGATGCGTTTGAACTTGATTCTTCTTGAATTGTTTCACATATTGCATATAGTTTCTAGGTTATTTACCTCATGTTTTATCTTGCATTTTCAATTTGATTTGAATTTTCCCTTTAGAAGCACCCAAAAACCCTAGTTAACTTAGGAATTTCATAACTTTCACTAGGATTGGGTTTTGACTTTCTCCTTTGGGGTGTGATCTTGTATAGGTTTAGGGTTTGTTTGAGCTCAATTTCAATTTTTTATCATGGTGAATGCTTCTGTTTTGGTCGTATGCATCTCATGTTGTCTTAAAACCCTAATTTTGCATCTTCATTTGCATTCTACTTTGCATTTCAGAAACTTGTGAACTTGCCATGCCATTCCATTATTTTTAATGTCATCTTAGACATCTTAGGAAATGTTTGAATCATTGCTTGATCATTTATTCATTCATTTTTATGCTTTGCATCCATTACACTTCATGAACATCTTCTATGACTTTGCATCATCTCATAACACATTAGCATTGCATAATCATTTCTGACTTTGGTCTTTGCACCTTCATTTGTCTTATTTCTTTTCATTTCATTCCTTATGCATTCATACTAACATTTTAGGTACTTTTGGTAAGTTATCTGGGAGGTGGATTTGCCTTCACCTCCCACCTCTTCTTTCATTTGCATTTGCATCCTTTATTTGTCTTTGAAGTGAACTTGTTTCACTTGTGCTCTCTCTCCTTCTTAATTTCTTTCTTTTAAGTTACTTATCTTCTTTAGGAAGTAAGTAACTTATTCTTCTTCCACCTTCTCTTTTCATCTGCTTCTTCCTTGGTAGCCTTCCTGAAGATCTTCTCTTAAGCCTCACAAACCATAGGATATCCAAGCATGATAATCTTTAGGGTTGTATATAGTCCCCCCTAGCTTTTAACCTTTGAGTATCCTTGAGTCTCTCTTCTCATCTCAATGATCAGAGGCTAAACTCTTAAAGCTTTAGGACTTTGAATTAGGGTTATGTCTGCATCCTTATCTTAGGATGGAGTGTATAACTTTAATCCTTAGTGTTAAACCTTTAATTTGTTTACACCTCTTAATCAAAACATCTAATAACTATTATGACTTTACCTTGTAACTTGGGCCTTACATTAGGGTTCTATCTCTTCCTTATGGTTAAGAGGGACTAACCCAAGTGTTTAATGGACAAGTCCCCCTCAAGTTGTCTTACAAACCATAAAATCCACTTCTTAATCTCATCCCTTAATTAAAATCTATTTAATATAGGCTTGTTATATAATGAATTTAATCCCTAACCATGGATTAAGTTAAGGTATCTTCCTCGGCTTAAGTGTTCTCATCTATCATCCTTCTATTAGGATGGTGTAATGAGTTTACTAATCTGTGATTAGAGGTTAAACTCATTACTTAACACTAAACAAAAATCCAAAAACATCTAAATAATCACAAGTAGGTTAATGATCTTAATCCTACATCATCGTGGTAATTAACTTAAGATGTTTATCTCATACTTAAGTATGCTCATTGTCGCTCCCCGGATTTTCATCCCGGGAAAACGCGAATTGTCGGCGAAAGAGAAAGAGGTGGATTGAATAGAGTCGTCAGCTAGGCATTTTTATCCTGAAGGAAAGGTAATGCTGCATAAACCTGGAAAGAGATGGATAAGGCGGTTGCAAACCAAAGAAACTGAGAAAGGGGGTTGGTTACGACCTATGAAGGTATTAGCACCCAGATCGTCTGTCGTACTCGACGGGATCCACGCTTATAAGATTGTGCTTAAAAAGTGGGTAAGTGTAAGTGTTATCTGTGTGCAAAAGGTAAGGAAAGAAAGTACAGGTGTCAGTGCCAAAAGAGATTGAGTGCTAAAGAATGAAACTTAGGAAAGAATGCTGAAAGAGGGGGATGACAAAGAGACTTTTGTTCGATAACAATTAAGTTATGCCTACATATCCTCGCGTGTAATGAGGAAGTCAGAACACCGTAGTTCGACTCAAAAAGACTTAGATGATTTGTTGTGAACTGCTTTCTTGTCTATGGTCAAGTGTATGACTCGTCTGGCTCGAGTGCAAACTGTCTTGCATTAGACGGAAGAAGCGAGTTCTCGTTTGTGAATGAATATGAAGAGAAAAGAATCCCGAAGGAGACGTTTATTGTTTGTTTTTTGTGTTTTCAGTTTTTTATTATTTTTGGTGTTTTGCAAACATTAATGAGCTTAAGCCTAAATCAAGGGTTTGTAAACTCATTATATCCTCCTTGATTAGGGATAATGAGCCTACTTAAGTATGAGATAAGCATCTCAACTTAATTACCATGATGATGTAAGATTAAGATCATTAACATACTTGTGATTATTAAGATGTTTTTGGGTTTTTGTTTAGTGTTAAGTAATGAGTTTAATCTCTAATCACAGATTAGTGAACTCATTACACCATCCTATAGAAGGATGATAGATGAGAACACTTAAGCTGAGGAAGATACCTCAACTTAATCCATGGTTAGGGATTAAATTCATTATGTAACAAGCCTTTGTTAAATGGATTTTAATTAAGGGATGAGATTAAGAAGTGATTTTTATGGTTTGTAAGACAACTTGAGGGGGACTTGTCCATTAAACACTAGGGTTACTCCCTCTTAACCATAAGGAAGAGATAAAACCCTAATGTAAGGCCCAAGTTACAAGATAAAGTCTTAGTGATTATTAATGTGATTTGGTTAAGAGGTGTAAACAAATTAAAGGTTTAACACTAAGGATTAAAGTTATACACTCCATCCTAAGATAAGGATGCAGGCATAACCCTAATTCCAAAGTCCTAAAGCGTTAAGAGTTTAGCCTCTGATTAAGAGATGAGAAGAGAGACTCAAGGAGAATCAAAGGTAAAATACTAGGGGGGACTATACACAACCTTAAAATTTATCATGCTTGGATATCTTATGGTTTGTGAGCCTTAATAGAAAGGACCTTCAAGAAGGCCACCATGGAAGAAGTAGATGAAAAGAGAAGGAGGAAGAAGAATAAGTTACTTACTTCTTGAAGAAGATAAGTAACTTAAAAGAAAGAAAGTAAGAAGGAGAGAGAATAAGTGAATCTAGTTCACTTCAAAGACATGTAAGAATGCATATGAAGATATAAGAAGAAGTGGTAGGTGAAGGCAAATCCACCTCCCAGATGACTTACCAAAGGTACCTGAAATGTTAGTATGAAAGCATAAGACATGAAATGAAAAGAAATAAGACAAATCAAGGTGCATAGACCAAAGTCAGATGTGAATATGCAATGCAAATGTGTTATGATATGATGTAAAATCATACAAGATTCATATGAATGATCATACAAAGATTAGATGCAATGGAAGCATGAAAACACATGGATGTTCATGAAATGTAATGGATGCAAAGCATAGCAAATGAAATGAAGAAATGATCAAGAAATGTTTCAAACATATCCTAATATGTCTAAGATGACATACAAGAGAATGGAATGGAATGACAAGTTCATAAGTTCATGATATGCAAAGAAGAATGCAAATGAAGATGCAAAATTAGGGTTTTAAGGCAACATGAGATGCATATGACCAAAATAGAAGTATTCAACATGATAAAAAATTGAAATCAAGCTCAAACAAACCCTAATCCCATATAAGATCACACCCCAAAGGAGAAAGTCAGAAACTTAACCTAGTGAAAGTTATGAAATTTCAAAGTTACCTAGGGTTTTTGGGTGCTTCTAAAGGGAAAATGCAAATCAATTTGAAAATTCAAGATAAATATATGAGATATATAACCTAGAAAATATATGCAATATTTGAAACAATGCAAGAAGAACCAAGTTCAAACTCATAATGGTTAGGCACAAATGAATTTTTCAAGTTAGGGTTAGAAAATGTGATTTTTAAGAACCCTAATTCAAAGAAAATTGTGAAAACGTGATCAAACCTAAAAAGAAATTTGTATGGTGAGTTTGAAAATGTTTCTAAATGTATTGGAATGCTTCATGAATTTTTTGGTGATTTTTAGAAACCTAAATGCATAATTAATTAATTAAAATCAATTAATTAATTAAATTAAATATTTAAATATTTGAAAAATACTTTTTTAATGCAAAAATTAAAATAAAAAATGTTTTCAGGTTAGGAAAAATATTTGAAACAAAAATGCAAAGTTTGAGAATTTTTTGATGTTTTTTTGCTATTTTAAATAAATTATGGAAAAATGCAATAAAAATGAAATTAAAAACAAAATAAACCAAAGTATGATGATCTGATGGTCAGGATTTGAACTGGGAAAAAGGTGTTGACTGCACGTGCAATCCTAGGGTCAGGATTCAAACTGAGTTAATTTTAATTAATTAAACCTAATTAACTAATTAATTATGAATTAAGTTAATGATGCAATCTGAACCACTCAAACACACGCTAACCCTAAGATCCAAAGGCCCAGATTCAAATTGGCTGATAAACCCTAATTAGAACCCTAACCACTCTCAGGTGACCGGAGCAAGCTCCGGTCATCTTCTCCGATCACTCATCCACCCCAACTCCCTCAAAACCCCATAAAAACTCATCAAACTCTCCAAAAATGATCAATGAAAACATTAAACATGAATCCAGCAACAAACAACATTTATATTCCACCAAAATCATGAATCAAAGCAAAACAGAAAAATACACAAAACTTTCAGAAGCTAAATACATGCTTGATACTCAACCATTTTCAAAAGTAAAGACATCAGCATAATCAAGGAAACATGCAGATTGATATTGTAACTTAAAAAGAGAGTTCTAGAAAAAAAGTTCTTGATAATACCTGAGATGAAGCTTTCTCAATCTGACCTTTCTGGACCTCTCCTTGGTGCAAATCAACTCCAATGGACCTCCTGAGTATGATGTAATGCTTAGAACAAGTTTATGGTGGCTGGTTTATGAGTTTCAGTTCTGAATATGCAGAAATCGTGTTTTTGTTTTGGAATCTTTTAGGGAAAAATGAAGGGTGGTTTGTGTTCATTATGTCATTTGGAGATGATTGGTGAAATTTGTTTTGAGGTTTGTGGCTTGTGTGATCAGATTCGAAGAGATGAAAGTTTTTGGGATTTTTGTGGAACTCAGCTTGTGTGAAGTTTCAGGCTCTAAGCTTATGTGAAATGAGCTCCTTGATGTCCACATAAGTCATGCTGATTGGCCAGAGAGTGGTTGTGGCACAGGCTGATTGGTATGGCTTGTTTTGCAAAAAGTCAAAAGTTATGGTACCTCAAGTATGGGCTGAGTCAGAGCTGGTTTTGAGGGGTGTCCTGCCTCAGCCATCTTCAAGGAGAACCATGGGATGGTTTGGGATGATCTGCAGCCTTTGATTCAAGTGTTTGCAAGCTTTATGCATAATTGCCATTTTGAGATTTCTTGTGAATCAAGCCATGAAATCCATGCATTCTTGGGCCAATTCTGATGCTTTAAAGTTACTTTGACATGTTATGGTACATAGAAGTTGATTAGAGGTCATGAAAGGGCTTAGAACTTGAATTTGCAAAATTCCCTCTTTGTGCACACTTGAAAATTATAGGATTTTTGCCAACTTTGAAAGGCCATATCTTGAGTTCTAGGATGAATCAAGACATTTTCTTGTACGTTTTGAAAATGGGAAGACATAATCTACAACTTTCATGCCCAAGAATTTTTCATTTGAAGCATTTTTGGTCATGAAATAATAGGTTGAATATCTTTCCCAAAATGGAAAGTTTCCATTACAAGTCATTTCCAAAAATAGCAAGTTTGCATTTGGCTTGAAATTCTTCAATCTTGTGAACTTCTAACCACTTCTAAGATCAAATCAAGATCATAGAGACTCAAAATCATGATGGCGACCCTTTGGTACCCTTGATGGAGGCCTCAGATGCCCTGATTTTGACTTTACTTTCTCAAGAAGTTACCCAATGATCAGATGACTTCCACAATGAATTTATTCATCAAATTTGATACACATGATCCTTATAACATATTAAGACCATTAGAAACAATAATGACTAAAAAAATTGGGATTAAGGCCTCTGAAACCAAAACCTTAATATGTGCAAGAAATCTTCAGTCTACCTCTATGCCTTTGCTATTCTTTGTGATCTCTTGACTTTTATGAACTTTGGGGAGCATATTATGATCATGGAACACACATGGACCCTCTTGGCAAGCCTCAAGACCTTTGGGATGGCTTAGATCATTTCTTGGATTGCTCAGATCACAAACCCTAGATGCAGATGAAATGAACTATGCAGTGTGATATGATATGCTTATGCTAATGCAAAAAAATGAAAGATCACAAGCCATAGTGTGAAAAAGTGAGGGAAAATTTGGGGTGTTTACAGCTGCCCCTATTCAAGCATGAGTTAGTTGTGCAGGATGTAAGCGCCTGGCTTAACAGACAAACAAGATAACTTGTGGTTGAATACCAAAGATAGTCCGAAATTTGCACTCGCTGTGGAGAACAAGAAAAGGGATATAAATTATAAAAGGTAGTATAGTATGAGTATCAAATGAAAGCGATGGAGGACGACCATCGAGCAGAAGATGACTGCTGGGGGTAAACGGTAAGCAAAGCAATGACGGGGACGGCCATCATGTTGGGGAACAAAGAAACCGCGACGGGGACGGCTATCGGGTAAAATTCTCTCGGGATTGAGAAAGGCATTGATGGGGACGGCCATCAGGTTGAAAGTAAAGTAAACAATGATGGGGACGAACATCGGGCTAAACTGATGAAGGACGATCATCAGGTAAAGGAAAAGGGACCACGACGGGGACGGTCATTGGGTTAAAGAATAAATGAAATATTTGATGAGGGACGGTCATCAAAGGTGAAAGACGATCACCTAGAAGGGGACGGCCTGCTCCTTATCACGACATAGGATGAATGTCGGATAGAAAAGGTCAATGATGGGGACGACCATTGGATAAGCATGATGAAGGACGATCATCAAGAGGTGAAGGACGATCACTTAGCAGGGTACGACTGCTCTCAGGGATTATCGCGATATATGACGAATGCTGGATAAAAAGATCAACGATGGGGACGGCTATCGGATAAAATGATGAGGGACGGTCATCATAAGGTGAAGGACGATCACCTAGCAGGGGACGGCTACTAAAAATATCATGACATAGGACGAATGTCGGATAGACGGTTCCAACAATGGGAATTCCACTGGGGAAATGATGAGGGACGGTCATCCAAAGGTGAAGGACGATCACCAGGCAGGGGACGGCTGCCGAAAATATCACGACATAGGACGAATGCCGGATAGAAAAAAAAATTATTTTTCCTTTGTGGGGATGTAAACACGGAAGAGTGCTTATGCTTTTGAAATAAACGGTATAAGTGTTTGACAATGTGTATAGATCAAAGATGTGGACGAGCATCCTTAGGACCATGATATGGACGAGTATTAGTAGAAACAAATGCTGACACGTGTTTAAGGGTGATGATATGGACGAGTATCAATCGGTTGATCAAAGAACACAGACAAGTGTTGATCTGCTGAGGAGGTGATATATATACAAGATACGAACGAGTATCAAAGACTTTTGTATAAGTATGTACAAGTATTGATCTGCTGGTGAAGTACGTGCAAGACACGGACGAGTGTTTGACTTGCTGGGGAAGTATGACACGGGTGAGTGTCAACAAAGAATATGTACAAGTATGAGCAAGTGTTTGAGAATTCTGTATAAGGATTTATGGCGACCTTACTGGGGAAAGATGACACAGACGAGTGTCGAAAAGAGCATGTATAAATATGAACAGGCATCTGCATTTGAGAGTGCAAAGGGGATGCTTTGGCTTTTATCTGCAGGGGATATGAGTTTTGTATATATTTGGAAGTGATTTGGTATTTGCAGGTGACTAGCTCGAACCTGGCTCATGATCATGCAAATGTTTGATTTTTTCCATAATGCTCCGTTTTAGACGGAATGCTACGCTTATTTTGGTGCATATGATGCGAATGCTATGATTATGCAAATGAGAAAACCGATCTGAAATTTGGATCCTGCGGGGATAAGGATCTCTGGTTTATCTGTTCGGAGGGAGAACTCTGCTGGGGAAGTTTCAGCAACTCCGCTGGGGAAGTATTTCAGGCATTGCTTTACTGGGGAGAGAATGGCAACTCTGTGGGGAAGCAATTCCACCGACTCTGTTGAGGATGAGAAAATCCTGGCAACTCTGATGGGGAATAGAAAGTTCCTAACTACTTTGCTGGGAAATATCCGTCAAGCATTGCTCGGGAGATCCCGCTTGGGAAGGAGATAACTTTTGGGAAGTAATATGATGGGGATTGATGAATTCCTCAAGGGATCCTCTGGGGGGATAAAGAAAACTTTGCGAGGAAATACTTCTCGTCAAGGAGTCATGCTGATAATGTGATTGTTAGCTTGGTTGGGGATACTATGCTTGATATTCCCCATGCTGTGAAATGGTCTGCCTTGAGTACCTGCAACCTGTTAAGACAAAGGAAAACACACAAGTGTCCCGAGGTATCCTCAACCGAATTCCGTCATAGGATTTTGTTTTACCTGAGAGTAACATATTTCCTGCAAGCATTTATTAAAATGGCTTATATGTTTTATGCAAGTGTTGTATCATGAACTCTTGACATTTTGCAAACGAAACAAAAATGTACAACACAAAGTGTGACTGGAAATTCTGATTTTATTGATCGGTGTGCCCTGAATAGGCAAGTACAGTAAAAATAATAGAATCCCCTGAAAGGAGGAGATTGCTACAAATTGAGAAAATAAAAAGTGTTGGCAATGTTTGAGGTTGACTCTTCAGTGAGCTTCCTTGCTATGACCTGTATGACCTTGATGTTCTTCTTATCTTGCTTTCTGAAGAAGGTTGATTCTGATCGATGCTTTATCCTTTCGGAGCTTGCCATGTTGTGAGTGATACAGACGAATTCAGAATGCAGTTGTTCGCTTATTCCCTGATTTTGCGTGGATCGCCCTTTCGGGTTTTCAATACACCGGGATACCCTTTTTTGCCTGAGCTGTCCGATGTGGCTTTTCAACTCGCTGGGATGCCCTATTTTTTCCTGGACTTACATTTTGTTTTTATGTCCAACGGGTCATTTTATGCGAAGTATTTTTTAACTGCATCTGAATTCATAGGAGATAAGAAATCCTCGTCGTCCATAGTAGTGAGCATCAGTGTTCCACCAGAGAATACTTTCTTTACTATGAATGGGCCTTCGTAGTTTGGCGTCCATTTTCCCTTATGGTCTGTATGAGGAGGAAGAAGTCTTTTCAGAACAAGCTCTCCCACTTGGTATTCCCGAGGTCTGACTTTCTGATCGAAGGCTTTCTTCATTCACTTTTGATATAACTGCCCATGACAAATAGCCTCTAATCTTTTCTTTTCAATCAGGTTCTGTTGATTGTATCGAGACCGGACCCATTCTGCTTCATCCAGTTTCACATCCATCATTACCCATAAGGAGGGTAGTTCGACTTCAACAGGTAGAAAAACTTCCATACCATATACAAGTTGATAAGGTGTTGCCCCAATAGATGTTCTGATTGAGGTTCGGTACCCATGCAAGGAAAATGGTAGCATTTCATGCCAGTCTTTGTAGGTGACTACCATCTTCTACACAATCTTCTTGATATTCTTGTTAGCTGCCTCAACAGCGCCGTTCATCTTTGGCCTGTAAGGAGAGGAGTTGTGATGTTGAATTTTGAAGTCCCGGCATAACTCCTCATAGTTCTCTCTGAATAGTGGGATGTGGTCAGGTGTGATGAGTGATTGGACCTACCTGATACCAGTCAATATAGGCTCAAAGAAGTGATAAGATATGTTGCTTTTCCTTGGAATATCCATGAGTACTGATGAAGAAGCTGAAGACAAATGCTGATGAAGATCACAGACTGAAATGCTGGAGATAAGTCTCTGACAAACTGATGTAGGTACTGAAAGAGATAGCTGAAGCAAATGCTGAAGAAGATAACTGGAGCAGAGGTCTAAGCAGTAGAAGGGGTCAAAACCAAACCAAATATGATGTGATGGATACCCTGAAAAACAAATAAACAAATGTTAAATGATGCAATGATGATATATGCAAATGATATGCAAGGGTTTGTGATCAAGAGTTGGATCTGATTATTTGTCTTGATATAAGGTCCATGTATGTTCAAAGGTCCGGATGGAGGCTCAGAAATCCAATAACCAAGGTGGGGGACTCAAATAAAGAGTCACATGTCCAGGGTTAATCACAAGAACTATCCAAAGTGAAGTATTCTTAAACAAAACAGTAGCAGAGTATGATGTGGCCAAGGGTTCCTGCAAAACCTGTAAACAACCCAACCCCCTCTCATGTAATGTTCTAGAACAAGGATCCTCAGACTTGGATCAGTTATGAGAAGTGTAAACACTTCTAACCTGGAGGTACAGTGTTTACAATAACCATAAAAGATCCTCCTCTAATTCACCCTAGATTCTGAAGGTCCAAATAAAGGTCATCCAGACTTAGCAGGCTTCCCAGATAGCCCTAGCACTACAGGAAATTTGTAGCACAGAGTTCTCAAGAAGAAACCCACATCTGAACCGTGTTTCATATTCCCGCACCAGACCGAAATGGAATGGGAAAGAACATGAACCACTCTAGCCAAGGTGTCACTTAGGTCCTAGGTATAGGACCTTAATCACTCAGTGGAACCCCACCCACCAAAATAGAAACCAGATCCAGCAATGATAATGACAATATGATGTACAAAAAACTGTAAAGAAAGTAGTAAATAAAGTTGTACATAAAGCAATAAATAAAGCAAATAAATAAACACAATTAGCACATAACACCCCAGTAAACGCAAATCAAACAAGCGCTAAGAGGAACCCACAAAAAGAACCAGAAGCCCTGGTTGCAGTATAAGGGTCCCCAGCAGAGTCGCCAAGCTGTCGCTCCCACCAAATGACACAGGGTCAAAAGGGGTACAGACGCGAACGGTCGGCGAAGGAGAGAACATGAAGATGAACTGAAAAGAGTCACAAGCTAGGCATTTTTATCCCGAAGGAAAGGTAATGCTGCATAAACCTGGAAGGATATGGATAAGACGGTCACGAACCCGAGAAATTGAGAAAGGGGGTTGGTTACAACCTGGGAAGGTATTAGCACCCAGATTGTCCGTCGTACTCGACGGGATCCACGCTTAAAAGTTTGTGTTTAAAGGGGTAGTTTATGTGTTATTTGTGTGCAAAAAGCTGGAAAAGAATGTACAGGTGTCAGTATTGGAAAGTGAATTGAATAAAAGGAGTGTCAGTGTAAGGAAAGAGTGTAATGCTCAAGACAATGAGGCTTAAAAGAATAATTCTGGAAGAGGGGGAATATACAGAGACTTTTGTTCGATAACTGCTTACTTGTCTATGCTCAAGTGTATGACCTGTTTGGCACAGGTGCTAACTGTCTTGCATTAGATGGAAGAAGCGAGTTATCGTTTGTGAGTGAATGAGGTGAGAAAAGAATCCCGGAGGAGACGATTATTGTTTGTTTTTTATGTATTTTCAATCTTTTATTGCTTTTTGTGTTTGTCATAGGAAAATGAGTTTAAGCCTAAACCAAGGGTTAGTAAACTCATCACATCTTCCCTCTGATTAGGGGTAATGAGGATACCTTAAGTATGAAGTAAACACCTCACACTTTAATCCCTATGATGTAGGATTAAGATCATTAACCTACTTGCAATTATTTAGATTTTTTTGGAGTTTTTGTTTAGTGTTAAGTAATGAGTTTAAGCCATAATCAAAGATTTAATGGACTCATTACACCATCCTAATAGAAAGATAATAGATGAGAACATTTAAGCTGAGGAAGATACCTCAACTTAATCCATGATTAGGGATTAACATCATGACAAAACAAAGCCTTTATTAAAGTGGATTTGAGTTAATGATAGGGTTAAGAAGTGGATTTATGGTTGGTAAGACAACTTGAGGAGGACTTGTCCATTAACACTAGGGTTATTCCTTCTTAACCAATTAAGGAAGAATTAGAACCCTAATGCAAGGCCCAAGTTACAAGCTTGATGTCTTAGTGATTATTAGATGGATTGATTAAGAGATTTAAACACATTAAGGGTTTAACACTTAGAATCAAAGTTATACACTCCATCCTAAGAGAAGGATGCAGGCATAACCTTAATCACAACGCCTTAAAACCTTTAAGGTTTAGTCCCTGATTATGAGATGAGAAAATAAGACACAAAAGATGACACAAAGGTAAAACTAATGGGGGTACTAATCACACCCTAATTGTTAACATGCTTGGGTATTACTAGGCTTTATGAGGCTTGCAAGAGATCTTCAAGAAGAGCCACCAAGGAAGAAGCAGATGAAAGGAGGAGAAGCAAAAGAAGCAAGTCAACTTACTTCACTTAAGAAGATAGGTTGCCTTCATTATGCATTCATTGCTGAATTTTGTATTTGTAATAGAGTGAGCTTGCTCATTCATGTAACACACCACCTGAAAAGTTAGTAAAAGGAAATGAAATGAAATGAAAATGAAATGAATGCAAGGATTCAAACCAAAACCAGAAGCATATTCATGATGTAAATGATGTTAAGAGATGGTACACATGTATGTCAAGATATGTGAATGATCATACAAGTAATGAGGATGCAAATGAAGCATGAAAGGAGCATGAAAGCACATGAATGTTCATGGAATGAAATGAATGCATAACATGGCAAATGGATGAATAAATGATCAAGCATGATTCTAATGTGTCCTAATATGTCTTAGAAGTCATGTGAATGTATAAAATGTCATGGCAAGTTTATGTATGGATGCATATGCAAGATGAATGAAAGTGAAGATACAAATTTAGGGTTTTATGAAAGGATGAGATGCAAATGGAAAAGACAGAAGAAAATGACATGATAAATAATTTAAAATGCACTCAAAGGAACCCTAAACCTATACTAGGTTACCATCCAAAGGGGGAGGTCAGAAGCTAAACCTAGAAGGAGTTATGAATTTCCTAAGTTTCTAGGGTTTTTTGGGTGATCTTCAATGTAAAATGCCAAATAATTTGAAAATGCAAGATAAAAATGAAACAAAAATGTTTTTGGATGCTAGAAGCCATGCATAGAACAATGCAAAAAGAACTATTCACAAACTCAACTTGGTTTAAAAGTTATGAAATTTTGAAGTTAGGGTTAGAAAATGAACAATTTTAAGAACCCTAATTCATTGAAAAATGTCAAAGCGTGATCAAAACCAAAAAGAAATTTGTATGGTGAGTTTGTAAATGTTTCTAAATGTCTAAGAATGTTCTCTGATTTTTTTGGTGATTTTTAAATACTTAAATGTATTTTTAATTAATTAAAATCAATTAACTAATTAAATAAAACATTTAAATGATTTAAAAATACTTTTTTAATTCAAAAAATAAAAATAAAAATATTTTTGGTTTCTGAAAATTAATAAAAGACCTGGTAAATATTTTCAGATTTTTTTGATCATTTTACTATTTTAAATAATTATATGAAAAGTAATGGATAAAAAATAAAATAAAATGAAATAAAAGGAAAATTCAGCTGATCCTAAGGCCAGGATTTAAACTAAAGGGGAGAGGGTTGAGTGGCGCGTGAATGGGTGGCTGAGATTCCACCTGGCTAATTAATTTGGATTAATTAAATTAAACAGAAATTAGGGTTAATGAAGGGATCTGGGCCATTAAAACACGCGCGGGAAACAGGATCTGAGGGCTCACATTTAAACTCAACTAATTAATGAGATTAGCCCTAATCTCTTTCAGGTGACCGGAACAGTGTTCTGGTCATCTTCTCCGGCCACTCAAACTTGCTAACTCTCTCAATTCGTAAAATAAACTCACCAAACTCTCCAGAAATGATCCCTAACTCATTCTAAACAAGATTCAGCTAGCAAAAATCATTTATTTCACATGAACATCAAGATTCGAAGCAAAACGGAAAATTACTCAGAAATTTCAGAAGCTTCATACATGCTTAATATTCGATCATTTTCAAAAACCAAAAGGTGCAGTGTGATCAGTGAAACATGGAGAACAATCTAAGAACTTAAAATTTCATTTCTGGAAAATTTGTTCTTGAGGTTACCTGAGTTGAAGCTTTCAAAACTGGCACTTTCTGGGCTCTTCTTTGATGTTTTTCCACTCCCCTTGATCCCCTTATGCTTCTGGAATGCTTGAAAGGAGTTTATATGGAGTGTTTTGAAGGTTTCAGTTCAGAGGTGATGAAAATTTTGTTTTTGTTTGAGGTGGTTTCAGGCCAATGTGAGGGGTGGGAAATGATCCTGGGGTTGTGTGGAGATGATTGGTGAAAGAATTTTGAAGTTTTGATGGCTGGTTTGAAAGTTTCGAAGAGATGAAGTTTTGAGAGGATTTTGGCAATCTGAGCTATGGTTGTGTTTCAGGCTGGTGTGTTGTGTGTTATGGCTTGCATAAAGTCCACATATCAAGTTATGATAGGTCTGTGGAGTTGGTGTGGGCTATGCTGATTGGTATGGGGTGATTTGCAAAAAGACAAGGTTGGTTGTACTTGAGGTATGGGCAAGAATGAAGCTGGCTTTTTGGCATGTCCATGTGCAGCTAAGATCAAGGATGACCATAGAATCAATCTTGAGGCAATTCAGCAAGTTGAAACAAAGTTATGGGGTGTTTTGCAATTTGGAGAAAGTTTGGCCCTTTTGAGATTTCTTCATGGGCAAGGCATGAAAACTTGAGATTCTTTGGGCAATTCTGAGTTTTAGACATTGTATAATGTTTGTATGATGCTTAGAAGTGTGTTTGAAGTCACAAAATAGCTTGGCAAGAGGTTTTGCGAAAATCCCTCTTTGGTACATTCTTGAAATTTATGTGATTTTTGCCAACTTTGACAAGCCATAACTTGAGTTCCAAAATGAATTAGATCTTGTTCTTGTACTTTTTGAAAAGGGAATGATCCAATCTACAACTTTCATGACCAACAATTTTTCATTTGAAGCTTTTTTGGTTGAGAAAAATGAGGTTGAAAAACTTTCCCAAAATGGAAAGTTTACATTACAAGTCATTTCCATTTTTGGCAACTTTTGGTTTAGCTCACTTTTCTTCAATTTTTTGAAATTCTAAACACTTCAATGATCAAATAAAGATCATATAACTTCAATTTGATGAAAAATATACTTTGGTTCCATGTTGGGGGGCCTCATATGCCCTGATTTTGCTCTGACTTGCTCAGGAAGTTACCCAGTGAACAGATGACTTCCATAATGAATTTCTTCATCAAACTTCGTATGCATGATCCTTGTAACATATTGAGACCAATAGAAACAAGAATGACCAAAAAATTTGGAGTTATGGCCTCTGAAACCAAAACCCTAATTTTAGGTCATCTGAGCAGTTAAACCCTAGCCTTGCTTCCATGCTTTGCCAGTTCTTTTGATTCTTTGGCTCCCTTGATCTTTGGAGGATAAAATATGATGATTGAACATACATGGACCCTCTTGAGATGATTGAAGACCTTTGGAGTGGCTCAGATGGATCCTAGATTGCTCAGATCACAAACCCTGGATGCATATGAATTTGAACTAATGTAGTGAAGCAAAAATGCAACATAATATGATGATTAACTAATGAAAATATGAAAGATCACAAGCCATGGTGTGAAATTAGTGAGGGAAAATTTGGGGTGTTTACAGTTGCCCCTATTCAAACATGAGTTAGTTGTGCAGGATGTAAGCGACGGGTTTAACAGGCAAACAAGATAACTTGTGGTTGAATACCAAAGATAGTCCAAAATTTGCACTCACTGGGGAGAAGATGAAAAGGGATATAGATTGTAAAAGGAGAGTATAACATGTTTGTAAAGTGTGGGTGATGGAGGATGACCATCGAGCAGAGGACGACTGCGGGGGATAAAGCAATGACGGGGACGGCCGACATGCTGGGGAAATAAAGGGATCACGATGGGGACGACCATCCAGTAAAGAAATAAGGCTCTCTGGGGATTGAAATCAAGGCAATGATGGGGACGACCATCAGGTTTAGCGAATAACTGAAATAAATGATGAGGTACGATCATCAAAAGGTGAAGGATGATCACCTGGCAGGGAACGGTTTCTCTTTATCACGACATAGGACGAATGTCAAATAGAAAAGGTCAACGATGGGGACGGCCATCGGATAAGCATGATGAAGGACGATCATCAAGAGGTGAAGGACGATCACCTAGCAGGGTACGGCTGCTCTCGGGGTTTTATCATGACATAGGACGAATGTCAGATAACAAGATCAACAATGGGGACGGCCATCGGATAAAATGATGAAGGACGATCATCAAGAAGGTGAAGTACGATCACCTAGCAGGGTACGGCTGCTCTGATGGGGATAAGGATGAGGGACGGTCATCCAAAGGTGAAGGGCGATCACCTGGCAGGGTACAGCTGCCGAAAGTATCAGGACATAGGACGAATGTCGGATAGAAAAGGGTTCCAATAATGGAGACTCCGCTGGGAGAAGGATGAGGGACGGTCATCCAAAGGTGAAGGACGATCACCTGGCAGGGTACGGCTACCGAAAGTATCATGACATATGACGAATGTCAGATAGGAGAGAGGTTTTGCTGGGGACTTCGTTGGGGAATAGTAAACATGGACGAGTGCTTACATTCAAGAAATGAAAGGTATAAGTGTTTGACACTGTTGATAGATTAAAGATGCGGACGAGCATCCTTAAGACTACGATACGGACGAGTATCGGTAGAAACAACACTGACGCATGTTCAGAGATGATGATACGGAGGAGTATCAACTGGTTAACAAAGAATACAAACGAGAGTCGAATCTGAGGGGAAATAAGTATGTGTACAAGATACGGACGAGTATCTGTATGAGTAAATATTAGCATTGGTGAGACACAGACGAGTGTTCAACTTGCTGGGGAGAGTGACACGGACGAGTGTCAAAAGAGAAAGTGTATAAATCATGATCTTGAGTGTAAAAGGTAATCTAGTGATTTGTGGGGATAAGATGACACGGACGGGTGTCGACAAGAGTGTATTATAAACAATTGTTTGGAAACCATGCTGGGGAGTGGTGACACGGACGGGTGTCAGGAGTGAGTATAGGTATCTGTTTGTAGAAAGTGTTCTGGCAACTTTACTGAGGAATGATGACACAGACGAGTGTCAAAAGGAGCATGTATCTGTATTTGATAGTGCAAAGGGATGCTTTGGCTTTTATGTACAAGGGATGTATTCTAAATATTGCTGATGAAGTACCGTTGATATTTACAGGTGACTGATTCAAAACCTGACTTGTGATCATGCAATATGTTTGATTTTTTGTCGTAATGCTCCGTATTAGACGGAATGCTACGCTCTGAGGGGGAGAATGATGTAAATGCTATGATTATGCAAAGATACCGATTCGGGATTCGGATCCCGTCGCTGTGAAGATCTCCGATTGATCTACTTGAAAGGATATCCCAGCTGGGGAAATGAGATCATTGGTAGATCTGATAATATGTATGGCTCTGCTTGGGGGAGTGGGTCACTGATAGACCTATCTTTGTAATGAGAAGCCCAGCTGGGGATGAGAAAGCTTCTGTCACTTTGTCGTGTGGGAAATTTAGACATTTGCTCATCTGGGAGAGGCTGGAGCTCTGTGGTGAGATGGTTCCCTGTCCATTACTCTGTTGGGGGAGGAAATACCACTGAACGATCCTCCTAGGGACTTCTATGGGGATCCTGATAAGGATGATGATATCTGACAGCTCAGCTGGGGAAATGAGCACCTTCTGAAAACGTGCTGGAGAAGTGATGCCTGAAACTCTGATGGGGAGAAAACACTTCCGGTGTTGTTTGGAGTATGTGCTGAGGAAATAATGATTTAGCAACTTTGTTGGGGAAAACCTTTCATGCCCCATGTTGGGCTCTGAATACATGCAATCCTATTATGACAAAGAAACATACAATTACCCCGGGGAATCCCTTACTGGATTCCATCATTGGAGTTTAGACACTCCTGGGAGTAAGTAACATATTTCCTGCAAGCATGTGATTAGAAAGGCACATCTGTTTTCATGCGAACGTTATATCAAGGATATCGGACATTTTTGCAAATGAAATAAAATGTACAAGACGAAATGTGACTGAAAAATCTGATTTTATTAATTTGGGTGCCCTGAATTGGCAAATACAGTCAAAGAAACAGATCCTCTGAAATGAGGAGATTGTTACAAATTTGAGAAAAGTAAAGGTGCTGGCAATGTTGACGATGCTTTAGTGCTTCCCTTTTGCTATGACTCGTATGACCTTGACGTTCTTCTCATCTTGCTTTCTGAAGAAGGTTGATTCTGACCGATACTTTAAACTTTCGAAACTTGCCAAGTCGTAAGTGATACGGACGAATTCAGAATGCAGTTGTTCGCTTATTCCCTTATTTTTGCGTGGATCGCCCTTTTGGGTTTTCAATCCACCGGGATACCCATTTTTGCCTGAGCTGTCCAATGCGGCTTTTCAACTCAGCGGGTGTACATTTTTTATATTTTTCCCTTATTTTTTCCCGAGTCTTTTATTCTATTTTTGACTCGCCGGGATGCCCTATTTTTGCCTGGACTTACATTCTGTTTTTATGTCCAGCGGGTCATTTTATGCGAAGTATTTTTTAACTGCATCTGAATTCACAGGGGATAAGAAATCTTCACCATCCATAGTAGTGAGCATCCGTGCCCCACCGGAGAAAACTTTCTTTACTATGAATGGACCATCATAATTCGGAGTCCACTTGCCCCTGTGGTCTGTATGAGGAGGAAGGAGTCTTTTCAGCACAATATCTCCTACTTGGTATTCCCGAAGCCTACCTTTCTGATCAAAGGCTTTCTTCATTCTCTTCTGATACAGTTTCCCGTGCCAGATTGCAGCTAATCTCTTTTCTTCGATCAGATTCAGTTGATCGTATCGAGAACGGACCCATTCTGCTTCATTCAGTTTGACATCCATCAGTACCCGCAAGGAGAGTAATTCAACTTCAACAGGTAGGACTGCCTCCATACCATATACAAGATGATACGGCGTTGCCCCAGTGGATGTTCTGATTGAGGTACGTTACCCATGCAATGCAAATGGTATCATCTCATGCCAGTCTTTGTATGTAACCACCATCTTTTGCACAATCTTCTTGATATTTTTGTTAGCTGCCTCAACAACGCCATTCATCTTTGGCCTGTAAGGAGAAGAATTGTGGTGTTGGATTTTGATGTCCCGGAACAGTTCTGCCATTATCTTGTTGTTCAAATTGGAACCATTATCAATAATGATTCGCTCGGGAACTCCATACCGACAGATGATGTCTCTCTTTAGGAATCGGGCTACCACTTTCCTGGTGACGTTTGCATACGAAGCTGCTTCAACCCACTTGGTGAAGTAATCAATGGCTACCAGGATGAATCTGTGGCCATTTGAAGCAGTCGGTTTGATTTTTCCAATCATATCAATGCCCCATATGGCGAAGGGCCAGGGTGAAGACATCACATTCAAAGGATTCGGAGGCACATGCACTTTGTCTGCATAAATCTGGCATTTGTGGCACTTTCTGGCATAGGCACAACAGTCTGCATCCATTGTGATCCAGTAGTAACCTGATCTTAATAACGTTTTATCCATTGCATGTCCTCCAGCATGGGTACCAAAAGATCCTTCATGCACCTCGTGCATCAGTGAGTCTGCCTCTTTCTTATCAACACATCTGAGAAGTACCATGTCAAAGTTTCTCTTGTACAATGAGCCATCAGCATTCAGGAAGAAACTACCAGCTAGCCTTCTTAATGTCTTCTTATCATTAGATGATGCCCCAGGTGGGTATGTTTGATCCTCTAAGAAGCATTTGATGTCATAGAACCAGGGCTTATCATCTTTAGCAATGTCTACTGAGAATACGTGTGCTGGTCTGTCAAGTCTGGATACTGAAATCCGAGGCACAAAATTGGCAGCTTGAACTTTGATCATGGAGGAAATGGTAGCCAGAGCATCTCCAAACTGATTTTCATCTCGAGGGATATACTCAAGTTTGACTGTGGTGAAGAAAGTCAGTAATCTCCTCGTATAATCCCGGTATGGAATCAGATGCTCCTGGTGAGTGTACCATTTGCCGTTGGTTTGATTGATTACCAGAGCTGAATCTCCGAATACAGTTAAAATATTGATCCTGAGGTCAATGGCTTGCTCAAGACCCATGATACAGGCTTCATATTCAGCTTCATTGTTAGTAGATGCAAAGGTGAGTTTTGTCGAGAAAGGCATGTGAACTCTTTTAGGTGTAATGAGCATTGCACCAACTCCACGACCATTCATATTAATAGCCCCATCAAACATCATTGTCCATTCTTCTTCTGGGTCAGACCCTTCAGTGTGAACAGGCTATTCATGATCTTTTTTCTTTTAAGAACATGATGTCTTCATCAGGGAAGTCAAATCTCATAGGCTGGTAATCATCAATGGGTTGCTCAGCAAGATAGTCAGTCAGTACATTGCCTTTGATGGCCTTTTGAGATGTGTACTGAATGTCATATTCTGTGAGAATCATTTGTCATCTTGCAACCCGTCCAGTAAGTGATGGCTTCTCGAATATGTACTTGACTGGGTCCATTTTGGAGATCAACAAGGTAGTGTGGGTCAACATATACTGCCTTAGTCGGCGAGCAGCCCACGCTAAAGCACAGCAAGTTTTCTCGAGCAGTGAATAACGTTGTTCACAGTCAGTAAACTTTTTGCTTAGGTAGTATATTGCATACTCTTTTCGACCAGACTCGTCATGTTGGCCCAACACACACCCCATTGACTCTTCTAATACTGTCAGGTACATTATCAGAGGTCTTCCTTCAACTGGAGGCATAAGGATTTGAGGCTCTTGTAAGTACTCCTTGATTTTGTCAAAAGCCTTCTGGCAGTCTTCATTCTAACTGATCGTTTGCTCTTTTCTTAACAACTTGAACAAGGATTCACAGGTTGCAGTAACATGAGATATGAACCGTGATATGTAGTTCAATCTACCTAGGAACCCTCGAACCTCTTTTTCAGTCTTTGGTGCAGGCATCTCTTGAATGGCTTTGACTTTGTCAGGGTCAACTTCAATTCCCTTTTCACTTACAATGAACCCCAGCAGCTTACCAGATCGTACCCTGAATGTGCATTTGTTGGGGTTTAGCTTCAGCTGGTACTTCCTCAGACGTTTGAATAGCTTCAACAGATTTACCAGATGGTCTTCTTCTGTGAGGGACTTGGCAATCATGTCATCCACATAACATTCAATTTCTTTGTGGATCATGTCATGAAACAATGTTACCATAGCCCATTGATAAGTGGCACCAGCATTCTTCAGTCCAAATGGCATTACCTTATAACAGAATGTGCCCCAGGGTGTGATGAAAGTTATCTTCTCCATGTCTTCAGGTGACATTTTGATCAGATTATATCCTGAAAATCCATCCATGAAGGAGAACACCGAGAACTGAGTCGTGTTGTCGACCAATACATCAATGTGAGGTAATAGGAAGTCATCTTTCGGGCTAGCTCTGTTCAGATCCCGGTAATCTACACACATCCGTACTTTGCCATCCTTTTTAGGCACTGGTACAATGTTAGCAACCCACGGCGGGTAACTAGTTACAGCAAGGAAACCGGCGTCCCACTGTTTTTGTACCTCTTCTTTTATCTTCATGGCCATATCCGGACGAGTACGGCGCAACTTCTGTTTTACTGGAGGACAGTCTTCTTTTAGTGGCAGCTTGTGCATAACAGTTTCGGTATCCAGACCTGGCATATCCTGATAAGACCAAGCAAAAACATCCACATACTCCCGAAGCATGTCAATAAGTTGTTCCTTCACTGAATCTTGCATTCGGGCCCCGATCTTCACTTCCTTCAAGTCTTCTTCGGTACCAAGATTAACTGTCTCAACTTCCTCTTGATGAGGAGTGATAACCTTTTCCTCTTATCTTAACAATCTGGCTAGTTCTTCGGGTAGCTCATAATCTTCCTCAACCCCTTCATCAGCTTGATTAATCGGATTGTCGAAGTCATACGAAGTCATAGCAGTGTCGTTGTCGGTGCTGTCTGGAGGGCACTCTCTGCAAGGGTTTAGATTGGTTCATTTTAGTGATTAGGTTTATCTTGTTTAGAAAAAGTAAAAAATGAAGTTATTATTTTGAAAACATTGCCATTTTATTGTTTTGTACAAAAAATGAAAAATGAAAAACAGTGAGCGGAAAAAAAAAGACTCATTTGCAAAAGATGTCCTGATATTCATTAATTGATCATTTGCACAAAATATAAGATGGCCCGATTACAAAATTAGCCCTGACATCTTGGGCAAGATGCAGGACTTGATGCATGCTTAAAGACAGGAAATAATAATTACTCTGCAGGAGTAACTCTTATAATTTCCTGGGAAGACCAGTTTGAGACTTGGTTCCCCGGGATCTTTGGACGTATCCAGTTTTCCAGGTTGCGTTCGTCTTCTTCCTCGTCTTCCAAACTGTTCACAACATCCGGGGTAAGCATTCCCCCGCTGACAAATTTGGGCTCCATTGCAGCCTCTGGTTGATCTTGTCAAGTCGGTCTGTAACCCAACCCGAATATGTCCTCTTTCTTTTCGAATGGCAGCAGCTTGGCCCAGCCTTGAGCGGTACCCTCCTCAAGAACCTTTCGGGCTTGTTGATATGAAGTGATGGAAGTTCCAGACATAGCAGTTGCTTCATTGATCTTAAGGGCCTCAAACCCCTGACTCATAGTCTCATGGATCTCCCCATCCATCTCTATATACTTGTAAGTAGCCAGCTGGCTAACGAAGATGTCTTCCTCCCCGCAGATTGTGATGATCTGGCCTTCCCACTCAAATTTTAACTTCTGGTGAAGGGTAGATGTAACAGCACCAGAGGCGTGAATCCAGGGTCTACCCAACAGACAGATGTAGGCCGGCTGTATGTCCATCACGAAGAAGGTAGTTTTAAAGGTCTGTGGGCCAATCAACACAGGTAAATCAATCTCTCCAAGCACTGATCTCTTAGAGCCATCAAATGCTCTCACCACCAAGTTACTTGGACGAGATGCCAAACCATCATACTCTAGCTTCACCAAGGCTTTCTTTGGGAGGACATTGAGCGAAGACCCAGTGTCCACCAGCACATGAGAAAGAACAGCACCTTTGCATTCTAAGGTGATGTGTAAAGCCTTGTTATGATTGCGTCCCTCCGTTGTTAAATCGGCATTTGTGAAGCCCAATCCATGACTGGTGTTTACATTTGCAACCACTATTTCCAGCTGATTAACCGTAATCTCTTCCGGCACATATGCTGCGTGCAGGACCTTCAACAATGCATTCATGTGGGCTTCGGAACACATTAGCAATGATAATATAGAGATTTTGGAGGGTGTCTGATGAAGCTGGTCCACCACTTTGTAATCACTCTTTTAGATTATTCTCATGAACTCGTCTACCTCTTGCTCAAAAGACGTCTTCGGAGTTTCTTTCACAGTTGGCTCTTCAAGTACCACATTCTTCCCTTTTGCCTTAGCATCAGCTTCTACTTCGGCATTGGGCCTTGGTGTTTGTGAGGCAAAAAGGCGTCCGCTTCTGGTGAAGCCTCCACCTCCCCCAACATTGTCAACTTGTGGTGGAGAGGTTGCTGAATCTAGAGTGATCTTCTTTCTGTAGCAGTAGAGATCAGAGCCATAGTGCCAGGGTATGGCATTACTGCTTTCATAAGGAACAAGTCCAGGCACCGTGATGGTAACCGGACTGATTGTTGCAGCGGAAGGAACTGTGATGGTATGCGGGCCGTAGTAAATTGTGATTGGAGATCTGACAGGAGGTGTTGCAGTTTGTTGGAAATTGTTGTTGGGATGAACATTTGATGGGTCATAATAGATCGTGAACGTTGATACATCTTCATTAATGTTTGCTGGTGTTGTAGGTGTTTCCGTTGATAAGATGGGTGCTGATGTTGTAGAAGTAAATGTTGCTGAACTCTGATCTGTTGAAATAATGGATGGAGTAATTGTAGGAGTTGTGGATGAATCAGTAGGTATGATAGTTGTTGCAGTTGTAGGAGGATCTGACATCTCTGAAGAAAGAATTATCGATGTTGTAGGAGAATCTATTGTTGCTGAAGAAAGAGTTGTTGATGTTGAAGGAGCCGTTGTGGTAATTTGCAAAATTCTATTTTTGATAAGGCCATCTATGCCAAACCTTAGCTTCTCACAACCATTGATAGCAGTCTTGCACGATTCGCAGCAGGCCCCATAGCCCGGGAACACTTGGCATCTTAAGAGTTGAATTTTGACTTCTGCCAGCGGTGTTTGAATCTATGCAACATTGTTAATCAGTGCAGATGGTTGATCCTCTTCTATGGCATTAATCCTGGGCCCACCATGATTGGGCATAGGATTTCTTTTACATTTGGAGGAGGTGCGAAATTGAGAGCTTTGGAATCGACCAAATCCTGAACCTTCATCTGTAAGGCTCTACACTTCTCAGTATTGTGACCAGGTGCATTGGAGTGAAAGGTGCACCTGGCATTAGCATCATAATTCTTCGGGATATTGAGAGGATCTGGTGGAGCCAACGTCCTTAACTCAACCAGGTTAAGCTTCAGGAGTTGTGGCAGTAAAGCAGTATAAGGCATAGGGATGGGGTCAATCACCCTATTTGCCTGAGATGGCCTCTGTTGAAAGGGGCGTTGCTGTTGGTTGTTGATATTATTGTTGTAAGTTTTTTGTTGTGGAAAATGAGATTGTTGCTGATAGTGATGTTGTTGTTGTTGTTGAGGAAAAAGTGATTGTTGTGGAACTGGAGCCGGGATAGTAACGGCTGCTATTGATCTGTGAGAATACTGGGGTCTTCCCCTTCCTGCATGGATAGCATTTGTTTCACCTGCCCTTCGGGGTCCTGCAAAAGGTTTTCTGGGGTTGTTGGAGGAACTTGCACCGTTGTCGGAGACTCTGCCCATCTTCAAAAGACTCTCAATTCTCTCACCAGCTATAACTACATCGGCAAAACTGGTGGACAAGAAAGCAGCAAGTCTGTCAATATAAGTTCCCTGCAAGGTGTTCATAAACATGTCGGCCATCTCTCTTTCAGACATGGGTGGCTGGACAGCAGCAGCAAGCTGTCTCCACCTTTGAGCATAATCCCGAAAGCTTTCCCTTGAAGACTGAGACATTCCCATTAGAAGCGTTCTATTAGGGGCCATGTCTAGGTTGTTCTGGTATTGCCGGATGAAGGCTTCGGCCAAGTCTTTCCAACATCTTATAGTGGCCCTTGTCAGGTGCGAATACCATTCTCTTGATGCTCCAGTCAGGTTGTCCTCAAAATAGAACATCCATAACTTCTCATCCATGGTATAAGTCTTGAGTCTCCCTAAGAAGGATTGCAGATGAGTACGCGGGCATGAGGTACCATTATATTTCTCAAAGCAAGGGCGTTTGAATTTGTGGGGAATCCTTACCCCATCTACCAGCCCCATATCCATTACATCAAAGCCTAAGGAGTTCTGAGATTCTAAAGACCTTAGCTTTTCAGCAATCTCATCCAGTATTCTGTCATACACCTCATCCCCAACCCCAATAACTGTGAACTGTTCTTCTTGGGGGTCCTCCTGCAGGATTCTGCCCCCAGCAGTATTACCTTGAACATTCCTTGTGCCATTAGCATCTGGATTCAAATGGGGTCCATACTATGGTGGGTCGATACGGGGCTGTCCTCGCTCATTATTGCCGGTCCCTCCTGTTCCATGGTGGGGCTCTTCAGGTATCTATCTCTCTACCAGCTCTCTCAACCTTTCTTGGCTCTGGGCTAAGCCAGTCATCACTGCCATAAACTGGGTCATTTGGTTTCTCATTTGACCCTTCCGTTTGCCATCTGATTTCTCACTTCATTCAGGTCCTGTTGTACCTGATCCATCTGAATGCCTGGAAGGTTGTTACGCGTTGGGTACCGGTGTGTGCGATTGACAGGGAACACTCTGCGACGAGCAATGTTTCCAGAAAGCACAACAAAGTGAGAAACAAATAATAAACAAAAACCTACAAAACAAAGAAAGAGTTAGTATGCAATGCAGTATGCTTATTTGTTTTCCAAGGTATCTGGTTTGGTTCTTGGTTTTGACCTTTCCAGGCCTCAGGAGATGCTTGATGATGTTGAGAAAAGAAGCCCACCAAAATAAAACAAACGGATACATTACAAATGATGAAAATACATAGTCTATTTACAACACATGCACATGGTGGGTCAAAAATACAACAATCAAAAGAAAAAGTACATAAAAAGAAATACAAGCGAAGACGAATCAAACATCCAATCCATAGTCATCATCCCTGACTTCCTTCAGGAGTGCCTCAGTCACCGGACCAGCTGGGTGCTCTGTAATGGTCCTAATGAGGAGGTTCCTGGTAGCAATGGCATTAGTCAGCTTCTTATGCATGTCCTGGTCTTTTGATCTCTTCAACCCTGCTCGGAGCTTCAATTCTGATATCTTCTTCTAAGCTGCCAACAAAGCTTCCTGTTGCTTCTTCTCATTGGCCTCTAGCTGCTCAATCTTGGCCTGAGTCCTCTGGTCTTCTTGTGCACAGGCTTCGGTGATCCTGATCCACCTAGCCTGGCTCTCCTCCAGGTAATGCTCAGCCCTAGCTTTCTGAATCTTGGCCTCTTTGCAGGCATTCTTCAATATATGTTCCCCGGCTCTTGCTTTCCTTATGTAGTTATATGTCCTCTCAATCTTGGTCAGATGCTCAGTCTTGAATCTTTCTAATCTCTCAATGTCCAGACGACCGTCATTTGTTTCCCAAAGAGTCTTCTTCAGGGCCTCAGATAGCTGATTATTCCTCTCTTTCAGCTTTTCAAATTCCTCCAGGCTAACAGTTGCTGTAGGCTGTATTGTAGAAGGTCCAGGTGTGTCTTCCAAGGTGAAAGGCATCCTGGTGATATGAGTTCTAGTACGGGACCAGTCAGCATACTGGGCTGAAGCAACATTGTTACATCTTCCAAGGATGGATGTCCCTTTGGTCTGGATGTTGTCCCAAGCCCAGGTAGCTTGCCATCAACAGTTGAATTAGGTTTCACTTCACAGTATAGGGTCTCAGCTAAATCCTGTCCTCTGGGAGGATGAACCAAGGCATATTCCAATTGTCTCTTAAACAGTAAAGGGTTGTAATTGATGCAACCTTTTAATCCTACTAGAGGCACATTAGGGTATTGCCCACAGCTGGTAATAATATCCTTGCCTTTGGTGCTCTGAGTGTGCCATCTGATATCATCTGATGTTAAGGCAATGAACCTCTTGGCCCAATTCTTCTGCTGGTGTGGGTTCAAGAAGGCATCTGACTTAGGTAGGTGTCTGATTAGCCAAGAGTAGAACAAGGGAGCACAGCATCTGACCAACTTCCCCCTTTATTTTTCATTTCTCTGATGGACGGAGTAGTAAAAATCTCCTAGCAATGTAGGCACTGGGTTCCTCAGCAGAAACAAGTGGATGGCATTCTTACTCACAAATTTAGGCTCATCTGCAAACAATATAGCCCCATATATGATGAGGGCTAAAAGTGCACATATTGCCCTCCATTCTCCCACTACAGCCTTCAGGATGGCCTGAGAAATCAAGAAGTCCAGATGTAGACCAGAAATCCCAGCTTTTGTTGTCATGTTTTGCTCAATAAGGGCAGGCTCCAAGTACAATGCCCTAGCTATTTCCTCACTTCTGGGAGCAGTCATCTCTGGGTTAAAGGGGATCCCTCCTCTGATAGGCACTCCAATCAACAAAGAAAACTCCTCCAATAGAGGCCCTATCTGAAAGTCAGGAAAGGTGAAGCACCTGAGTGGAGGGTCATAAAACTGCAAGCATGTGTGGATCATGCTCCTCTGAGAAGAATCAAGATCCATGACCATGTCTAAAATACCCCCATAGTGCTCTCTGAACAATGGGATGTGGTCAGGTATGATGAGTGACTGGACCTGCCTGATACCAGTCAATATGGGCTCAAAGAAGTGATAAGATATGTTGCTTTTCCTTGGAATATCCATGATTACTGATGAAGAAGCTGAAGACAAATGCTGATGAAGATCACAGACTGAAATGATGGAGATAAGTCTCTGACAAACTGATGCAGGTACTGAAAGAGATAGCTGAAGCAAATGCTGAAGAAGATAATTGGAGCAGAGGTCTAGCAGTAGAAGGGGTCAAAACCAAACCAAATATGATGTGATGGATACCCTGAAAAACAAATAAACAAATGTTAAATGATGCAATGATGATATATGCAAATGATATGCAAGGGTTTGTGATCAAGAGTTGGATCTGATTATCTGTCTTGATATAAGGTCCATGTATGTTCAAAGGTCCAGATGGAGGCTCAGAAATCCAGTAACCAAGGTGGGGGACTCAAATAAAGAGTCACATGTCCAGGGTTAATCACAAGAATTGTCCAAGTGAAGTATTCTTAAATAAAACAGTAGCAGGGTATGATGTGGCCAAGGGTTCCTGCAAAACCTGTAAACAACCCAATCCCCTCTCATGTAATGTTCTAGAACAAGGATCCTCAGACTTGGATCAGTTATAAGAAGTGTAAACACTTCTAACCTAGAGGTACAGTGTTTACAATAACCATAACAGATCCTCCTCTAATTCACCCCAGATTTTGAAGGTCCAAATAAAGGTCATCCAGACTTAGCAGGCTTCCCAGTTAGCCCTAGCACTACAGGATATTTGTAGCACATAGTTCTCAAGAAGAAACCCACATCTGAACCGTGTTTCATATTCCCGCACCAGATCGAATGGAATGGGAAAGAACATGAACCACTCTAGCCTAGATGTCACTTAGGTCCCAAGTATAGGACCTTAATCACTCAGTGGAACCCCACCCACCAAAATAGAAACCAAATCCAGCAATGATAATGACAATATGATGTACAAAAAACTGTAAAGAAAGCAGTAAATAAAGTTGTACATAAAGCAATAAATAAAGCAAATAAATAAACACAATTAGCACATAACACCCCAGTAAACTCAAATCAAACAAGCGCTAGGAGGAACCCACAAAAAGAACAAGAAGCCCTGGTTGCAGTATAAGGGTCCCCAGTAGAGTCGCCAAGCTGTCTCTCCCACCAAATGTCATAGGGCCAGAAGGAGTACAGACGCGAACGGTCGGCGAAGGAAAGGTAATGCTGCATAAACCTGGAAGGATATGGATAAGACGGTCGCGAACCCGAGAAACTGAGAAAGGGGGTTGGTTACAATTTGGGAAAGTATTAGCACCCAGATTGTCCGTCGTACTCGACAAGATCCACGCTTAAAAGTTTGTGTTTAAATGGGTAGTGTATGTGTTATTTGTGTGCAAAACGCTGGAAAAGAATGTACAGGTGTCAGTGCTGGAAAGTGAAGTGAAGAAAAGGAGTGTCAGTGTAAGGAAAGAGTCTAATGCTCAAGACAATGAGGCTTAAAAGAATAATTCTGGAAGAGGGGGAATATACTGAGACTTTTGTTCGATAACTGTTAAGTTATGCCTACGTATCCTCTCGTGCAATGAGGAAGTCAGAACACCGTAGTTCGACTCAAAGAGACTGAAAGAATGAATTGACTTGTGAACTGCTTACTTGTCTATGCTCAAGTGTATGACCTGTCTGGCTCAGGTGCTAACTGTCTTGCATTAGACGGAAGAAGCGAGTTCTCATTTGTGAGTGAATGAGGTGAGAAAAGAATCCCGGAGGAGACGGTTATTGTTTGTTTTTTATGTATTTTCAATCTTTTATTGCTTTTTGTGTTTGTCATAGGAAAATGAGTTTAAGCCTAAACCAAGGGTTAGTAAACTCATCACATCTTCCCTCTAATTAGGGGTAATGAGGATACCTTAAGTATAAATTAAACACCTCACACTTTAATCCCCATGATGTAGGATTAAGATCATTAACCTACTTGCAATTATTTAGATGTTTTTGGAGTTTTTGTTTAGTGTTAAGTAATGATTTTAAGCCATAATTAAAGATTTAATGGACTCATTACACCATCCTAATAGAAGGATAATAGATGAGAACATTTAAGCTGAGGAAGATACCTCAACTTAATCCATGATTAGGGATGAACCTCATGACTGTCGCTCCCGACAAATGAAAATGGATCAAATGAAGGTACAGACGCGAACGGTCGGCGAAGGGAACAGTGAGAACACACAGCCGTGAACTCACTGGAGAATGAAAAGAGTCGCCAGCTAGGCATTTTTATCCCGGAGGAAAGGCAATGCTGCATAAGCCTAGAAAGAGATGGATAAGACGGTTGCGAACCAGAGAGACTGAGAAAGGGGGTTGGTTACAACCTGGGAAGGTATTAGCACCCAGATTGTCCGTCGTACTCGACGGGATCCACGCTTAAAAGATTTGTGTTTTAAAGGGGTAGTGTCAGTGCAATTTGTGCATAAAAGAGCTGGAAAAGATGTACAAGTGTCAGTGTAAAGAAATGTGATGTGTATAAATGTACAGTGTCAGTGTGAGATCAGGAATGAAATGCTCAAGAATATGAGGCTAAAGAATGAAGCTGGAAGGAGGGGGAATGTACAGAGACTTTTGTTCGATAACTGTTAAGTTATGCCTACGTATCCTCTCGTGCAATGAGGAAGTCAGAACACCGTAGTTCGACCCAAAGAGACTGAAAGGATTGACTGGTGAACTGCTTGCAGTCTATGCTCAAGTGTATGATCTGTCTGGCACAGATGCAAACTGTCTTGCATTAGACGGAAGAAGCAAGTTCTCGGTTGTGAGTGAAGATGATGAGAAAAGAATCCCGAAGGAGACGATTATTGTTTGTTCTTGTGTTTTCAGTCTTTTATTTCTTTTTGGAGTTTGTCATAAGATAATGAGCTTAAACCTAAATCAATGGATTTGGTAAACTCATCACATCATCCCTCTGATTAGGGGTAATGAGAATTACCTTAAGTGTGAAGTCAGATTCTCACACTTAATCACCTTTGATGTAGGGTTAAGATCATTAACCTACTTGTGATTAATTAGATGTTTTTGTGATTTTTGTTTAGTGTTAAGTAATGAGGTTAAGCCATAATCAGGGATTTAACAGGCTCATTACACTATCCTAAAAGAAGGATAATAGATGAGGGTGTTTAAGCTGAGGAAGGATCCTCAGCTTAATCCATGATTAGGGATTAAACCCATGACAGAACAAACCTTTGATTAAGTGGATTTTATTAATGATATGATGATGAAGTGTTTTTTATGATTTGTAAGACAACTTGAGGGGGACTTGTCCATTAACTTTAGGGTTAGTCCTTCTTAACCAATTAAGGAAGAATTAGAACCCTAATGCAAGGCCCAAGTTACAAGTGTAATGTCTTGATGATTATTAGATGGATTAATTAAGAGAGTTCAACACCTTAAGGGTCCAAGACTTAGGATTAAAGTTATACACTCCATCCTAAAAGAAGGATGCAGGCATGATCTTAATCACAAAGTCTTAAAGCCTTGAGGGTTTAGTCCCTGATTATGAGGTGAGGGGAGATGACTCAAGGAGAGACACAAAGGTAAAAACTATGGGGGAGACTAATCAAAACCCTAATTCATTATCATGCTTGGTTGGTCCTAATGTTTGTGAGGTTTTCAAGAACAATCTTCAGATGAACCACCAGGAAGCAGATGAACAAGATCAAGAGAAGCAAAGTGACTTGCTTCATTCAAGAAGTCAAGTCACTTGAAGAAAGAAAGTGGGAGGAGGAAGAATGAGCAAGCTCAAACTCAAACACACATAAGAATGCAGCAAGGTATGCAAGAGAGATGAGAATAGAGGTTATGAGAAGTGAAGGCAAATTCACTTCTCAAGTTACTTACCACCTGCAATGTTAGAAAAGGAAATGCAATGCAATGCAAAATGAGATGAAATGGTATGAGGCAAAGCACAACCAGAAGCATGGTGATGATGATTATGATGCCATGAGGTGCTGCAAACATGAGGCAAGACCTGGAGATGTTCATACAAGGTTATGAATGCAAATGATGCAAGCTAAGGAACATGAACAAACATGAAATGTTATGGAACATACAAGACAAATGACATGGCAAATATGCAATGCAATGATCAATGATGCTTTCTACATGTCTTAAGATGTCAAATGAATCATAAGAATGCACAAAGTGAAATGACAAGTCAAGTTATGCAAGGAAATGCAAGAAGGATGCAAATGAAAGCCCAAATTAGGGTTCATGGATCAAACATCAAACACAAACCAAAAACAGAAGCAAACCTTAACCTAAAAAATGGAAAATGGTACCCAAAGAAACCCTAGGCCTATAATGAACCACTGCCCAAAGGGGAGCTCTCAACTCTCAACCAAACTCAAGTTATGAATTTTGCAAGTTATTAGGGCTTTTTAGGGTTTGTAACAAAAGAAATGCCAATCAATTAGAAAATGCAAGATCAAATCATGGCCTTTTTATCCTTGAAAGTTCATGCTAAATGGAAAACAATGCAAGAAGAATCAATGTCTCAACCTTCACCAATAGGCAGAAATGAATTTTCAAACTTATGAACAAAATAATGCATCAAAAATGATTTAATTCAATGAAAAATTCTTAAAATGCATCAAGATCAAAAAAGAAATTTGGTTTGAAGGTTGGACAATGTTTCTAAATGTCTTAGAACATTTCATGAATTTTTTTGTAATTTTTAAATACCTAAAAGTATTTTTAATTAATTAATTCTCATTAATCAATTAAAAATAATCTTTTAAATATTTAAAAATACTTTTTTAATGATAAAAAATAAAATAAAAATGTTTTTGTGTCATAAAAATTAATAAAACCTTAAAGAAAAAGTTTCATAATTTTTATGATTTTTTAACTATTTTAAAATAAATTGTACAAGTTAATTGAAAATAAAATGAATTAAAATTAAATTAAATGAAAAGTAATCAAGATGGACGAATGAGATTGGCTCTGAGTTTGAAAATGCTGACCAGCGCGCAAATGAAGGGTGGAGATTGCATCTGGCCAGATTAAATTAAAAATGAATTAATTAATGTTAATTAAGTGGATTAGGGTTAATGACAAGATCCTGGCCATCAAAAAAGGTGGGAAGTCAGCCAGTCAACGCCATCTAACGTTCCAGATTTGAACCTCACTTAATGACTGAGATTAGGGTTAACTACTTTCAGGCTGCCGGAGAGGACCTCCGGTCGTCTTCTCCGGCCAGCCGAAACCCTAGAAAACGATTCAAGCCACCATCCAACAAATTTCCTGCCCAGAAACAACCTCCTATCCTAACTAAACCTTAATCCAAGATCAAAATACATTTATCTAACATGAACAAGGAGAATCGAAACGAAATGCATTCACGGGCCAAATTTCAGAGATGCATAAAATGCTCATTTTCACACCATTTTAAATTCTAAACACATCCCAGTGATCCTCAGAGCATGTATTTTTGATTTGGAACAAAAGGAACAAGCTTTAAAAAGTTTGAAGTTTAAGACTACCTGAGGTGACAAGTCCTGTTTCTGAGCTTCCAGAGCCGTTTCTTGATGCAAGCTGGCTCTAATGAATCCCCTGGTGTCAATGGCAGGCTTGAGATGAAGTTTAGCAAGCTATTTCAATGGCTACCAAACTGGTGTAGCAGAGAATGACCTTGGTGTACAGGCTGTTTTAGGCCAGTGTAATGGGTGGTTTGGACTCCTCTGAGTGTGCCTGACTTGTTGGTGAAGGAAGATGAAGTGTTTGAGGGATGGACAGTGAGATTCGAAGAGGACTGGTTCTGAGGATGAAGAATGGTGAGGTTCAAATCAGGCTTGATTCAGGCCTGAGCTTTGATGGTTTTAGGCCTATGGAGTGTATTGAGTTTAGTGATGAAGAAAGTTTTGGTGTTTCTTGGCTGTGGAGGCAAATTCGATAGATTTTGCAATGTGAAGGGATTTTGTGTAAGTGATGAGTGAGGATGTTTCAGCTTGGCCTGCCCTTATGCTTTGCTTGCAAGTTGTCCATATGACTCTCTCTCATTGGTCAGATGATTGGACACATGCTTTTTTGATAGATAAGTCAACTTTTGCAAAATGTCCACCTTTTGTGTAAGTGATGCATAGCTCATGGCATAGGCAAGTACAATGTTGGTTCTGGTGCAGCATGGTGTGGGAGGGGCCTAGCAAAACTCAGCACTCAAGGCTGCAAGTTGGTGAGAGGTGTTCATGAGTTTTTGCAACTTGTGGTTTTATGTTTCACATGTGATCCTTTATCCAACCAAACATGAAACCATGGGCCAACCTAGTCCAATTCTGATTTTTGTAACTTAGAGGATGCTTACATGCTGGTTTGAAGTGGATTAGAGGTTGCATTTGACTTTGGTTCAAGACCTTGCAAAATTTCCACTTGGTGCATAACTTGAAAAACAATGATTTTTGCTAACTTTGCATTGCCATAACTTTTGATCCATGAAGAGTTTGATCATGTTCTTGTACTTTTTGAAAAGGGAAAGATGAGATCTACAACTCTCATGACCAAAGTTTTTCCATTTGAAGCATTTTTGGATCAAAAATCAAAGCTTGAAAAATGACCTAAAATGAGGCATTCTTGAAAAGTCAACTATGCCCAAAAAGTCGACATTTGCAAAAACCCTAAATTCTTGATTTCTATGAACTTCAACCTTCTTCCATGATCAAATAAAGATCATATACACTCAAAATGATGAAGATCAACCATTGGTTGGGTCAATGGGGGCCTCAGATGCCCTGATTTTGCACTGACTTGTCTGAAAAGTCAACTCTTGATCAGATGACTTCCCCATGGAATTTCTTCATGAAAATTGATATGCATACTCCCTATACCATATAGAGATCAATGGAAACAAGAATGACCAAAAAATTTGGAGTTATGGCCTCTGAAACCAAAACCCTAATTTTCAGTCAACTGTGCAGTTCATCCTGGCTCTGCATCCACTCAAACCCTAGTTCTTGTGATTCCTCTGCATTTTTGACTTTGAGGAGATGGAATATGATGTAAGAACACACATGGACCCCTTTGATTTGATTGGTGGCCTTTGGAATGGCTCAAGATGCTTTGGGATTGCTCAGATCACAAACCCTAGGTGCAGATGCCTTAGAAACTATGCAGTGAATCAAAAGTGAGATATGAGATGATATGTTTGTGTTTATGCATATGAGATGATCACAAGTCATGTGTGAATGGGTGAGGGCAAATTTGGGGTGTTTACAGCTGCCCCTATTCAAGCATGAGTTAGCTGTGCAGGTTGTAAGCGGCGGCTTAACAGGCAAACAAGATAACTTGTGGTTGAATACCAAAGACAGTCCAAAATTTGCACTCACAGAAATGAAGAAGAAAAGGGATATAGATTGTAAAAGCAAATAAAGTATATTGTAAAGTGTGGGCGACGGAGGACGACCGTCGAGCAGAGGACGACTGCTGGGTAAACGGGGACGGCCGACATGCTGGGGAAAGTGTGTAAAATAAAGCGATGACGGGGACGACCGACATGCTGGGGATAAAAGATAAAGCTAAGACGGGGACGGCCGACTAGCTGGGAAAACTAAGATAATATGATGGGGACGGCCATCAAGATAAAGTAGTAACATTCTCTGGGGATTGGTGAAACATGACGGGGACGGCCATCAAGTTCACAAAGGTAAAGTAACCAACGATGGGGACGGCCATCGGGTTAAAAAAGAAAAGGGACCACGACGGGGACGGCCATCGGGTTAAAGAATAAATGAAATAAACAGATGATGGGGTACGGCCATCAAAGGTGAAGGACGATCACCTAGTAGGGGACGGCTGCTCTGTTGGGCATAAAAGAAATATGATGGGGACGACCATCAAAGGTGGAGGACGACCACCTGGCAGGGTACGGCTGCCAAAATATCAACGATGGGGACGGCCATCGGATAGAAAAGGTCAACGATGGGGACGGCCATCGGACGAGCATGATGGAGGACGACCATCAAGAAGTGGAGGACGACCACTCAGCAGGGGACGGCTGCTCTCAAAGTTTATCATAACACAGGATGAGTGTTAGACAACTAAAATCAACAATGGGGACGGCCATTGGATAAAGTGATGAAGGACGATCATCAAAAGGTGGAGGACGACCACCTAGCAGGGGACGGCTGCTAAAATCAACGATGGGGACGGCCATCGGATGAGCATGATGGAGGACGACCATCAAGAAGTGGAGGACGACCACTTAGCAGGGGACGGCTGCTCTCAAAGTTTATCATAACACAGGACGAGTGTTAGATAAAAAGGAAATTTGACTGCGATCTACTGGGGATATAGTAAATACGGACGAGCGTTTACATCCAAGAAACAAAAGGTATAAGTGTTTGGTATTGTGTATAGATTAAAGATGCGGACGAGCATCCTTAAGACTATGATACGGACGAGTATCATGTAGAAACAAACTGACACGTGCTCAGAGCTGATGATACGGACGAGTATCAACTGGTTAACAAGGAACACGGACGAGTGTTGCATCTGAAAGTATCCTTCTGGGGAATAGTAGACACAGACGAGCATCTATATTCACGAAGACATAAGTGTTTGACACGGTGTATGGATTAAAGATGCGGACGAGCATCCTTAAGACTATGATACGGACGAGTATCATGTAGAAACAAACATTAGACGCAATGTTCTGAGATGATGGTACGGACGAGTACCAACTGGTTAACAAAGAACAAGGACTACTGTCGAATCTGCGGGGATATACATGGTGTATATAAGATACGGACGAGTATCTGAGTAGGTGTACCAATGAGTAGTGAGTATATAATGTATAGGTGAGTGTTTATCTGCTGGGGATATGACACGGACGGGTGTCAGGAAAGTGTATATACAAGTATAGGCGACCACGCTGGGGACATGACACGGACGGGTGTCAAGAAAGTGTATAGGTATATGTAAGTGCAAAGAGGGTGTCTTTGGCTTTCTGCTGGTGACACGACACGGACGAGTGTCAGGATGTATCTGCAATACTGGTGATCTTGGTTTGTAAAGTGTATTCAGGCAACCTGCTGGGAAATGATGATACGGACGGGTATCAAAAAGGAGATATGCACTGGTGTTTGTGATATGGGGCAACTGCTTTTGCTGGGACTCTGATGGGGATGTATTCTGTATGCCGACAGATTGTCAATATTTACAAGTGTTCAAATCACAACATGACTTATGATTATGCTACGCATTTGATTTTTTGCCGTAATGCTCCGTATTAGACGGAATGCTACGCTCTGGGGGTGAATATGATGCGAATGCTATGATTATGCAAAGAGGCACCGATCCGGGATTCGGATCCCGTTGCTGCAAAGATCTCTGATCGATCTGCTTGAAGTGAACATCCCAGCTGGGGATGAGATCATTGATAGATCTGTAGTTGTATCTGCTTGGGGATATACGTCATCGATTGACATATTCTTATAATACGGGACCCAGCTGGGGTTTGTAGAAGCTTTCTCTCTCTCTGTTGTGACTTCTTCGTGCGCTGCTCTTCTGAATAGAGGCCTGAAGCTCTGTGGGGAGATGATTCCTCGATTCTCGCATCCTGCTGAGGAATAATGGTTGGTATTACAGCTGGGAGATGCTGTTGGTAATTCAGCTGGGGCGAGCAATGGGAAGCAACTCGACTGGGGACAGAGCATTTCGGATGCCGATATCTTTTGTAGATTTGCCAGCTTGCTGAGACGTAACTTGTATGCCCCAAGTTGTGTTCTGGATACCTGCAATCCTGCAAAGATAAAGAAACGCACAAATGGTCCCGAGGTATCTTTTACTGAGATTCCGTCATAGGAAATAAGTACTTTCGAGAGTAAGTATATTCCCTGCAAGCATGTGTTTCATTTTTAGAGAGAGGCATCTGTACTTATGCAATTGTGTTTTTAGAGACATCAGACAACTCTTTGCAAAACATAAATGTAAAAAACGAGACATGACTGAAAATCTGATTATATTAATTCGTGTGCCCTGAATTGGCAAGATACAGTCAGAGAAACATATCTCCTGAAATGAGGAGATTGTTACAAATTGAGAAATAAAGTGCTGGCGGTGCTGGCGATGCTTTCAAAGAGCTTCCTCTTCTGCTATGACTCGTATGACAATGACGTTCTTCTCGTCTTGCTTTCTGGAGAGAGTTGATTCTGATTGCAGCTTGATCCCTTGGAGCTTACCAAGTTGTAGGTGATACAGACGAATTCAGAATGCAGTTGTTCGCTTATTCCCTTATTTTGCATGGATCGCCCTTTCGGGTTTTCAATCCATCGGGATACCCATTTTTGCCTGAGCTGTCCAATGCGGCTTTTCAACTCAGCGGGTGTACATTTTTTGCTTATTTCCCTTATTTTTGCCCGAGTCTTTTATTCTGTCTTTGACTCGCCGGGAGGCCCTATTTTGCCTGGACTTACATTCTGTTTTTATGTCCAGCGGGTCATTTTATGCGAAGTATTTTTTAACTGCATCTGAATTCACAGGGGACGGGAAATCTTCACCATCCATGGTGCTGAGCATCAGTGCTCCACCAGAGAAGACTTTCTTCACAACAAATGGTCCTTCGTAATTGGGAGTCCACTTGCCCCTGTGGTCTGTATGAGGAGGGAGGATTCTCTTCAACACAAGATCTCCCACCCGGTACTCTCGGTGCCTGACTTTCTGATCGAAGGCTCTCTTCATTCTTTTCTGATATAGCTGCCCGTGACAGATTGCAGCCAATCTTTTCTCTTCGATCAGACTTAGTTGTTCGTATCGGGCCCGAACCCATTCTGCTTCGTTTAGCTTAACATCCATCAGTACCCGTAGGGAGGGTAGTTCAACTTCAACAGGTAGGACTGCTTCCACACCATACACAAGTTGATACGGTGTTGCCCCAGTGGATGTCCTGATTGATGTGCGGTACCCATGCAAGGCAAACGGTAGCATTTCATGCCAATCTTTGTAAGTGACTACCATCTTCTGCACAATCTTCTTGATATTCTTATTTGCTGCCTCAACAGCGCCGTTCATCTTTGGCCTGTAAGGAGAAGAATTGTGATGTTGGATCTTGAAGTCCCGGCACAGCTCTGCCATCATTTTGTTGTTCAAGTTGGAACCATTATCAGTAATGATTCGCTCGGGCACTCCATACCGACAGATGATATCTCTTTTCAGAAATCTGGCTACCACTTGCCTTGTGACATTTGCATATGAGGCTGCTTCAACCCACTTTGTAAAATAATCGATGGCGACCAGGATGAATCTGTGGCCGTTCGAAGCAGTTGGCTCAATTTTGCCAATCATGTCAATGCCCCACATAGCAAAGGGCCATGGTGAAGACATTATGTTCAGGGGATTGGGAGGCACATGCACCTTGTCTGCATAAATCTGGCATTTATGGCATTTTCTGGCGTAAGCACAGCAGTCTGCATCCATTGTGATCCAGTAATAGCCTGATCTTAACAACTTTTTAGCCATGGCATGCCCTCCTGCATGGGTACCAAAGGATCCTTCGTGCACTTCATGCATCAACAAATCTGCTTCTGTCTTGTCAACACATCTGAGGAGTACCATATCAAAGTTCCTCTTGTATAAAGATCCATCAGTGTTCAGAAAGAAACTTCCAGCAAGCCTTCTTAAAGTCTTTTTATCATTGGAAGATGCCCCAGGTGGGTACGTTTGATCCTCCAAGAAGCACTTGATGTCATGGAACCAAGGCTTATCATCTTTAGCAATATCTGCTGCAAATACATATGCTGGTCTATCAAGTCTCGATACTGAAATCTGAGGTACAAAGTTAGCAGCTTGAACTTTGATCATGGATGAAATGGTAGCAAGAGCATCCGCAAACTGATTCTCGTCCCGAGGGATATACTCAAGCTTGACTGTTGTGAAGAAAGTCAATAACCTTCTTGTATAATCCCTGTAAGGTATCAGATGATCTTGGTGGGTGTACCATTTTCCGTTGGTCTGATTGACTACCAAAGCTGAATCTCCGAATACGGTCAATGTCTTGATCCTGAGGTCAATGGCTTCCTCAAGACCCATAATGCAAGCTTCGTATTCAGCTTCGTTGTTAGTGCAGTTGAAAGTGAGCTTTGCCGAGAAAGGCATGTGAACCCCTTTAGGTGTAATGAGTACTGCACCAACACCACGGCCATTCATGTTGACAGCCCCATCAAACATCATAGTCCATTCTTCTTCTGGGTCAGGCCCTTCAGTGTGAATAGGCTCTTCATGATCTTTTGCTTTAATGAACATGATGTCTTCATCGGGGAAGTCGAACCTCATAGGCTGGTAGTCATCAATGGGTTGCTCAGCAAGATATTCAGATAGTACACTGCCCTTGATGGCTTTCTGAGATGTGTACTGTATGTCGTATTCTGTGAGAATCATCTGCCATCTTGCAACCCGTCCGGTAAGAGCTGGCTTCTCGAAAATGTACTTAACTGGATCCATTTTTGAGATCAATAGAGTAGTATGGGTCAACATATACTGTCTCAGTCGGCGAGCAGCCCACGCTAAAGCACAGCAAGTTTTCTCGAGCAGTGAATAACGCTGTTCACAGTCGGTAAACTTTTTGCTTAGGTAGTATATCGCATACTCTTTTCGACCAGACTCGTCATGCTGACCTAGTACACACCCCATCGATTCTTCTAATACTGTCAAGTACATAATCAGAGGTCTTCCTTCAACTGGAGGCATAAGGATTGGAGGTTCTTGCAAATACTCCTTGATCTTGTCAAAAGCTTTCTGGCAGTCTTCGTTCCACCTGACCGTTTGCTCCTTTCTTAACAGCTTGAATAAGGGTTCACAAGTTGCTGTAAGGTGAGATATGAACCGTGAAATGTAGTTCAATCGACCTAAGAACCCTCGAACTTCTTTCTCAGTTTTCGGTGCAGGCATTTCTTGAATAGCTTTGACTTTATCAGGGTCAACTTCAGTCCCTTTCTCACTTACAATAAAGCCCAGCAGCTTACCGGATCGCACCCCGAATGTGCATTTGTTGGGGTTCAACTTTAGTTGGTATTTCCTCAGACGCTTGAATAACTTGAGCAGATTCACCAGGTGATCTTCCTCTGTAAGGGACTTGGCGATCATATCATCCACATAACATTCGATTTCCTTATGGATCATGTCATGAAACAATGTTACCATAGCCCGTTGATACGTTGCACCAGCATTCTTCAGTCCGAATGGCATCACTTTATAACAGAACGTTCCCCAAGGTGTGATGAATGTTGTCTTCTCCATGTCTTCAGGTGACATCTTGATCTGATTGTATCCCGAAAATCCATCCATGAAGGAGAATACCGAGAACTGAGCCGTGTTATCCACCAATACATCAATGTGAGGTAATGGGAAGTCATCTTTCGGGCTGGCTCTGTTCAGATCCCGGTAATCAACACACATTCTTACTTTTCCGCCCTTCTTAGGCACAGGTACTATGTTAGCAACCCACGGAGGATAGCTAGTCACAGCAAGGAACCCGGCGTCCCATTGCTTTTGTACCTCTTCCTTGATTTTCATAGCCATGTCTGGGCGAGTTCGGCGCAACTTCTGTTTGACTGGTGGGCATTCTTCCCTCAAAGGCAGCTTATGCACAACAATATCGGTATCCAACCCTGGCATATCTTGGTAGGACCAAGCAAACACATCAACATACTCTTGAAGCAGATCTATCAGCTGTCTCTTCACTGAGTCTTGCAGGCAGGCCCCGATTTTGACTTCTTTCACGTCTTCCTCCGTACCAAGATTAATCACTTCAATCTCCTCCTGATGAGGAGTAATAACTTTTTCCTCCTGTCTCAGCAACCTGACTAGCTCTTCAGGAAGCTCATATTCTTCATCAACCCCTTCATCAGCTTGATTGATCGGATTGTCAAAGTCATACGATGTCATAGCTGTGCTGTTGTCGGTGCTGTCTGGAAGGCACTCTCTGCAAGGGTTAAGTCGGTTCATTTTAGTGATTGATTTTAATCTTGCTTTAGAAAAAAGTGAAATGAAGTTATCATTTTGAAAACACCGCCATTTATTTTTGTACAAAAAGAAAAATGGAAAAACAGTGAGCAGAAAAGAAAAAGACTCGTTTGCAAAAAGATTGTCTGATATTTCATTAATTTAATCTTGTTTGCACAAAAGTACAGATGGCCCTGATTACAAAATGAGTCTTGTCATCTTGGGCAAGATGCAAGACTTTGATGCATGCTATAAAAGATACAGGAAATAATAATTACTCTGCTCGAGTAACACTTATAATTCCCTGGGAAGACCAGTTCGAGACACTGCTCCCCGGGACCTTTGGACGAATCCAATTCTCCAGGTTGCGTTCTTCTTCCAGCTCGTCTTCCAGACAGTTGATAGCATCGGGGGTTAGCATTCCCCCACTGACAAATCCTGGCTCTGCAGCAGCCTTTGCTTGACGTTGAGTTGGTTTGTAACCCAACCCAAATTTGTCCTTCTTCTCCTCCACAGCTAAGACCTTGCCCCAGCCTAGGGCAGTTCCTTCCTCAACAACCTTCCGGGCTTGTTGATATGACGACATGGAGATTCCTGAAACAGCAGATGCTTCATTGACATTCAAGGCTTCAAAACCTTGGCTCATCGTTTCATGGATTTCTCCATCCATCTCAATGTACTTGTAGGTAGCCAGGTGGCTAACAAAGATGTCCTCTTCTCCACAGATTGTGACAACATGACCCTCCCACTCAAATTTTAACTTTTGGTGAAGGGTAGACGTTATAGCGCCAGCGGCGTGAATCCAGGGTCTACCCAACAAACAGCTGTAGGCGGGCTGAATGTCCATCACATAAAAGATAGTTTTAAAAGTCTGCGGGCCAATTGTCACGGGCAGCTCAATCTCTCCCAGAACCGATCTCTTTGAGCCATCAAAAGCTCTAACCACCAGGTTGCTGGGTCTCAATGCCAATCCATCATATTCTAACTTCACCAGAGCCTTCTTTGGTAAGACATTCAGGGAGGAACCTGTGTCCACCAGCACATGAGAAAGGACAGCTCCTTTGCATTCCATAGTTATGTGCAAGGCTTTGTTGTGGTTACGACCATCCACTGTCAAATCAGAATTGGTAAACCCTAGCCCGTTGCTAGCAGTAACATTCCCAACCACCGTTTCCAACTGGTTGACAGTAATCTCCTCTGGCACGTAAGCTGCGTGCAGGACTTTCAGTAGTGCATTCCGATGGGCTTCGGAGCACATGAGCAGTGAGAGGATGGAGATTTTGGATGGAGTTTGGTGAAGTTGATCCACAACTTTATAATCACTCTTCTTGATGATCCGCATAAACTCATCAACTTCCTGATCAAATGGAGTCTTCAGGGCTTCTTTGGCAGCTGGATCTTCCTGCACCGGTCCTTTACCCTTTGCCTTGGCAGCAGCTTCTGCTTCGGCAGTGGGTCTTTGGACTTGTGAAGCGAAGAGACGTCCGCTTCGAGTGAAGCCTCCGCCTCCCCCCACATTATCAACTTGTGGTGCAGGTGATGATGTTTCCAGAGTGATTCTTTTCCCTTCACAGTACAAGTCAGAGCCATAGTGCCAAGGGATGGCCCTATTGCTTTCATATGGTACAGGTCCAGGTACCGTGACGGTGACTGGACTGATTGCTGCTGCTGAGGGGACTGTTATTGTCTGTGGATCATAAAAGATTGTAACTGGTGCTCTAGTGGGAGCAGCACCTTCTGAATGATAAGCGGAATTGTTTTCTGGATCGTAGAATATGGTAACAGTGGAGACATCTTCGTGATTGTTTGCTGGTGTTGTAGAAGGTTCTGTTGGAAGAACTGTTGTTGTTGTTGATGGGGAGTCGAAGTGGACTGAAGCTGAAGTTGTAGCAGGAGAAACTGTTGAAAACTGATCATTGGGTAGAACAGATGAAGTACTTGCTGATGTTGCTGATGAATTGTTGGGAACAATTGTTGCTGTATTTGTAGGAGGATCTGAAACCATTGCTGATGAAGTCGTCGGGTTTGCCGGGAATGATGTAGTGATCTGCAGTAAGCCACTCTGAATAAGGCTGTCAATGCCATTCCTCAAGTCTTCACACCCATTCCAAGAAATATTGCAGTATGGGCACCCTAGTTCACACCCCGGAAATATATTGCTTTCACGGAGTTGAGCCTTGATTTCCACCAATGGTGTCCTGATCTGATCCACACTGGTTATCAAATAAGACGGTTGGTCTTCTTCGATAGCATTAATTCGGGGACCACCATGGTGTGGCATTGGGTTTTTGTTGACGTTGGGCGGAGGTGCAAAGTTCAAAGCCTTGGAGTCTACTAAGTCTTGTACCTTCATATGCAGTGCCCTGCATTTTTCTGTATTGTGACCAGGCGCGTTTGAGTGAAAAGCACACCTAGCATTAGAGTCATAGTTTCTTGGTAGACTGTTTGGATCCGGAGGTGCCAACGTTCTTAGCTCAACCAGGTTGAGTTTCAGAAGCTGTGGCAGCAAAGCAGCATACGGCATTGGAATCGGGTCGATCAATCGATTAGCTTGAGAGGGCCTTTGTTGGAATGGCCTCTGTTGATTGTTGTTGTTGGAGTTGTTGTTGTTGTAGTTCCTTGGAGGATATTGGTTCTGCTGATACGGAGGTTGTTGTTGGAAGTTTTGTTGAGGAGGTTGATAGACTGGCAGAGGATGTGCTGGAGCAGGGATAGTGACTGCTGCTATGGACCTTTGAACATATTGGGGCCTACCCCTGTTGGTATGAATGGCATTGGTCTCGCCAGCTCTTCTAGGGCCTGCAAAAGGCTTCCTTGTACTGCTGGACGAACTGGCGCCATTATCGGAAATTTTACCCATTTTTAACAGGCTTTCAATTCTCTCCCCAGCTATAACAACATCTGCGAAGCTAGTGGACGAGAAAGCAGCCAACCTGTCAATATACGTTCCCTGGAGAGTGTTCATAAACATGTCTGCCATTTCTCTCTCAGACATTGGTGGTTGAACAGCAGCAGCCAATTGCCTCCATCTCTGGGCATATTCTCGGAAACTTTCCCTTGACGACTGTGACATTCCCATTAGGAGAGTCCTGTTGGGTGCCATGTCTAAGTTGTATTGATATTGTCGGATGAAGGCCTCTGCCAGGTCCTTCCAGCATCTTACAGTTGCCCTTGTCAAGTGGGAATACCATTCCCTTGATGCTCCAGTCAAACTGTCTTCGAAGTAAAACATCCAGAGCTTCTCATCCATTGTATAGGCCTTCAGCCTTCCCAGAAACGATTGCAAATGAGTCCGGGGGCATGAAGTCCCATTATATCTTTCAAAACAAGGAGGCTTGAACTTATGAGGGATCCTGACCCCCTCTACTAAACCCATGTCCATGACATCGAACCCCAAAGAATTTTGGGATTCCAAAGACCTCAACTTCTCAGCCAACTCATCCAATCTCCTATCATAGGTTTCCTCTCCAGCACCCATGACTGTAAACTGATCCTCCTGAGGATCCTCTTGAAGTACTCTGGCTGCAGTGGCTGTTCCTTGAACGTTTGCAGGAATATGAATCTCAGGATGTAGGTGTGGACCAAATATAGGGGGGTTAACATGTGGTTGCACCCTTTCATTGTTACTGGTGCCAGCAGTTCCCACATGGGGGTCATCTTGAGTTCTCCCCTCTACCAGAACTCTAAGCCTCTCCTGGCTTTGAGCTAAATTATTCATCACTTCCATGAACTGAGTTATTTGGGTTCTCATCTCCACCCTTTCATTAGCCATCTGGGTTCTGGCCTCATTGAGGTCTTGCTGCAACTGGTCCATCTGGATGCCTGGAAGGTTGTTTCTTGTAGGGTACCTGTGTGGCCTGTTGAGAGGGAATAGCCTGCGGCGAGCAATAATTCCTGAATGTCACAACAGAGGTTAGAAACAATAAAACAAAACCTACAAAACAAACAAAAGGGTTAGTATGCAATGCAGTATGCTTATTTGCTATCAAGGTATCCGGCTTGGTCTTCAGTTTTGACCCGTCCAGGCCCTTGAAGATGATGCTGTTGAAGTTGCTTTTGAAGTGAACCCAGATGGAAACAAACACAAATATATTACAAAGGTAAAATAATACAAATTGTTCATTTTTTACAACACTAGCCCTCTAAGGGGTCAAAAATACATCACCAAAAAGCAAAAGTACATGGAAAAGGAACAACAACAAGCAAATAATCAGACTCCAAGGCCAAACTCATCCTCGCGAACTTCCTTAAGAAGTGCTTCGGTCACAGGATCAGCCGGATGCTCCGTAAGATTCCTGATGAGAAGGTTTCTTGTTGCAACAGCTGTAGTCAACTTCTTGTTCTGGCTTTGGTCTTTGGATTTCTTCACTCCAGCTTTGATTTTTAACTCTGAAATTTCCTCCTGGGCTGCTGCCAGGGCTTTTTCCATCTGCTCCATCTTATCTTGAACTCTCTTGTCTTCTAGAGTACGGGCTTCAGTGATCCGGACCCACCTGGCCTGACTCTCTTTCAAGTACAAGTTTGTCCTTGCTCTTTGGAACTGGGCTTCTTTACAAGCATTTTTCAGAATCTGCTCACCAGCTTTAGACTTGTTGATATAGTCTCCAGACTTCTCAATCTTAGTCAAGTGTTCCACTCTCAGCTTCTCCAATCTTTCAATCTCCCTTACACCTTCACTCATCTGGATAAACTGCCTTGGTATAGATCCATGTGTGTTCAAGAATTCCGGATGGAGGTCTATAAATCCAGTAACCAAGGTGGGGGACTCAAATAAAGAGCCACATGTCCAGGGTTTTAGAATCACAAGAACTATCCAACATGGAGCATTCTTAACAAAGTCCAAGTAACAGGGTATTCTGAGGTCAAGGTACCTGCAAACCTGTAAACAGCCCAACCCCCTCACAGGTAGTGATCTAGAACAAGGATCCTCAGACTTGGATCAGTTATGAGAAGTGTAAACACTTCTAACCCGGAGGTACAGTGTTTACAATAACCATAACAATTCCTCCTCTAATTCACCTCAATTTCTGAAGGTCAATACTAAAAGGTCATCCAGACTTAGCAGGCTTCCCAGATCCCCTCAAACCCCTGACTCATAGTCTCATGGATCTCCCCATCCATCTCTATATACTTGTAAGTAGCCAGCTGGCTAACGAAGATGTCTTCCTCCCCGCAGATTGTGATGATCTGGCCTTCCCACTCAAATTTTAACTTCTGGTGAAGGGTAGATGTAACAGCACCAGAGGCGTGAATCCAGGGTCTACCCAACAGACAGATGTAGGCCGGCTGTATGTCCATCACGAAGAAGGTAGTTTTAAAGGTCTGTGGGCCAATCAACACAGGTAAATCAATCTCTCCAAGCACTGATCTCTTAGAGCCATCAAATGCTCTCACCACCAAGTTACTTGGACGAGATGCCAAACCATCATACTCTAGCTTCACCAAGGCTTTCTTTGGGAGGACATTGAGCGAAGACCCAGTGTCCACCAGCACATGAGAAAGAACAGCACCTTTGCATTCTAAGGTGATGTGTAAAGCCTTGTTATGATTGCGTCCCTCCGTTGTTAAATCGGCATTTGTGAAGCCCAATCCATGACTGGTGTTTACATTTGCAACCACTATTTCCAGCTGATTAACCGTAATCTCTTCCGGCACATATGCTGCGTGCAGGACCTTCAACAATGCATTCATGTGGGCTTCGGAACACATTAGCAATGATAATATAGAGATTTTGGAGGGTGTCTGATGAAGCTGGTCCACCACTTTGTAATCACTCTTTTAGATTATTCTCATGAACTCGTCTACCTCTTGCTCAAAAGACGTCTTCGGAGTTTCTTTCACAGTTGGCTCTTCAAGTACCACATTCTTCCCTTTTGCCTTAGCATCAGCTTCTACTTCGGCATTGGGCCTTGGTGTTTGTGAGGCAAAAAGGCGTCCGCTTCTGGTGAAGCCTCCACCTCCCCCAACATTGTCAACTTGTGGTGGAGAGGTTGCTGAATCTAGAGTGATCTTCTTTCTGTAGCAGTAGAGATCAGAGCCATAGTGCCAGGGTATGGCATTACTGCTTTCATAAGGAACAAGTCCAGGCACCGTGATGGTAACCGGACTGATTGTTGCAGCGGAAGGAACTGTGATGGTATGCGGGCCGTAGTAAATTGTGATTGGAGATCTGACAGGAGGTGTTGCAGTTTGTTGGAAATTGTTGTTGGGATGAACATTTGATGGGTCATAATAGATCGTGAACGTTGATACATCTTCATTAATGTTTGCTGGTGTTGTAGGTGTTTCCGTTGATAAGATGGGTGCTGATGTTGTAGAAGTAAATGTTGCTGAACTCTGATCTGTTGAAATAATGGATGGAGTAATTGTAGGAGTTGTGGATGAATCAGTAGGTATGATAGTTGTTGCAGTTGTAGGAGGATCTGACATCTCTGAAGAAAGAATTATCGATGTTGTAGGAGAATCTATTGTTGCTGAAGAAAGAGTTGTTGATGTTGAAGGAGCCGTTGTGGTAATTTGCAAAATTCTATTTTTGATAAGGCCATCTATGCCAAACCTTAGCTTCTCACAACCATTGATAGCAGTCTTGCACGATTCGCAGCAGGCCCCATAGCCCGGGAACACTTGGCATCTTAAGAGTTGAATTTTGACTTCTGCCAGCGGTGTTTGAATCTATGCAACATTGTTAATCAGTGCAGATGGTTGATCCTCTTCTATGGCATTAATCCTGGGCCCACCATGATTGGGCATAGGATTTCTTTTACATTTGGAGGAGGTGCGAAATTGAGAGCTTTGGAATCGACCAAATCCTGAACCTTCATCTGTAAGGCTCTACACTTCTCAGTATTGTGACCAGGTGCATTGGAGTGAAAGGTGCACCTGGCATTAGCATCATAATTCTTCGGGATATTGAGAGGATCTGGTGGAGCCAACGTCCTTAACTCAACCAGGTTAAGCTTCAGGAGTTGTGGCAGTAAAGCAGTATAAGGCATAGGGATGGGGTCAATCACCCTATTTGCCTGAGATGGCCTCTGTTGAAAGGGGCGTTGCTGTTGGTTGTTGATATTATTGTTGTAAGTTTTTTGTTGTGGAAAATGAGATTGTTGCTGATAGTGATGTTGTTGTTGTTGTTGAGGAAAAAGTGATTGTTGTGGAACTGGAGCCGGGATAGTAACGGCTGCTATTGATCTGTGAGAATACTGGGGTCTTCCCCTTCCTGCATGGATAGCATTTGTTTCACCTGCCCTTCGGGGTCCTGCAAAAGGTTTTCTGGGGTTGTTGGAGGAACTTGCACCGTTGTCGGAGACTCTGCCCATCTTCAAAAGACTCTCAATTCTCTCACCAGCTATAACTACATCGGCAAAACTGGTGGACAAGAAAGCAGCAAGTCTGTCAATATAAGTTCCCTGCAAGGTGTTCATAAACATGTCGGCCATCTCTCTTTCAGACATGGGTGGCTGGACAGCAGCAGCAAGCTGTCTCCACCTTTGAGCATAATCCCGAAAGCTTTCCCTTGAAGACTGAGACATTCCCATTAGAAGCGTTCTATTAGGGGCCATGTCTAGGTTGTTCTGGTATTGCCGGATGAAGGCTTCGGCCAAGTCTTTCCAACATCTTATAGTGGCCCTTGTCAGGTGCGAATACCATTCTCTTGATGCTCCAGTCAGGTTGTCCTCAAAATAGAACATCCATAACTTCTCATCCATGGTATAAGTCTTGAGTCTCCCTAAGAAGGATTGCAGATGATTACGCGGGCATGAGGTACCATTATATTTCTCAAAGCAAGGGCGTTTGAATTTGTGGGGAATCCTTACCCCATCTACCAGCCCCATATCCATTACATCAAAGCCTAAGGAGTTCTGAGATTCTAAAGACCTTAGCTTTTCAGCAATCTCATCCAGTATTCTGTCATACACCTCATCCCCAACCCCAATAACTGTGAACTGTTCTTCTTGGGGGTCCTCCTGCAGGATTCTGCCCCCAGCAGTATTACCTTGAACATTCCTTGTGCCATTAGCATCTGGATTCAAATGGGGTCCATACTATGGTGGGTCGATACGGGGCTGTCCTCGCTCATTATTGCCGGTCCCTCCTGTTCCATGGTGGGGCTCTTCAGGTATCTATCTCTCTACCAGCTCTCTCAACCTTTCTTGGCTCTGGGCTAAGCCAGTCATCACTGCCATAAACTGGGTCATTTGGTTTCTCATTTGACCCTTCCGTTTGCCATCTGATTTCTCACTTCATTCAGGTCCTGTTGTACCTGATCCATCTGAATGCCTGGAAGGTTGTTACGCGTTGGGTACCGGTGTGTGCGATTGACAGGGAACACTCTGCGACGAGCAATGTTTCCAGAAAGCACAACAAAGTGAGAAACAAATAATAAACAAAAACCTACAAAACAAAGAAAGAGTTAGTATGCAATGCAGTATGCTTATTTGTTTTCCAAGGTATCTGGTTTGGTTCTTGGTTTTGACCTTTCCAGGCCTCAGGAGATGCTTGATGATGTTGAGAAAAGAAGCCCACCAAAATAAAACAAACGGATACATTACAAATGATGAAAATACATAGTCTATTTACAACACATGCCCATGGTGGGTCAAAAATACAACAATCAAAAGAAAAAGTACATAAAAAGAAATACAAGCGAAGACGAATCAAACATCCAATCCATAGTCATCATCCCTGACTTCCTTCAGGAGTGCCTCAGTCACCGGACCAGCTGGGTGCTCTGTAATGGTCCTAATGAGGAGGTTCCTGGTAGCAATGGCATTAGTCAGCTTCTTATGCATGTCCTGGTCTTTTGATCTCTTCAACCCTGCTCGGAGCTTCAATTCTGATATCTTCTTCTAAGCTGCCAACAAAGCTTCCTGTTGCTTCTTCTCATTGGCCTCTAGCTGCTCAATCTTGGCCTGAGTCCTCTGGTCTTCTTGTGCACAGGCTTCGGTGATCCTGATCCACCTAGCCTGGCTCTCCTCCAGGTAATGCTCAGCCCTAGCTTTCTGAATCTTGGCCTCTTTGCAGGCATTCTTCAATATATGTTCCCCGGCTCTTGCTTTCCTTATGTAGTTATATGTCCTCTCAATCTTGGTCAGATGCTCAGTCTTGAATCTTTCTAATCTCTCAATGTCCAGACGACCGTCATTTGTTTCCCAAAGAGTCTTCTTCAGGGCCTCAGATAGCTGATTATTCCTCTCTTTCAGCTTTTCAAATTCCTCCAGGCTAACAGTTGCTGTAGGCTGTATTGTAGAAGGTCCAGGTGTGTCTTCCAAGGTGAAAGGCATCCTGGTGATATGAGTTCTAGTACGGGACCAGTCAGCATACTGGGCTGAAGCAACATTGTTACATCTTCCAAGGATGGATGTCCCTTTGGTCTGGATGTTGTCCCAAGCCCAGGTAGCTTGCCATCAACAGTTGAATTAGGTTTCACTTCACAGTATAGGGTCTCAGCTAAATCCTGTCCTCTGGGAGGATGAACCAAGGCATATTCCAATTGTCTCTTAAACAGTAAAGGGTTGTAATTGATGCAACCTTTTAATCCTACTAGAGGCACATTAGGGTATTGCCCACAGCTGGTAATAATATCCTTGCCTTTGGTGCTCTGAGTGCGCCATCTGATATCATCTGATGTTAAGGCAATGAACCTCTTGGCCCAATTCTTCTGCTGGTGTGGGTTCAAGAAGGCATCTGACTTAGGTAGGTGTCTGATTAGCCAAGAGTAGAACAAGGGAGCACAGCATCTGACCAACTTCCCCCTTTATTTTTCATTTCTCTGATGGACGGAGTAGTAAAAATCTCCTAGCAATGTAGGCACTGGGTTCCTCAGCAGAAACAAGTGGATGGCATTCTTACTCACAAATTTAGGCTCATCTGCAAACAATATAGCCCCATATATGATGAGGGCTAAAAGTGCACATATTGCCCTCCATTCTCCCACTACAGCCTTCAGGATGGCCTGAGAAATCAAGAAGTCCAGATGTAGACCAGAAATCCCAGCTTTTGTTGTCATGTTTTGCTCAATAAGGGCAGGCTCCAAGTACAATGCCCTAGCTATTTCCTCACTTCTGGGAGCAGTCATCTCTGGGTTAAAGGGGATCCCTCCTCTGATAGGCACTCCAATCAACAAAGAAAACTCCTCCAATAGAGGCCCTATCTGAAAGTCAGGAAAGGTGAAGCACCTGAGTGGAGGGTCATAAAACTGCAAGCATGTGTGGATCATGCTCCTCTGAGAAGAATCAAGATCCATGACCATGTCTAAAATACCCCCATAGTGCTCTCTGAACAATGGGATGTGGTCAGGTATGATGAGTGACTGGACCTGCCTGATACCAGTCAATATGGGCTCAAAGAAGTGATAAGATATGTTGCTTTTCCTTGGAATATCCATGATTACTGATGAAGAAGCTGAAGACAAATGCTGATGAAGATCACAGACTGAAATGATGGAGATAAGTCTCTGACAAACTGATGCAGGTACTGAAAGAGATAGCTGAAGCAAATGCTGAAGAAGATAATTGGAGCAGAGGTCTAGCAGTAGAAGGGGTCAAAACCAAACCAAATATGATGTGATGGATACCCTGAAAAACAAATAAACAAATGTTAAATGATGCAATGATGATATATGCAAATGATATGCAAGGGTTTGTGATCAAGAGTTGGATCTGATTATCTGTCTTGATATAAGGTCCATGTATGTTCAAAGGTCCAGATGGAGGCTCAGAAATCCAGTAACCAAGGTGGGGGACTCAAATAAAGAGTCACATGTCCAGGGTTAATCACAAGAATTGTCCAAGTGAAGTATTCTTAAATAAAACAGTAGCAGGGTATGATGTGGCCAAGGGTTCCTGCAAAACCTGTAAACAACCCAATCCCCTCTCATGTAATGTTCTAGAACAAGGATCCTCAGACTTGGATCAGTTATAAGAAGTGTAAACACTTCTAACCTAGAGGTACAGTGTTTACAATAACCATAACAGATCCTCCTCTAATTCACCCCAGATTTTGAAGGTCCAAATAAAGGTCATCCAGACTTAGCAGGCTTCCCAGTTAGCCCTAGCACTACAGGATATTTGTAGCACATAGTTCTCAAGAAGAAACCCACATCTGAACCGTGTTTCATATTCCCGCACCAGATCGAATGGAATGGGAAAGAACATGAACCACTCTAGCCTAGATGTCACTTAGGTCCCAAGTATAGGACCTTAATCACTCAGTGGAACCCCACCCACCAAAATAGAAACCAAATCCAGCAATGATAATGACAATATGATGTACAAAAAACTGTAAAGAAAGCAGTAAATAAAGTTGTACATAAAGCAATAAATAAAGCAAATAAATAAACACAATTAGCACATAACACCCCAGTAAACTCAAATCAAACAAGCGCTAGGAGGAACCCACAAAAAGAACAAGAAGCCCTGGTTGCAGTATAAGGGTCCCCAGTAGAGTCGCCAAGCTGTCTCTCCCACCAAATGTCATAGGGCCAGAAGGAGTACAGACGCGAACGGTCGGCGAAGGAAAGGTAATGCTGCATAAACCTGGAAGGATATGGATAAGACGGTCGCGAACCCGAGAAACTGAGAAAGGGGGTTGGTTACAATTTGGGAAAGTATTAGCACCCAGATTGTCCGTCGTACTCGACAAGATCCACGCTTAAAAGTTTGTGTTTAAATGGGTAGTGTATGTGTTATTTGTGTGCAAAACGCTGGAAAAGAATGTACAGGTGTCAGTGCTGGAAAGTGAAGTGAAGAAAAGGAGTGTCAGTGTAAGGAAAGAGTCTAATGCTCAAGACAATGAGGCTTAAAAGAATAATTCTGGAAGAGGGGGAATATACTGAGACTTTTGTTCGATAACTGTTAAGTTATGCCTACGTATCCTCTCGTGCAATGAGGAAGTCAGAACACCGTAGTTCGACTCAAAGAGACTGAAAGAATGAATTGACTTGTGAACTGCTTACTTGTCTATGCTCAAGTGTATGACCTGTCTGGCTCAGGTGCTAACTGTCTTGCATTAGACGGAAGAAGCGAGTTCTCATTTGTGAGTGAATGAGGTGAGAAAAGAATCCCGGAGGAGACGGTTATTGTTTGTTTTTTATGTATTTTCAATCTTTTATTGCTTTTTGTGTTTGTCATAGGAAAATGAGTTTAAGCCTAAACCAAGGGTTAGTAAACTCATCACATCTTCCCTCTAATTAGGGGTAATGAGGATACCTTAAGTATAAATTAAACACCTCACACTTTAATCCCCATGATGTAGGATTAAGATCATTAACCTACTTGCAATTATTTAGATGTTTTTGGAGTTTTTGTTTAGTGTTAAGTAATGATTTTAAGCCATAATTAAAGATTTAATGGACTCATTACACCATCCTAATAGAAGGATAATAGATGAGAACATTTAAGCTGAGGAAGATACCTCAACTTAATCCATGATTAGGGATGAACCTCATGACTGTCGCTCCCGACAAATGAAAATGGATCAAATGAAGGTACAGACGCGAACGGTCGGCGAAGGGAACAGTGAGAACACACAGCCGTGAACTCACTGGAGAATGAAAAGAGTCGCCAGCTAGGCATTTTTATCCCGGAGGAAAGGCAATGCTGCATAAGCCTAGAAAGAGATGGATAAGACGGTTGCGAACCAGAGAGACTGAGAAAGGGGGTTGGTTACAACCTGGGAAGGTATTAGCACCCAGATTGTCCGTCGTACTCGACGGGATCCACGCTTAAAAGATTTGTGTTTTAAAGGGGTAGTGTCAGTGCAATTTGTGCATAAAAGAGCTGGAAAAGATGTACAAGTGTCAGTGTAAAGAAATGTGATGTGTATAAATGTACAGTGTCAGTGTGAGATCAGGAATGAAATGCTCAAGAATATGAGGCTAAAGAATGAAGCTGGAAGGAGGGGGAATGTACAGAGACTTTTGTTCGATAACTGTTAAGTTATGCCTACGTATCCTCTCGTGCAATGAGGAAGTCAGAACACCGTAGTTCGACCCAAAGAGACTGAAAGGATTGACTGGTGAACTGCTTGCAGTCTATGCTCAAGTGTATGATCTGTCTGGCACAGATGCAAACTGTCTTGCATTAGACGGAAGAAGCAAGTTCTCGGTTGTGAGTGAAGATGATGAGAAAAGAATCCCGAAGGAGACGATTATTGTTTGTTCTTGTGTTTTCAGTCTTTTATTTCTTTTTGGAGTTTGTCATAAGATAATGAGCTTAAACCTAAATCAATGGATTTGGTAAACTCATCACATCATCCCTCTGATTAGGGGTAATGAGAATTACCTTAAGTGTGAAGTCAGATTCTCACACTTAATCACCTTTGATGTAGGGTTAAGATCATTAACCTACTTGTGATTAATTAGATGTTTTTGTGATTTTTGTTTAGTGTTAAGTAATGAGGTTAAGCCATAATCAGGGATTTAACAGGCTCATTACACTATCCTAAAAGAAGGATAATAGATGAGGGTGTTTAAGCTGAGGAAGGATCCTCAGCTTAATCCATGATTAGGGATTAAACCCATGACAGAACAAACCTTTGATTAAGTGGATTTTATTAATGATATGATGATGAAGTGTTTTTTATGATTTGTAAGACAACTTGAGGGGGACTTGTCCATTAACTTTAGGGTTAGTCCTTCTTAACCAATTAAGGAAGAATTAGAACCCTAATGCAAGGCCCAAGTTACAAGTGTAATGTCTTGATGATTATTAGATGGATTAATTAAGAGAGTTCAACACCTTAAGGGTCCAAGACTTAGGATTAAAGTTATACACTCCATCCTAAAAGAAGGATGCAGGCATGATCTTAATCACAAAGTCTTAAAGCCTTGAGGGTTTAGTCCCTGATTATGAGGTGAGGGGAGATGACTCAAGGAGAGACACAAAGGTAAAAACTATGGGGGAGACTAATCAAAACCCTAATTCATTATCATGCTTGGTTGGTCCTAATGTTTGTGAGGTTTTCAAGAACAATCTTCAGATGAACCACCAGGAAGCAGATGAACAAGATCAAGAGAAGCAAAGTGACTTGCTTCATTCAAGAAGTCAAGTCACTTGAAGAAAGAAAGTGGGAGGAGGAAGAATGAGCAAGCTCAAACTCAAACACACATAAGAATGCAGCAAGGTATGCAAGAGAGATGAGAATAGAGGTTATGAGAAGTGAAGGCAAATTCACTTCTCAAGTTACTTACCACCTGCAATGTTAGAAAAGGAAATGCAATGCAATGCAAAATGAGATGAAATGGTATGAGGCAAAGCACAACCAGAAGCATGGTGATGATGATTATGATGCCATGAGGTGCTGCAAACATGAGGCAAGACCTGGAGATGTTCATACAAGGTTATGAATGCAAATGATGCAAGCTAAGGAACATGAACAAACATGAAATGTTATGGAACATACAAGACAAATGACATGGCAAATATGCAATGCAATGATCAATGATGCTTTCTACATGTCTTAAGATGTCAAATGAATCATAAGAATGCACAAAGTGAAATGACAAGTCAAGTTATGCAAGGAAATGCAAGAAGGATGCAAATGAAAGCCCAAATTAGGGTTCATGGATCAAACATCAAACACAAACCAAAAACAGAAGCAAACCTTAACCTAAAAAATGGAAAATGGTACCCAAAGAAACCCTAGGCCTATAATGAACCACTGCCCAAAGGGGAGCTCTCAACTCTCAACCAAACTCAAGTTATGAATTTTGCAAGTTATTAGGGCTTTTTAGGGTTTGTAACAAAAGAAATGCCAATCAATTAGAAAATGCAAGATCAAATCATGGCCTTTTTATCCTTGAAAGTTCATGCTAAATGGAAAACAATGCAAGAAGAATCAATGTCTCAACCTTCACCAATAGGCAGAAATGAATTTTCAAACTTATGAACAAAATAATGCATCAAAAATGATTTAATTCAATGAAAAATTCTTAAAATGCATCAAGATCAAAAAAGAAATTTGGTTTGAAGGTTGGACAATGTTTCTAAATGTCTTAGAACATTTCATGAATTTTTTTGTAATTTTTAAATACCTAAAAGTATTTTTAATTAATTAATTCTCATTAATCAATTAAAAATAATCTTTTAAATATTTAAAAATACTTTTTTAATGATAAAAAATAAAATAAAAATGTTTTTGTGTCATAAAAATTAATAAAACCTTAAAGAAAAAGTTTCATAATTTTTATGATTTTTTAACTATTTTAAAATAAATTGTACAAGTTAATTGAAAATAAAATGAATTAAAATTAAATTAAATGAAAAGTAATCAAGATGGACGAATGAGATTGGCTCTGAGTTTGAAAATGCTGACCAGCGCGCAAATGAAGGGTGGAGATTGCATCTGGCCAGATTAAATTAAAAATGAATTAATTAATGTTAATTAAGTGGATTAGGGTTAATGACAAGATCCTGGCCATCAAAAAAGGTGGGAAGTCAGCCAGTCAACGCCATCTAACGTTCCAGATTTGAACCTCACTTAATGACTGAGATTAGGGTTAACTACTTTCAGGCTGCCGGAGAGGACCTCCGGTCGTCTTCTCCGGCCAGCCGAAACCCTAGAAAACGATTCAAGCCACCATCCAACAAATTTCCTGCCCAGAAACAACCTCCTATCCTAACTAAACCTTAATCCAAGATCAAAATACATTTATCTAACATGAACAAGGAGAATCGAAACGAAATGCATTCACGGGCCAAATTTCAGAGATGCATAAAATGCTCATTTTCACACCATTTTAAATTCTAAACACATCCCAGTGATCCTCAGAGCATGTATTTTTGATTTGGAACAAAAGGAACAAGCTTTAAAAAGTTTGAAGTTTAAGACTACCTGAGGTGACAAGTCCTGTTTCTGAGCTTCCAGAGCCGTTTCTTGATGCAAGCTGGCTCTAATGAATCCCCTGGTGTCAATGGCAGGCTTGAGATGAAGTTTAGCAAGCTATTTCAATGGCTACCAAACTGGTGTAGCAGAGAATGACCTTGGTGTACAGGCTGTTTTAGGCCAGTGTAATGGGTGGTTTGGACTCCTCTGAGTGTGCCTGACTTGTTGGTGAAGGAAGATGAAGTGTTTGAGGGATGGACAGTGAGATTCGAAGAGGACTGGTTCTGAGGATGAAGAATGGTGAGGTTCAAATCAGGCTTGATTCAGGCCTGAGCTTTGATGGTTTTAGGCCTATGGAGTGTATTGAGTTTAGTGATGAAGAAAGTTTTGGTGTTTCTTGGCTGTGGAGGCAAATTCGATAGATTTTGCAATGTGAAGGGATTTTGTGTAAGTGATGAGTGAGGATGTTTCAGCTTGGCCTGCCCTTATGCTTTGCTTGCAAGTTGTCCATATGACTCTCTCTCATTGGTCAGATGATTGGACACATGCTTTTTTGATAGATAAGTCAACTTTTGCAAAATGTCCACCTTTTGTGTAAGTGATGCATAGCTCATGGCATAGGCAAGTACAATGTTGGTTCTGGTGCAGCATGGTGTGGGAGGGGCCTAGCAAAACTCAGCACTCAAGGCTGCAAGTTGGTGAGAGGTGTTCATGAGTTTTTGCAACTTGTGGTTTTATGTTTCACATGTGATCCTTTATCCAACCAAACATGAAACCATGGGCCAACCTAGTCCAATTCTGATTTTTGTAACTTAGAGGATGCTTACATGCTGGTTTGAAGTGGATTAGAGGTTGCATTTGACTTTGGTTCAAGACCTTGCAAAATTTCCACTTGGTGCATAACTTGAAAAACAATGATTTTTGCTAACTTTGCATTGCCATAACTTTTGATCCATGAAGAGTTTGATCATGTTCTTGTACTTTTTGAAAAGGGAAAGATGAGATCTACAACTCTCATGACCAAAGTTTTTCCATTTGAAGCATTTTTGGATCAAAAATCAAAGCTTGAAAAATGACCTAAAATGAGGCATTCTTGAAAAGTCAACTATGCCCAAAAAGTCGACATTTGCAAAAACCCTAAATTCTTGATTTCTATGAACTTCAACCTTCTTCCATGATCAAATAAAGATCATATACACTCAAAATGATGAAGATCAACCATTGGTTGGGTCAATGGGGGCCTCAGATGCCCTGATTTTGCACTGACTTGTCTGAAAAGTCAACTCTTGATCAGATGACTTCCCCATGGAATTTCTTCATGAAAATTGATATGCATACTCCCTATACCATATAGAGATCAATGGAAACAAGAATGACCAAAAAATTTGGAGTTATGGCCTCTGAAACCAAAACCCTAATTTTCAGTCAACTGTGCAGTTCATCCTGGCTCTGCATCCACTCAAACCCTAGTTCTTGTGATTCCTCTGCATTTTTGACTTTGAGGAGATGGAATATGATGTAAGAACACACATGGACCCCTTTGATTTGATTGGTGGCCTTTGGAATGGCTCAAGATGCTTTGGGATTGCTCAGATCACAAACCCTAGGTGCAGATGCCTTAGAAACTATGCAGTGAATCAAAAGTGAGATATGAGATGATATGTTTGTGTTTATGCATATGAGATGATCACAAGTCATGTGTGAATGGGTGAGGGCAAATTTGGGGTGTTTACAGCTGCCCCTATTCAAGCATGAGTTAGCTGTGCAGGTTGTAAGCGGCGGCTTAACAGGCAAACAAGATAACTTGTGGTTGAATACCAAAGACAGTCCAAAATTTGCACTCACAGAAATGAAGAAGAAAAGGGATATAGATTGTAAAAGAAAATAAAGTATATTGTAAAGTGTGGGCGACGGAGGACGACCGTCGAGCAGAGGACGACTGCTGGGTAAACGGGGACGGCCGACATGCTGGGGAAAGTGTGTAAAATAAAGCGATGACGGGGACGACCGACATGCTGGGGATAAAAGATAAAGCTAAGACGGGGACGGCCGACTAGCTGGGAAAACTAAGATAATATGATGGGGACGGCCATCAAGATAAAGTAGTAACATTCTCTGGGGATTGGTGAAACATGACGGGGACGGCCATCAAGTTCACAAAGGTAAAGTAACCAACGATGGGGACGGCCATCGGGTTAAAAAAGAAAAGGGACCACGACGGGGACGGCCATCGGGTTAAAGAATAAATGAAATAAACAGATGATGGGGTACGGCCATCAAAGGTGAAGGACGATCACCTAGCAGGGGACGGCTGCTCTGTTGGGCATAAAAGAAATATGATGGGGACGACCATCAAAGGTGGAGGACGACCACCTGGCAGGGTACGGCTGCCAAAATATCAACGATGGGGACGGCCATCGGATAGAAAAGGTCAACGATGGGGACGGCCATCGGACGAGCATGATGGAGGACGACCATCAAGAAGTGGAGGACGACCACTCAGCAGGGGACGGCTGCTCTCAAAGTTTATCATAACACAGGATGAGTGTTAGACAACTAAAATCAACAATGGGGACGGCCATTGGATAAAGTGATGAAGGACGATCATCAAAAGGTGGAGGACGACCACCTAGCAGGGGACGGCTGCTAAAATCAACGATGGGGACGGCCATCGGATGAGCATGATGGAGGACGACCATCAAGAAGTGGAGGACGACCACTTAGCAGGGGACGGCTGCTCTCAAAGTTTATCATAACACAGGACGAGTGTTAGATAAAAAGGAAATTTGACTGCGATCTACTGGGGATATAGTAAATACGGACGAGCGTTTACATCCAAGAAACAAAAGGTATAAGTGTTTGGTATTGTGTATAGATTAAAGATGCGGACGAGCATCCTTAAGACTATGATACGGACGAGTATCATGTAGAAACAAACTGACACGTGCTCAGAGCTGATGATACGGACGAGTATCAACTGGTTAACAAGGAACACGGACGAGTGTTGCATCTGAAAGTATCCTTCTGGGGAATAGTAGACACAGACGAGCATCTATATTCACGAAGACATAAGTGTTTGACACGGTGTATGGATTAAAGATGCGGACGAGCATCCTTAAGACTATGATACGGACGAGTATCATGTAGAAACAAACATTAGACGCAATGTTCTGAGATGATGGTACGGACGAGTACCAACTGGTTAACAAAGAACAAGGACTACTGTCGAATCTGCGGGGATATACATGGTGTATATAAGATACGGACGAGTATCTGAGTAGGTGTACCAATGAGTAGTGAGTATATAATGTATAGGTGTACCAATGAGAAGTGGATTTTATGGTTGGTAAGACAACTTGAGGAGGACTTGTCCATTAACACTAGGGTTAGTCCTTCTTAACCAATTAAGGAGGAATTAGAACCCTAATGCAAGGCCCAAGTTACAAGCTTGATGTCTTAGTGATTATTAGATGGATTGATTAAGAGATTTAAACACATTAAGGGTTTAACACTTAGAATCAAAGTTATACACTCCATCCTAAGAGAAGGATGCAGGCATAACCTTAATCACAAAGCCTTAAAACCTTTAAGGTTTAGTCCCTGATTATAAGATGCGAAAAGAAGACACAAAAGATGACACAAAGGTAAAACTAATGGGGGTACTAATCACACCCTAATTGTTAACATGCTTGGGTATTCCTAGGGTTTATGAGGCTTGCAAGAGATCTTCAAGAAGAGCCACCAAGGAAGAAGCAGATGAAAGGAGGAGAAGCAAAAGAAGCAACTCAACTTACTTCACTTAAGAAGATAGGTTGCTTGAAGAAAGAAAGTGAAGAGGGAACATGAATGAGCAAGCTCACTCTAATACAAATACAAAATTCAGCAATGAATGCATAAGAGAGGTGAGAAGAGATTGTGAGAAGTGAAGGCAAATTCACTTCTCAAAGTAACTTACCACTTGAAAAGTTAGTAAAAGGAAATGAAACGAAATGAAAATGAAATGAATGGAAGGATGAAAACCAAAACCAGAAGCATATTCATGATGTAAATGATGCTAAGAGATGGTACACATGTATGTCAAGAGATGTGAATGATCATACAAGTAATGAGGATGCAAATGAAGCATGAAAGGAGCATGAAAGCACATGAATGTTCATGGAATGAAATGAATGCATAACATGATAAATGGATGAATAAATGATCAAGCATGATTCTAATGTGTCCTAATATGTCTTAGAAGTCATGTGAATGTATAAAATGTCATGGCAAGTTTTGTATGGATGCATGTGCAAGATGAATGCAAGTGAAGATACAAATTTAGGGTTTTATGAAAGGATGAGATGCAAATGGCAAAGACAGAAGCAAATGACATGATAAAAAATTTAAAATGCACTCAAAGGAACCCTAAACCTATACTAGGTTACCATCCAAAGGGGGAGGTCAGAAGCTAAACCTAGAAGGAGTTATGAATTTCCTAAGTTTCTAGGGTTTTTTGGGTGATCTTCAATGTAAAATACCAAATAATTTGAAAATGCAAGATAAAAATGAAACAAAAATGTTTTTGGATGTTAGAAGAGATGCATAGAACAATGCAAAAAGAACCATTCACAAACTCAACTTGGTTTAAAAGTTATGAATTTTTGAAGTTAGGGTTAGAAAATGAACAATTTTAAGAACCCTAATTCATTGAAAAATGTCAAAGCATGATCAAAACCAAAAAGAAATTTGTACGGTGAGTTTGTAAATGTTTCTAAATGTCTAAGAATGTTCTCTGATTTTTTTGGTGATTTTTAAATACTTAAATGAATTTTTAATTAATTAAAATCAATTAACTAATAAAATAAAACATTTAAATGATTTAAAAATACTTTTTTAATTCAAAAAATAAAAATAAAAATATTTTTGGTTTCTAAAAATTAACAAAAGACCTGGTAAATATTTTCAGATTTTTTTGATCATTTTTACTATTTTAAATAATTATATGAAAAGTAATGGATAAAAAATAAAATTAAATGAAATAAAAGGAAAAGTCAGCTGATCCTAAGGCCAGGATTTAAACTAAAGGGGAGAGGGTTGACTGGCGCGTGAATGGGTGGCTGAGATTCCACCTGGCTAATTAATTTGGATTAATTCAATTAAACAGAAATTAGGGTTAATGAAGGGATCTGGGCCATTAAAACACGCGCGGGAAACAGGATATGAGGGCTCACATTTAAACTCAGCTAATTAATGAGATTAGCCCTAATCTCTTTCAGGTGACCGGAACAGTGTTCTGGTCATCTTCTCCGGCCACTCAAACTTGCTAACTCTCTCAATTCGTAAAATAAACTCACCAAACTCTCCAGAAATGATCCCTAACTCATTCTAAACATGATTCAGCCAGCAAAAATCATTTATTTCACATTGTCGCTCCCACTAGATGACACCCGGTCAAATGGGGTACAGACGCGAACGGTCGGCGAAAGGAAAGAACACACAAGGGTGAACTGAAAAGGAAAGAGTCGCCAGCTAGGCATTTTTATCCCGAAGGAAAGGTAATGCTGCATAAACCTAGAAAGATATGGATAAGACGGTTGCGAACCAGAGAAACTGAGAAAGGGGGGTGGTTACAACCTGGGAAGGTACTAGCACCCAGATTGTCCGTCGTACTCGACGGGATCCACGCTTAGAAGATTTGTGTTTAAAGGGGTAGTGTTAGTGCTATTTTTGTGTGTAAGAGCTGGAAAAGAATGCAAGTGTCAGTGTAAAAGAAATGTGAAGTGAAATACAGGAGTGTCAGTGCTAGAACAGGAGTGCAAAGCTTAAGACTATGAGGCTAAAGAATAAAGATGAAAGAGGGGGGAATACACAGAGACTTTTGTTCGATAACTGTTAAGTTATGCCTACGTATCCTCTCGTGCAATGAGGAAGTCAGAACACCGTAGTTTGACTCAAAGAGACTGAAAGGTAAATTGACTTGTGAACTGCTTACTTGCCTATGCTCAAGTGTATGACCTGTCTGGCTCAGGTGCAAGTTGTCTTGCATTAGACGGAAGAAGAGAGCTCTCGTTTGTGAGTGAAGATGGTGAGAAAAGAATCCCGGAGGAGACGATTATTGTTTGTTTTTGTGTTTTCAATCTTTTATTGCTTTTTGAATTTGTCATAAGAAAATGAGCTTAAGCATAAACCAAGGGTTAGTAAACTCGTCACATCCTTCCTCTGATTAGGGGTAATGAGAATACCTTATGTATGAAGTAAGCACTTCACACTTAATCACCATGATGTAGGATTAAGATCATTAACCTTCTTGTAATTATTTAGATGTTTTTGGAGTTTTTGGTTAGTTGTTATGTAATGAGTTTAAGCCATAATCAAGGATTTAATGGACTCATTACACCATCCTAATAAAAGGATAATATATGAGAACATTTAAGCTGAGGAAGATACCTCAACTTAATCCATGATTAGGGATTAACCTCATGACAAAACAAAGCCTTTATTAAATGGATTTTAGTTAGTGGTAAGATTAAGAAGTGGATTTTATGGTTTGTAAGACAACTTGAGGGGGACTTGTCCATTAACACTAGGGTTAGTCCTTCTTAACCAGTTAAGGAAGAATTGGAACCCTAATGCAAGGCCCAAGTTACAATTTTGATGTCTTAGTGATTATTAGATGGATTGATTAAAGGATTTAAACACATTAAGGGTTTAACACTTAGGATTAAAGTTATACACTCCATCCTAATAGAAGGATGCAAGCATAACCCTAATCACAAAGCCCTAAAACCTTTAAGGTTTAACCCTTGATTATGAGATGAGAAGAGAAGACACAAAGATGACACAAAGGTAAAACTAATGGGGGACTAATCAAACCCTAATTATGATCATGCTTGGATGTTCCTAGGGTTTATGAAGCTTGCAAGAAGATCTTCAAGGAAAAGCCACCAAGGAAGAAGCAAAATGGAAGGAGAAGCAGAAAGAAATAAGACAACTTGCTTCACTTAAGAAGACAAGTTGCTTGAAGAAATAAAGTGAGGAGGAGACATGAATGAGCAAGCTCACTCTAATACACAAGTAAAATGCAGAAATGAATGCATAAGAGGGATGAGAAGAGATTATGAGAAGTGAAGGCAAATTCACTTCTCAATGACTTACCACCTGAAAAGTTAGTAACAAGAAAGTGAAATGAAGTGAAAATGAGATGAATGAAATGATGCAAACCAAATTCAGAAGCATAAACATGATGTTAATGATGCTAAGAGATGATGCAAACACATGTCAAGAGTTGTGGATAATCATACAAGGATGTGGATGCAAATGAAGCATGTTTTGAACCATGAAAGTTCATGAAAGTTTATGAAATGGTATGAATGCATAACATGGCAAATGAATGATGCAATGATAAAAAATGATTCTAATATTCCCTAAGATGTCTTATATTCATGTGGATGCACAAAATGTCATGGCAAGTTCATGTATGCAAGCATATGAGAGATGAATGCAAATGAAGGCAAGAATTAGGGTTTATACACAACATGCAATACCAAATTCAAAACCAGAAGCAAATGACATGATAAAAAATTGAAAATGGGATCAAATGAACCCTAACCCTACACAAGTTCACTTCCCAAAGGAGAGGACCTAAGTCTTAACCTAATGGAAGTTATGATTTTCTCAAGTTAGCTAGGGTTTTAAGGCACTTCAAAAGGAAAAATGCACATCAAATTGAAAATGAAAGATAAATTCAAATCAATTTTACCCTAGAAACTAAATGATATGAAGAATGCAATGCAAGAAGAACCATCATCAAACTCTTCATGGTTAGACAGAATGAATTTTTCTAAGTTAGAACAAAAATATTGCCTTTTAAGAACTTTAATTCCAAAGAAAAATGTCAAAAAATGCAAGAACCAAAAAGAAATTTGTTTGAAGAGTTTGATAATGTTTCTAAATGTATTAAAATTCAATGTGAATTTTAATGTGATTTTTAGAAACCTAAATGCTATTTTAATTAATTAATTCTCATTAACTAATTAAAATAAACATTTAAATATTTTTAAAATACGAAAATTATGCAAAAAATAAAATAAAAATTATTTTCAGAAAGAGAAAAATATTTTATGCCATGGTGCAAAAAATGAGATTTTTGTGATGTGTTTTGATATTTTAAAATAAATGAGAAATAAAATGCAATGAAAATGAAATAAAAATCAAATTAAATGGGAAGTCAACTGATCCAAAGGCTGGGATTTGAACCTAGGGCGCGGGAATTGACTTGGCGCGTGATCTGAGTGTCCACATTCAAACTGAGTAAATCTCAATTAAATAATTAATTAATCCTGATTAAAATAGAATTAGGGTTAATTGAGCAATTTGGTCCATTGGTTCACGCACGGGAAGCCAGATCGTACGCTCCAGGTTCAAACTTACCACTAAACCCTAATTAACATTAATGACTCTCAGGTCACCGGAGAAGAACTCTGGTCGTCTTCTCCGGTGACATCCCTCCCTGAAAAATCTCAACTCACTCCCTAGGTCATTTCTGGAGCTCTAAAGCTCCAGATTTGTTCCTCTCACTACCCTAAACCTAAATCCACCCTCAAATGGAATTTATTTCCAGCCATAAACATGATTCGAAGCTAAGAACAAAAATATGCAAAACTTTCAGACAAGCAATACACCCTCATCTCTTCATCATTTTCAATAATTTCAAGTTCATTACATTCAGGGGATCAAACTTAACCAATTAAGAACTTAAAATGAAGGTTCTGGAAAAATGTTTTCACATGGCTACCTGAGATGAAGCTTTCAACCCCGGAGCTTTCAGGCTGCTTTCCTGCTTCCAAATGCCTCCAATGAACTCCCTGGAGAAGCTTTGATGCTTGGTTGGAGTGTTTTGAGGCTAATTTGTGAGTTTGATACAGTTCAGTTCAATGAGGGAGGAAAATCGTGTTTTTGATATGGTGGGTTTCAGGGCAAGGTGATGGTTGGGAAATGATCAGTGGATCATGGTGAGTTGTTCTATGAAGTTTGCTTGAAGGTTTGTGGCTTATGTGATGAGTTTCGAATGAAAATGCAAAGAGGGAGGTTTTGGTGAATGTTGTGTTGTGTGAGGTTTCAGCTTGTGTTGTCTGTTTTGTTGAGTTGCTTTTGGTCCATGTATCAACTTCTAATAGGTCAGAGAGTTGTTGTGGACTATGTTGATTGGTATGGCTTGTTTTTCAAAAAAGTCAACAAAGGTGTACTTTGAGGTATGGGCTGGTTCAGTCCAAGGACAAAGGCATGTCTTGTGCAGCTGTGATCAAGGAGAACCATGGAAGTGAGATTGAGGCAAACCAGCAAGTGGATTGAAGCTTATGGGGGGTTTTGCAATTTTCATTAAGTTTGCCTCTTTCTTGATTTCTTCATGCACAAGTCATGAAACTTGGAAGTTCTTGGGCCAATTCTGAGTTTTAGGAAATGTGTTATGATGTTATGATGTGTAGAAGTCCATTTGAAGTCATAAAAATGCTTGGCATGAGAATTTGCAAGTTTCCCTCTTTGGCACAAAAGTGAAAATTAAGTGATTTTGTCTAACTTTGCAAGGCCATAACTTTTGTTCTAAAATGAATTAGAATGAGTTCTTGTACTTTTTGAAAATGGGAGGATCCAATATACAACTTTCATGACCAAGAATTTTCCATTTGAAGCATTTTTGGATCAAAAAGAGGAGGTTGAAAAACTTTCCCAAAATGGCAAGTTTACATTACATGCCACTTTCCCAAAATGGCAACTTTGCAAATGGCTTGAAATTATTCAATTTTGTGAACTTCTAACTTCTTCTAAGATCAAATAAAGATCATATACATCCAAAATGATGGAGAAACCCCTTTGGTTGGATGATTGGGGGCCTCAGATGCCCTGATTTTGCACTGACTTGCTCAAGAAGTCATCTTTTGATCAGATGCCTTCCCCATTGAATTTCTTCATGAAAATTGGTATGCATGATCCTCATATCATATAGAGACCAATAGAAACAAGAATGACCAAAAAATTTGAAGTTATGGCCTCTGAAAACAAAACCCTAATTCTAGGTCATCTGTGCAGTTAAACCTGGCTCTGCTTCCATGCCTTTCTCAGTTCTTGTGATTCTCTGATTTCCTTGATCTTTGGAGGATGTAATATGATGCTTGAACATACATGGACGCTCTTGAGAATATTTATGACCTTTGGAGTGACTCAGATATCTCATGGATTGCTCAGATCACAAACCCTAGATGTAGATGCCTTAGAACCAATGCAATGAAGCAAAAATGCAATATGAGATGATATGATTGAACTTATGCAAATGAAAAGAATCACAAACCATGATGAAATGAGTGAGGGCAAATTTGGGGTGTTTACACACATGAATATCAAGATTCGAAGCAAAACGGAAAATTACTCAGAAATTTCAGAAGCTTCATATATGCTTAATATTCGATCATTTTCAAAACCAAAAGGTGCAGTGTGATCAGTGAAGCATGGAGAACAATCTAAGAACTTAAAATTTCATTTCTGGAAAATTTGTTCTTGAGGTTACCTGAGTTGAAGCTTTCGAAACTGGCACTTTCTGGGCTCTTCTTTGGTGCTTTTCCACTCCCCTTGATCCCCTTATGCTTCTGGAATGCTTGAAAGGAGTTTATATGGAGTGTTTTGAAGGTTTTAGTTCAGAGGTGATGAAAATCGTGTTTTTGTTTGAGGTGGTTCCAGGCCAATGTGAGGGGTGGGAAATGATCTTGGGGTTATGTGGAGATGATTGGTGAAAGAATTTTGAAGTTTTGATGGCTGGTTTGAAAGTTTCGAAGAGATGAAGTTTTGAGAGGATTTTGGAAATCTGAGTTATGGATGTGTTTCAGGCTTGTGTGTTGTGTGTTATGGCTTTCATAAAGTCCACATATCAAGTTGTGATAGGTCTGTGGAGTTGGTGTGGGCTATGCTAATTGGTATGGGGTGATTTTTAAAAAGTCAAGGTTGGTTGTACTTGAGGTATGGGCAAGAATGCAGCTGGCTTTTTGGCATGTCCATGTGCAGCTGAGATCAAGGATGACCATAGAATCAATCTTGAGGCAATTCAGCAAGTTGAAACAAAGTTATGGGGTGTTTTGCAATTTGGAGAAAGTTTGAACTAATGCCTTATGAATTTGAACTAATGCAGTGAAGCAAAAATGCAACATAATATGATGATTAACTAATGCAAATATGAAAGATCAGAATCCATGGTGTGAACTTAGTGAGGGCAAATTTGGGGTGTTTACAATAAGCACTGCACCAACCCCACGACCGTTGCAATTAACTGCCCCGTCAAACATCATACTCCATGCTTCTTCTGGGTCAGGCCCTTCAGTGTGAATAGGCTCTTCACAATCTTTTGACTTCAAAAACATGATGTCTTCATCAGGGAAGTCAAATTTCATAGGCTGGTAATCATCAATGGGTTGCTCAGCCAGATAGTCAGATAATACAATGCCTTTAATGGCCTTTTGAGAGGTGTACTGAATGTCATATTCAGTTAGAATCATTTTCCATCTTGCAACCCTTTCGGTAAGTGCTGGCTTCTCAAATATGTACTTGATTAGATCCATCTTTGAGATCAATAAGGTAGTATGAGTCAACATATATTGTCTCAGTCGGCGAGCAGCCCACGCTAAAGCTCAGCAAGTTTTCTCGAATAGTGAATAACATTGTTCACAGTCGGTAAACTTTTTGCTTAGGTAGTATATTGCATACTCTTTTTGACCAGACTCGTCATGCTGGCCCAACACACACCCCATTGACTCTTCTAATACTGTCAGATACATGATTAGAGGTCTTCCTTCGATTGGAGGTATGAGAATTGGAGGTTCTTGCAGATATTCTTTGATCATGTCAAAAGCTCTCTGACAATCATCGTTCCACTTGACTGTCTGTTCCTTTCTTAACAGTTTGAACAAGGGTTCGCAGGTTGCAGTGAGATGAGATATGAACCTTGAGATGTAGTTCAATCTACCCAGGAACCCTCGAACTTCTTTCTTAGTCTTGGGTGCAGGCATTTCTTTAATAGCTTTGACTTTATCGGGATCAACCTCAATTCCTTTTTTACTTACAAGAAAACCCATCAGCTTACCAGAACGTACCCCGAATGTGCATTTGTTGGGGTTCAACTTCAACTGATACATTCTCAGATGCTTGAACAGTTTATGTAGATTCACCAAATGATTTTCCTCTGTAAGGGACTTGGCAATCATATCATCCACATAGCACTCGATTTCTTTGTTGATCATATCGTGGAATAATGTTACCATAGCCTGTTGATACGTTGCACCGGCGTTCTTCCGACCAAATGGAATTACCTTGTAACACAATGTGCCCCAGGGTGTGATGAAAGTTGTCTTCTCCATGTCTTCAGGTGATATCTTAATCTGATTGTATCCAGAAAATCCTGTCATGAAAGAAAATACCGAGAACTGAGCCGTGTTATCCACTAATACATCAATGTGAGGTAATGGGAAATCATCCTTCGGGCTTGCTCTGTTCAAATCCCGGTAATCCACACACATACGCACCTTGCCATCCTTCTTAGGTACAGGTACGATGTTAGCAACCCACGGCGGGTAACTAGTTACAGCGAGAAAACCGGCGTCCCACTGCTTCTGTACTTCTTCTTTGATTTTCATGGCCATGTCTGGGCGAGTACGGCGTAATTTCTGTTTGACCGGCGGACAATCTTCTTTCAGTGGCAACCTATACATGACAATATCCATATCTAGACCTAGCATATCTTGATAGGTCCAAGCAAAGACGTCGACATACTCTCGAAGCATACTGATGAGTTGTTCTTTCACTGGAGCTTGCAGACTAGCCCCGATCTTTACCTCTTTCACATATTCCTCGGTACCAAGATTGACAGTTTCAACCTCCTCCTGATGAGGAGCAATCACTTTTTCCTCTTGTCTCAACAACCTAGCCAACTCTTCAGGCAAATCATAGTCTTCATCAACCCATTCATCTGCTTGATTAATTGGATTGTCGAAGTCATAAAAGGTCATAACAGTGTCGTTGTCGGTGCAATCTGGAGGATTATCTCTACAAGGGTTGAGATTTGTTCATTTTAGTGATTGATTTTATTTTATTTCGAAAAAGTGTGAATGGAGTTATTATTTTGAAAAACATTGCCATTTATTGTTTTGTGCAAAAATAACAAAAATGAAACAACAGTGAGCGAAAAAGAAGATTGTTTGCAAAAGATGTCCATTTGTTCATTAATCATTCATTTGCACAAAATACAAATATGGCCCTATTACAAAATGAGTCCTGAAACCTTGGGCAAAATGCAGGACTTGATGCATGCTTAAACAGGAAATAATAATTACTCTGCAGCAGTAATCCTTATAATTTCCTGGGAAGACCAGTTGAGGACTTGCTGGCCTGGGACCCTTGGATGAATCCAGCTTTCCAGGTTGAAGTCACTTTCAGCCTCGTCTTCCACATTGTTGATTGCATTCGGGGTTAGCATTCCCCCACTAATGAACTTGGGAGCTTCAGCATCCTACTCTTGGACCTGTCGGGATGGTTTGTAACCCAACCCGAATTTGTCTTCCTTGACCTTAACATGCAGCAACTTTCCCCATCCCTGGGCATTCCCGTCTTCAACAACCTTCCGAGCTTGCTTATACGAGGAGATTGAAGTACCAGACACTTCAGTTGTTGCTTCATTGACATTAGGGGCCTCAAACCCTTGGCTCATTGTCTCATGGATCTCTCTGTCCATCTCAATATACTTGTAAGTAGCTAGATGACTAACGAAGATATCCTCCTCCCCACAGATTGTGATAACTTGGCCCTCCCATTCGTATTTTAACTTCTGGTGAAGAGTCGATGTTACAGCGCCAGCGGCATGAATCCATGGCCGACCCAACAAACAGCTATAGGCAGACTGAATGTCCATCACGTAGAATATAGTTTTGAAGATCTGTGGGCCAATCACCACAGGCAGCTCAATTTCCCCAAGAATCGATCTTTTAGAATCGTCAAAGGCTCTCACTACCAGGTTACTTGGACGCAGTGCAAGACCATCGTATTCCATCTTGACCAAGGCTTTCTTTGGAAGAACATTGAGGGAGGACCCAGTGTCAACCAAGACATGAGAGAGAACAGCACCCTTACACTCCAAGGTGATATGTAAAGCCTTATTATGGTTACGGCCCTCCGTAGTTAGATCAGCATCGGTAAAACCTAGCCCATGGCTAGTATTGACATTTGAGACCACCGTTTCTAGCTGATTAACTATAATCTCTTCTGGCACGTAAGCTGCATGCAGGACTTTGAGATGTGCATTCCTATGGGCTTCGGAACACATTAGCAGTGATAGAATAGAGATTTTGGAGGGTGTCTGATGGAGCTGGTCCACAACCTTATAGTCACTCTTCTTGATTATTCTCATGAACTCGTCTACATCCTGGTCAAAGGATGTCTTCTGAGTTTCCTTGGTAATAGGCTCTTCAGGCACCACACTCTTGCCTTTAGCCTTGGCAGCAGCTTCTGCTTCAGCATTAGTTCTTTGGAATTGTGAGGCAAAGAGACTTCCGCTTCGAGTGAGGCCTCCGCCTCCCCCCACATTATCAATTTGTGGTGTAGAGGTGTCAAGAGTGACTTTTTTTCTGTCGCAATACAAATCTAAGCCATAGTGCCAAGGCACGACACTACTGCTGTCATATGGAATTGGTCCTGGTACCGTAATAGCAACCGGACTGATTGCTGCAGAAGAAGGAATTGAGACAGACTGAGGTTCATAATTAATTGTAACAGGAGGTCTGACCGGAGATGGTGTTGGTGATGAAGGTTGATGATGTTTATGGATATGTTGATGTGAATTTAGAACGTGGATTGTTGCAGGATCATAGTAAATAGTAACCGTGGAAATGTCTTCATTGATGGTTGTTATTGTTGTAGAAGGATGTGTTGAACTGATGTCTGTTGAAGTTGAAGAAGGGATGGTTGTTGATGTTGTAGAAGAATCCATTGGAATGATTGTTGTTGAAGTTGTAGGAGTGATGTCTGTTACATCTGATGGAATGACATGTGTTGGAGTTGTAGGAGTAATGGTTGTTGATGTTGTAGGAGTTGGGACTATTGAAGTGATATGTAAAGTGTCTTCTTTGATAAGATTGTTGATACCGGTTTTCAAACTTGCACAACCGTTGATGGAAATCTTACAAGCTTTGCAATGGGCCTCACAACCTGGGAACACTTGGCACTTTAAAAGTTGGGCTTTAACCTCGGCCAGAGGTGTCTGAATACTTGCAACACTGTCAATTAGGTTCGTTGGTTGATCCTCCTCAATGGCATTTATTCTAGGCCCACCATGGCTAGGCATAGGATTCTTGGTAACACTTGGAGGAGGTGTAAAGTTGACTGCCTTAGAATAAATCAAATCCTGAACCTTCATGTGTAAAGCTCTGCACTTCTCTGTAGTATGGCCAGGTGCATTGGAGTGGAAGGCACACCAAGCGTTGATATCATAGTTTCTTGGAAGGTTTTGGGGATCTGGTGGGGCCAGAGTCCTCAATTCGATCAAATTGAGCTTTAATAACTGTGGAAGTAAGGCAGCATAGGGCATCAGAATGGGATTGATAAACCTGTTGATTTGTGAAGTTCTCTGTTGAAATGGACGTTGTTGCTGATTGTTATTGTTGTAAGATCTCTGTTGAGGAAATTGTTGTTGCGGTGGAAAGTGTTGTGGTTGTGGAGGATACTGTTGTTGAGGTGCTGGAGCTGGAATGGTGACAGCAGCTACTGATCTTGGCATGTACTGAGGCCTACCTCTGCCCATATGTACTGATTTGGTCTCACTTGTCCTGCGAGGTCCTGAGAAAGGTTTTCTCGTATTGCTAGAACTAGCACCGTTATCTGAAATTTTGCACATCTTCAAAAGACTCTCAATTCTCTCACCAGCTATAACTACATCAGCCAAGATAGTGGAAGAGAAAGCAGCAAGTCTGTCAATGTATGTTCCTTGCAATGTGTTCATAAACATGTCAACCATTTCTCTTTCTGACATCGGAGGCTGGACAGCAACAGCAAGTTGTCTCCATCTTTAGGCATATTCCCTGAAGCTTTCTCTTGAAGACTAAGACATACCCATTAGGAGAGTCCTTTTGGGAGCCATGTCCAAGTTATACTGATACTGGCGTATGAAAGCTTCGGCCAAATCCTTCCAATTTCTGACTGTTGCTCTGGAAAGGTGAGAATACCATTCACGGGATGCCCCGGTCAGACTGTCTTCGAAGTAGAACATCCACAAATTTCCGTCCATGGTATAAGCTTTTAGTCTCCCCAGAAAGGACTGTAGGTGAGTACGTAGACAAGAGGTACCATTATATCTCTCAAAGCATTGAGGCTTGAATTTGTGAGGAACCCTGACTCCCTCAACTAAACCCATGTCCATTACATAAAATCCCAAAGAGTTTTGGGACTCCAAAGATCTCAGTGTTTCTGCTATTTCGTCCAGACGACAATCATAGACTTCATCCCCAACACCAATTATTGTAAATTGTTCTTCTTGAGGGTCTTCTACTAAGGCACGACCTCCAGTGTTTCCATGGGTATCTCTGATAACATTGACTTCAGGATTGAGATGAGGCCCTAACTCTGGCGGATTTGTTCGTGGATGCCCGTGATCATTGTTACTAGTACCTCCTGTGCCTGGATGATTCTCTTCTGGAGTTTGCCGCTCGACTAACTATCTTAATCTTTCTTGGCTCTGAGCCAACCCAGTCATTACTGCCATGAACTGGTTCATCTGAGCCCTCATCTCAGTCCTCTCATTAGCCATCTGAGTTCTCACGTCAGTAAAATCTTATTGAACTTGGTCCATCTGTAAGCTCGGAAGGTTGTTTCTTGTAGGATACCGGTGAAATCTGTTGATGGGGAAAACCCTCCTACGAGCAATGTTTCCTGAAACAACAGCAAAGTGAGAAAATAGCAACAAAAACACCTACAAAACAAAGAATGAAGTTAGTATGCAATGCAGTATGTCTATTTGTCTTCCAAGGGTATCTGGTTTGGTTCTTTGGTTTTGACCTTCCAGACCACTAGGAATGAAGATGTTGAAGAGAAACGAAGCCCATCAGAAAATCCAAGTAATACATAAACCATATATTACAAATGCAAAAGATACATAGTTCATGATTACAGCAAGTTCCCATGGTGGGTCAAAATACAACAAAATCATCATAAAGTACAACCAAAATAAAATACAAATACAAAGAAATCAAACATCCAGCCCAAAATCATCCTCCTTGACTTCCTTCAGGAAAGCATCAGTCACTGGTCCAACTGGATGCTCTGTGATGGTCCTGATAAGAAGGTTCCTGGTGGCAACGGAACTTGTCAACTTATGATGCTTGTCTTGGTCGTTTGATCTCTTCAACCCCGCTCGGAGTTTCAACTCGGAGATTTCCTTTTGTGCTGCTAACAAGGCTTCCTGACTCTTCTTCTCATTAGCTTCCAGCTGCTCTATTCTAGCTTGGGTCTTCTGATCTTCTTGCAAACGAGCCTCAGTGATCCTGATCCACCTAGCCTGACTCTCCTCTAGGTAATGCTCAGCTCTAGCTTTCTGAATCTTAGCTTCTTTGCAAGCATTCTTCAATACCAACTCCCCTGCTCGGGCTTTTCTGATGTAATCGTCAGTCTTCTCAATCTTAGTCATATGCTCGATACTGAGCTTCTCTAACCTCTCATTGTCTAGACGACTATCATTCCTCTCCCAGAGGGTCTTCTTCAGGGCTTCAGAAAGCTGAGCATTCCTCTCTTTCAACTTCTCAAACTCCTATAAACTGACTGTAGCTACAGGCTCTACTGCTGATGGCCCTGGCACATCCTCTAGGTGAATGGCATGCAGGTGATATATCCTCTGATGTGAGACCATTCAGTGTACTAAGCTGAAGCTATGTTGTTACACTTACCCGGAATAGCAATCCCTTTAGTCTGTATTTTGTCCCAAGCCCAGGCTGCTTGTCGGATGATGGCATGATTATTCTGAACATCACAGTAAAGGGTCTCTGCTAAATCCTGCTCTCTTGGTGGATGTACTAGGGCATACCCTAGCTTCCTTTTGAAAAGCAAAGGATTGTAGTTGATGCAACCCTTCCCTCCAATAAGAGGTACATTTGGATATTGTCCACAGCTTGTAATTATGTCCCTGCCCTTGGTGCTCTGAGCACACCACCTGATGTCTTATGAAGTGAGAGCAATCATTTTCTTAGCCCAATTTCTTGACTGATGAGGATTCAGAAAAGCTTTTGTCTTTGGCAAGTGTCTCAATAACCAACAGTAGAAGAGAGGTGCACAACATCTGACTAGTCTTCCCCTTTGTTTCTCATTTCTATGATGCACTGAGTAGTAAAAATCCCTTAGCAAGGTAGGAATTGGATTCTTCAGAAGGAAGATATGGATAGCATTCTTGCTTACAAACTTAGGCTCGTCTGCAAACAAGATGATTCCATATATACTAAGAGCCAAGAGAGCACAATCAGTTTCCCACTTCCCAGTTGCAGCATAACTAGTAGCCTGAGTGATTAAGAAGTCCAAATGAAGGCCTGGGATTCCAGCCTTGGTGGTCATATGCTGATCAATGAGGGTGGCTTCCAAGTATAGAGCCTTATCTATGTCTTCATTCCTAGGAGCAGTCATCTCAGGGTTGAAAGGGATTCCCCTTCTGATAGGGACACCTAACAACATGGAAAACTCTTCCAACAAAGGACCCATCTGAAAGTCTGGGAAAATGAAACATCTGAGAGGAGGGTCATAAAACTGAAGGCAAGTGTGAATCATTCTCCTCTGTGATCCATCCAAGTCCATGATCATGTCCATAATACCACCATAATGTTCCCTAAATAAAGGGACATGATCAGGAGTAATAAGTGTCTTAATCTGCCTGATGCCTGCTAGAGAGGGCTCAAAGAAATGATAAGTGATGTTGCTCTTCCTGGATGAGTCCATACTAACAATGGATGCTGATGAAGATAAATGAAGAGAAATACTGATGAAGAAGATAGCTGAAGAAGACAACTGAAGAAGATATCTGATGAAGATCTCTGATGAAGATAACTGATGAAGATGGCTGAGCAGAAGAACAGTCAAAACCAAACCAAAGATGAAGTGGATACCCTGTAAAACAAATAGACAAATGATAAAATGATGCAAAATGATGTATGCAGAATGATATGCAAGGGTTTGTGATCAGGTGCTGGATTTTCCGTTTTGCTTTGATAGGGTTCATGAGTGTTCATAAGTCCGAATGAAGGTCTGAGAACCAGTAACCAGGTGGGGGACTCAAATAAAGAGTCACAACTCCAGGGTTTCATAGAATCAGTCCAAAATAGTGTAACCTTAAAACAATATTAGTAACAGGGTATGTTGAGGCCAAGGGTTCCTGCAAACCTGTAAACATCCCAACCCCCTCACAGGTATTGTTCTAGAACAAGGATCCTCAGACTTGGATCTATTATGATAAGTGTAAACACTTTTAACCCGGAGGTACAGTGTTTACATTAATCATACAAAATCCTTCTCTAATTCACCTCAGATGTTGAAGGTCATCTAAAAAGATCATCCAGACTTAGCAGGCTTCCCAGATAGCCCTAGTACTATAGGAAATCTGTAGCACTGAGTTCTCAAGAAGAAACCCATGTCTGAACCATGTTTCATATTTCTGCACCAGACCGAGATGGAATGGGAAAGAATATGAAGCCACTCTAATCCTATGTGTCACTCAGGCTCCCGGTGTGGAACCATGCCCACTGAAATATCCCTCCCACCAAGGTAAACCAACAAATCCAGCACATGATATGATGACAATAATTTGAAATGCATAAAAAACAGTAAATGAAAGCAATAAATAAAGCTATACAGAAAGCGATAAATAAAGCAATAAACAAAAATCACACATAGCACATAAAACCCCCATAAACACAAATCAAACAAGCGCTAGGAGAAACCCACAAGAGAACCAGAAGCCCTGTTTGCAAAACTTCTCCCCAGCAGAGTCGCCAAGCTGTCGCTCCCCGGATTTTCATCCCGGTGCAAACGCGAACCGTCGGTGAAAGAGAAAGAGGTGGATTGAATAGAGTCGCCAGCTAGGCATTTTTATCCCGAAGGAAAGGTAATGCTGCATAAACCTGGAAAGAGATGGATAAGGCGGTTGCGAACCAAAGAAACTGAGAAAGGGGGTTGGTTACGACCTGGGAAGGTATTAGCACCCAGATCGTCCGTCGTACTCGATGGGATCGACGCTTATAAGATTGTGCTTAAAAGGGGTAAGTGTAAGTGCTATCTGTGTGCAAAAGCTGAGGAAAGAAAGTACATGTGTCAGTGCAAAAAGAGATTGAGTGCTCAAGAATGAGACTTAGGAAAGAATACTGAAAGAGGGGGTGACAAAGAGACTTTTGTTTGATAACAGTTAATTTATGCCTACGTATCCTCTCGTGCAATGAGGAAGTCAGAACACCGTAGTTCGACTCAAAGAGACTTAGATGATTTGTTGTGAACTGATTTCTTGTCTATGATCAAGTGTATGACTCGTCTGGCTCGAGTGCTAACTGTCTTGCATTAGACGAAAGAAGTGAGTTCTCGTTTGTGAATGAGTATGATGAGAAAAGAATCCTGAAGGAGACATTTATTGTTTGTTTTTTGTGTTTTCAATTTTTTATTGTTTTTGGTGTTTTGCATAGGTTAATGAGCTTAATCCTAAATCAAGGGTTTGTAAACTCATTATATCCTCCCTGATTAGGGATAATGTGCCTACTTAATTATGAGATAAGCATCTCAACTTAATTACCATGATGATGTAGGATTAAGATCATTAACCTACTTGTGATTCTTAAGATGTTTTTGGGTTTTTGTTTAGTGTTAAGTAATGAGTTTAATCTCTAATCACAGATTAGTGAACTCATTACACCATCCTAATAGAAGGATGATAGATGAAAACACTTAAGCTGAGGAAGATACCTCAACTTAATCCATGGTTAGGGATTAAATTCATTATGTAAAAAGCCTTTGTTAAATGGATTTTAATTAAGGGATGAGATTAAGAAGTGATTTTTATGGTTTGTAAGACAACTTGAGGGGGACTTGTCCATTAAACACAAGGGTTAGTCCCTCTTAACAATAAGGAAGAGATAGAACCCTAATGTAAGTCCCAAGTTACAAGATAAAGTCTTAGTGATTATTAATATGATTTGATTAAGAGGTGTAAACACATTAAAGGTTTAACACTAAGGATTAAAGTTATATACTCCATCCTAAGATAAGGATGCAGACATAACCCTAATTCCAAAGTCCTAAAGCTTTAAGAGTTTAGCCTCTGATTAAGAGATGAGAAGAGAGACTCAAGGAGACTCAAAGGTAAAAGACTAGGGGGGAATATACACAACCATAAAAATTATCATGCTTGGATATCCTATGGTTTGTGAGTCTTAAGAGAAAGGATCTTCAAGAAGGCCACCATGGATGAAGCAGATGAAAATAGAAGGAGGAAGAATAATAAGTTACTTACTTCTTGAAGAAGATAAGTAACTTAAAAGAAAGAAAGTAAAAGGAGAGAGCATAAGTGAAGCAATTTCACTTCAAAGACATGTAATAATGCATATGAGGAGCTGAGAAGAAGTGGGAGGTGAAGGCAAATCCACCTTCCAGATGACTTACCAAAAGTACCTGAAATGTTAGTATGAAAGTTGTCACACCCCAAATTGTACCCCTAACATTCATTCGCATATTCATCCCATCTTTAGCATACCGTGGTACATACTCAAGCATGTGAGTTTGCGAAGACGTAAAGGAGAGATTTTTGGTTTTTGGAATTAGAGTTTGATTCGATGGTTTTTTTTATTTATTTATTTTTTGTACTAACTCAAGTTTTAAGTTTGACCTAGTTCACAGTTTCAAAGTTAAAATTGTGTGTTTTCCATACAAGCAGTGGACGTTGCTTTTCTTTGTGTTCTAAAAGGATAGATTGTTAATCCCAGTTAGAATCATGAGGATGTTTAACCAATTTTGAGGATTCAGAGTTTAATGGGCTATTTGTGGATTTTGGTAGTTACATGAGTTTTCCAAGTTCGATTTCTGTTTTTCAAAATTTATTTTCTTAATTTCTAATCCATTTTCAAGTTCAAGTTCCAATCCCACTTTTCAATTTCTATTTCAAGGGTCCAATTCAATTTCCAATTTCTGTTTTAGCCTAAATTCATGTCAATCCAAGTTTCTCAACTTAATTTCCATTTTTCTAAGTTTCAATCTCTATTTCAATTTCTAAATTTCATGTTTCAATTCTCATTTTGCTAAGCTTCTTTCAAATTTTATAGTTGTTGGTTTGGTTTGGGAAGAAAATTCTAGGAAGTAGTTGATTTGTTTTCAATGTTTTATGGGAAGAAAAATCCTGGAAGTAGTTTGTTTGGTTTAAGGAAAATTGAGAATCAATGAGGAATGGGCTCCATATCACCGTTTTTTTTGGAAGGCATTAAAGCAAAATTTCGGATCTTATATTATTTGTTATACACTTCGGATGCTATGACCCAGTTCACAAGTTCACAATATTCATGTCCTGTAATTTTGTCAAGTGTCTCATAAAAGATACTTTGGAATGCCGTAGCTAAATGTAAACTCATGTTTGTTATATTTTGTTGATAATTTTTTCACACCGTTGACACAAGTATGTTATGGCCTAAAAAAAGAGGAAAACATTTTTGTATCAAGATGGAAGTCAAAAACAATACAAGCCAAATGGAGGATTAAGATCTCATTTAGAATAATACAAAAAAAACATTGAGAAAATCTACAAAGGTGCAAATTATTTGCCATTGTTTTGGTATCATTGCTTCATCATCATGAAGTTAATAGTTTGCAAAGCAGGGAAGCATTCCAAAGTTGCCGTTGGAGGAGAAACACAAGAGGAGGTATTTCGGTCCTTGGCTTCAAGAGGGAAGGTCTTTCCTGGTCATTTGATCACAATTACAATCCAGAAGAGGCCCAGCATCCGTAAGTAATGCAGCCTTGTTCAGTAAAGTCTTGAATGTCGTAAACCTGTGTCATGAACGCACCCAAAGGATTATTTTGCAAGAAAGTAAACGAAACGCTATAAAAAGCATGAGCATAACCACAGCCAAACCACAGTTGCGACATCAGCACAAAAAATCGTTTCCACATCATTACTCCAGACGGAAACCGCGCACCATCATACCTCATGATCTTGGCTTGAGCAACACTGAATATGTTAAGGAAATACAAGTCATAATTTCAACATGATAATAACTTCAACAATCATATCCATACAAATACAAAGGAACAAAATCAAAGAAGAAAAGAACTCTGTCATCACCGCAAGTCCTGTGTCGAATTCGTGCAAACGATATCACTGTCACCTGGATAAGGATTCTCATTAAGACCGACGATCACCATTTCCATTCATTAAGAATCAGTAGGGGTAGAGGATTATCCAGCGGAGACTTTAGTAGGAAACTGTATTTATCTCCGATTTCGAAACCGGTTCTATGACCCATCCATAATCTATGACATTCCCATCTACCGTGACGTACTCCATGTCAAAGGGTCAGCTGCAAAGTTTTTCCTGCAAGAAACATAAACGGAAGTATGGCAATAGGGACATCAAATCTAGAATATTTGGAAAACATTTATCACGCACTGCTTACCTATGGAAAGAATGCAGATGAAGTTATCATGTATGAATCCCAATTGGTATGCTACTAAAATAAACTCGTACAGATCAGCATAGGTGTGGTTTAGCGTGAAAGTGTCGTCAAAGTCCATCGAGATCATGGATAATGCAATAGAAGGAGGTAGTCTATTCATGAAAAAGGCAGGGGATGTTGATTCATGCTTTGCAACGGATCCAATGTTTCTTCCAAGAGCAGAATAAGAGATTCTAATGTATTCCGGAAGAAGACATCTTGCAAACTGATTTCAGAGGAATGGAAATTAGAGGAAAGAGATACCAAGTTAGACCTATTGGAAAAAGAGCACATCAACATCTTCTATAACAGGTTTCAACTTTCGCCTGTAACTCCATAAAGTTCTCTTATTAACCTGTCATGGACATTCAACAGAAAAACAGCAAGGTTAATACAGTGCAACGGTGAATGAAGATTTAGTATCGAATAAACTAATGTTACCACAGTGAAAATTTCAAACAAACAAAAGCAAGGAAACCAGGGAGAACTCAGTTCAGTCCAAATTCAACTAATTTGTTTCATGTCGAAATAAGAGAAACCAAGTCAACAAAGGTGCAGTAACAGGACACAAACGGACAAGAATGATAACAGAGGTTACAGAACAGAAATGTTTCACAAAATTGGCAAAAAAAGACTTTTAACGCAAAAAGGCATAACAGACATATCAAAATTCATTTTCTCAACAAAATCTCAGGGATACAAACCCTAATTTCATGTTATAAAAGGAGGGACAAAATTCATGTCTAGGGGCCGCATCAAGAGACAGAAGTAAAACCCTAAATTTTTTCAAAGTTTCAAAGAACAGAAAAAGACAACCCTAATCATCAATCAAAAAAAACCTAAGGGGGCCATCACCAAGAAACACAGAAAAAACCTTTTCACCAACAGAACAAAAACAACAAACCAACAACGCCGGCGAAATAGGAAACCACACCAAAACAAAGATCGAAATCCAAGAAGAAGGTCGAAGCCGAAAGGGAACGAGACATACTGTGAAAGTAGCTTGAGTCGATTTTTCTTCATCATAGGTAGTTTTTTCATCTTTGTTTTACTCATATATCTTGTTTCGACTTGAAATTCCTATGTATATTGTAAACTGTTGAGACATAACGGAATGAGGGTTAGAAATCAAAAGGGGGTTAGGATTTTAAATGGTTTTGTCGATGAACATATGGTGATTCTTTTTTCTACTTGTTCTCTTTGAGAACTAAGAAGATGAATATGGAGACATGGCGAAAGGGTCGATGAAGGCTTTTGAGACTTTCCCTTTCTTTTAGATTGATGTGATTAGGGATTTTGATTAGCACAGTTACCTCACTTTTCTTTTGTATAAATTTAATTTTGGGACAAGTATTTGGTTTTGTTGCCAGACACGTGTGCCTTGCCACAAGCTATCTGGATAGCCTTTTATTTCGCACTGCCCGAGGCACATGTTTATCTGTTGCCACCCTTGTTTATTTGTTCATGTGTTATTCAATTAATGCAAAAAACGTGTACTAAGCAGGAGTATAGTGGCTAGGTTTATCTAGGGGGTACTTTTATGTATCTTTTTGTTCGGTGTGGATCCTTAGAGCCGGGTTAGGATGTCATCAATTTTCTTTGGTTTTGGCATCCCCTTTTTTACAAAAAATACGCCCATGGCTCTATTCGTTGATTATACAGTTTCTTTTCTCATGCCAAGGTCTTAAAATCAATGCCACAAATAAGATTTTCATTAAAATAGTTTTCTATATAAGTGTCCTTTATTTATTTAATAGAAACTTAGAAATAAATGATGATATAATTTATTTTCTTATTAAGATTTACAAATAGAATTCATGCTAAAATTTGGATTGATATTTTTTTAATTTAGTGTCCTTTTTAAGGTGGTGTGAAGGATTAATCTAGCCAGTTTATTATGTTCATTTTCTTGGTTGAAGTGGTGTCCATTTGATTATATGTCCTCACTTGTAATTTGGTTGTATGTTGATCATTGATATGCTTAGACTTGTAAGTTTTATTCTCGTATTATGACCATAAAATGACAAGATACAATATGACGCGCTCACCATATTAAATTTAATTTTCGAAGTAATTTAATTTCTCTGTCCAATGCCAAGTAAACTCACACGCCTACATTTTTGCACACACGTAAGTTTGTCACTATGTGATCTCCGTCTGCACGATTTATTGCGCGTCCTATTTAATTTAACAAAGAATAGAGCTCCAGAGTCTAGCACTCCGCACGTTCTCGAACGAACCACACCTGGGCTAGCCCCACGCGTAGTGTTTTGTTCACCCCTTTGTTATTAAACACGTTAAATCCAAAAACGTCTAAAAACAAATTATCCAACTTATTTTATAAATTTAAATACGAAAACAGAGCTCCGGAGTCTAGCACTCCGCACGTTCTGGAATGGACCGCTACTGGGCTAGCCCCACGCAACGTGGTCCATTCGCCTTCCGTATTTCAAAATATCTAATCGCACAAATTAACTTACGAAAACAGAGCTCCGGAGTCTAGCACTCCGCATGTTCTGGATTGGATCATTCCTGGGCTAGCCCCACGCGACGTGGTTCAATCACCGTTCGTATATCAAAATATCTCAATCATTTTATAAATTCGAATACGAAAGAATAGAGCTCCGGAGTCTAGCATTCTGCACGTTCTAGAATAAATCGTTCCTGGGCTAGCCTCACGCGACGCGCTTCATTCGCTCTTTCGTATCTTAAAATAACTTAAAACTTACTAACCAATTTAAATCATTTTCAAATTAATCAGCGAAAGAACAGAACTCCAGAATCCAGCACTCCGCACGTTTGGGAATGCAATCGCTCCTGGGCTAGCCCCACGCGGCGTGATTCATTCGCCCTTTCGTCTAAAACACCTTAACAAAAGTCGAACACTTTTCTCTAAAATGAACATTGTTTAAATCATTCTATCTCGCCAACAAGCTAGCGCTTCAGCCTCCACCGCGAGTATAAGCCAACGCTTAGCAGTAGAATGCATTTTAAACAATCGTTCAATAAAAATCACAAACCGTAGTAGCACGAACTACGAAGCTCTGACTTTCCCATTGCACGAGGGAATACGTAGGCACGGGGATTTTAATCTTTCGCGAGCACCCTAATAAAAATTTAATTATTTCTCTGTTTAAATCATAAAAATAAAAAAAAAACATTAAATCTTTTCTCCGTCTTAATAATAATAATTTAAAACTTTAACAAACATATTAATAACCATTTAGAAGACAAAGACTTAAGATTAAACATTTGATCGCATAATTAGCTAAGAGGTTCCCGTTGAGTACAACGGACGTGAGGGGTGCTAATACCTTCCCCTTGCGTAACCGACTCCCGGACTTAGAATTTGGTTTCGTATACCATTTATTATCCTTTATTAGGTTGTATCTATATCTCCCTTTTCTCTCGTAGAATAAATAGAATTAGGTGGCGACTCTGTTGTTTGTTTTAGGATCGTATTTTTCGAGGTACGACAGTTGACGACTCCGTTGTTTGTTTTAAGATCGTATTTTTTGAGGTACGACAAAAGCATAAGACATGAAATGAAAAGAAATAAGACAAATGAAGGTGCAAAGACCAAAGACAGAAGTGAATATGAAATGCAAATGTGTTATGAGATGATGTAAAATCATACAAGATGCATATGAATGATCATACAAATATGAGATGCAATGGAAGCATGTTTAGAAGCATGAAAACACATGGATGTTCATGAAATGTAATGGATGCTAAGCATAACAAATGAAATGAAGAAATGATCAAGGAATGTTTCAAACATGTCCTAAGATGTCTAATATGACATACAAGAGAATGGAATGGCATGACAAGTTCATAAGTTCATGATACGCAAAGAAGAATGCAAATGAAGATGCAAAATTAGGGTTTTAAGGCAACATGAGATGCATATGACCAAAACAGAAGCATTCAACATGATAAAAAATTGAAATCAAGCTCAAACAAAACCTAATCCCATATAAGATCACACCCCATAGGATAAAGTCAGAGACTTAACCTAGTGAAAGTTATGAAATTTCTAAGTTACCTAGGGTTTTTGGGTGCTTCAAAAGGGAAAATGCAAATCAATTTTAAAATGCAAGATAAAAATATGAGATAAATAACCTAGAAACTATATGCAATATGTGAAACAATGTAAGAAGAACCAATTTCAAACTCATCATGGTTAGGCAGAAATGAATTTTTCAAGTTAGGGTTAGAAAATGTGATTTTTAAGAACCCTAATTCAAAGAAAATTGTGAAAATGTGATCAACCCTAAAAAGAAATTTGTATGGTGAGTTTGAAAATGTTTCTAAATGTATTGGAATGCTTCATGAATTTTTTGGTGATTTTTAGAAACCTAAATGCATATTTAATTAATTAAAATCAATTAATTAATTAAATAAAACATTTAAATATTTTAAAAATATTTTTTTAATGCAAAACTTAAAATAAAAAATGCTTTCAGGTTAAGAAAAATATTTGAAACAAAAATGCAAAGTTTGAGAATTTTTTGATGTTTTTTGCTATTTTAAATAAATTATGGAAAGAAATGCAATAAAAATAAATGAAAGTATGATGATTTGATGCTCAGGATTTGAACTGGGGAAAAGGTGTTGACTCCGTGCGCAATCCTAGGGTCAGGATTCAAACTGAGTTAATTTTAATTAATTAAACCTAATTAACTAATTAATTATGAATTAAGTTAATGATGCAATCCGCACCACTCAAACATGCGCCCAGATTCAAATTGATTGATAAACCCTAATTAGAACCCTAACCACTCTTAGGTGACCTGAGCAAGCTCCGATCATCTTCTCCGGTTACTCATCCACCCCAATTCCCTCAAAACCCCATAAAAACTCATCAAACTCTCCAGAAATGATCAATGAACAACATTAAACATGAATCTAGCAACAAACAACATTTATATTCCACCAAAATCATGAATCGAAGCAAAACAAAAAAATACACAAAACTTTCAGAAGCTAAATACATGCTTGATACTCAACCATTTTCAAAAGTAAAGACATCAGCATGATCAGGGAAGCATGTAGATTGATATTGTAACTTAAAAAGAGAGTTCTGGATAAAAAGTTCTTGATGATACATGAGATGAAGCTTTCTCAATCTGAGCTTTCTGGACCTCTCCTTGGTGCAAATCAACTCCAATGGACCTCCTGAGGATGTTGTGATGCTTAGAACAAGTTTATGGTGGCTGGTTTATGAGTCTCAGTTCTGAATATGCAGAAATCGTGTTTTTGTTTTGGAAGCTTTTAGGGGAAAATGAAGGGTGGTTTGTGTTCCTTATGTCATTTGGAGATGATTGGTGAAATTTGTTTTGAGGTTTGTGGCCTGTGTGATCAGATTCGAAGAGATGAAAGTTTTTGGGATTTTTGTGGAACTCAGCTTGGGTGAAGTTTCAGGCTCTAAGCTTATGTGAAATGAGCTCCTTGATGTCCACATAAGTCATGCTGATTAGCCAGAGAGTGGTTGTGGCACAGGCTGATTGGTATGGCTTGTTTTGCAAAAAGTCAAAAGTTGTGGTACCACAAGTATGGGATGAGTCAGAGCTGGTTTTGAGGGGTGTCATGCCTCATCCAGCTTCAAGGAGAACCATGGGATGGTTTGGGATGATCTGCAGCCTTTGATTCAAGTGTTTGCAAGCTTTATGCATAATTGCCATTTTGAGATTTCTTATGAATCAAGCCATGAAATCCATGCATTCTTGGGCCAATTCTGATGCTTTGAAGTTTCTTTGACATGTTATGGTACATAGAAGTTGATTAGAGGTCATGAAAGGGCTTAGAACGTGAATTTGCAAAATTCCCTCTTTGGTGCACACTTGAAAATTATAGGATTTTTGCCAACTTTAAAAGGCCATATCTTGAGTTCTAGGATGAATCAAGACATGTTCTTGTACTTTTTGAAAATGGGAAGACATAATCTACAACTTTCATGCCCAAGAATTTTTCATTTGAAGCATTTTTGGTCATGAAAGAATAGGTTGAATATCTTTCCCAAAATGGAAAGTTTCCATTACAAGTCATTTCCAAAAATAGCAAGTTTGCATTTGGCTTGAAATTATTCAATCTTGTGAACTTATAACCACTTATAAGATCAAATCAAGATCATAGAGACTCAAAATGATGATGGTGACCCTTTGGTACCCTTGATGGAGGCCTCAAATGCCCTGATTTTGACTTTACTTGCTCAAGAAGTTACCCAATGATCAGATGACTTCCATAATGAATTTATTCATCAAATTTGATACACATGATCCTTATAACATATTAAGACCATTAGAAACAATAATGACCAAAAATTTTGGGATTAAGGCCACTGAAACCAAAACCATAATCTGTGCAGGAAATCTTCAGTTTGCCTCTATGCCTTTGCCATTCTTTATGATCTCTTGACTTTTATGAACTTTGGGGAGCATATTATGATCATGGAACACACATGGACCCTCTTGGCAAGACTCAATACCTTTAGGATGGCTCAGATCATTTCTTGGATTGCTCAGATCACAACCCTAGATGCAGATGAAATGAATTATGCAGTGTGATATGATATGCTTATGCTAATGCAAAAAAAATGAAAGATCACAAGCCATGGTGTGAAAAAGTGAGGGAAAATTTGGGGTGTTTACACTCACTATCCTTAATTAGGGAGGATATAATGAGTTTACAAACCCTTGATTTAGGCTTAAGCTCATAATCCTATGCAAAACATCAAAAACAATAAAATAACTAAAAACACAAAAAACAAACAATAAACGTCTCCTCCGGGATTCTTTTCTCATCACACTCATTCACAAACGAGAACTCGCTTCTTCCGTCTAATGAAAGACAGTTAGCACTCGAGCCAGACGAGTCATACACTTGAGCATAGACAAGCAAGCAGTTCACAGTCAATTTATTTTCAGTCTCTTTGAGTCGAACTACGGTGTTCTGACTTCTTCATTGAACGAGAGGATACGTAGGCATAACTTAACAGTTATCGAACAAAAGTCTCTTTGTCTTCCCCCTCTCTCAGCATTCTTTTCTAAAGCCTCAGTTCCTGAGCAATTCACTTTTTGCACTGACACATGTACTTTCTTTCCCTAGCTTTTTGCACACAGATAGCACATACACTTACCCCTTTTAAACACAATCTGGTAAGCGTGGATCCTGTCGAGTACGATGGACAATCTGGGTGCTAATACCTTCCCATGTCGTAACCAACCCCCTCAGTTTCTCTGGTTTGAAACCATCTTATCCATCTCTTTCCAGGTTTATGCAGCATTACCTTTCCTTCGGGATAAAAATGCCTAGTTGGCGACTCTATTCAACCCTTTCTCTTCGCCTACAGTTCGCGTTTTCACCAGGATGAAAATCTGGGGAGCGACAGTCCCGACTTCAGAATAAAAATCTAATTGGGTACTTGCAATTTCGTGGACCGGATCTCTTGTTGATCGCGTAATCCCAAAGTGGTTAATCATATTGCATTAAGAATCGAGACTTATGAATGTTTGATTCGTAGGTGCTTTGGGTCTCCCAATCGCCTTTCAAATGTCATTGAATTCGATCCGGTTTGCCTTGATTAATCGCTATAGTGTAAGATGCTAAGCGGATCCGGTTATCTTTCGATTTTGGTTGCTCTTTTCGGTTGTGGTTGATTAAGTTCACCATACCACTCTTATGTAAATATTATTATACTATTATTATTATTAATATTTTAGATTCTTGCATTTTTATTTCTTTTTCTACTAACATTTAAATTCTTGCACTTTTATTGCTTTTATTTTATTTTACTTTATTATGCTTTATTCATTCATATCATGTTTATTATTTGCTCTTTCTTTGTTGTTGATTTTTCGTTTGTCCATTTGGACACAAAAATATTAATAAAGGATTAAACTTCTAAAAAACTTGTGACTTTAATTTGTGGACTATTGGTTACTATCCTTGGCTTGGGAATGAAGATTTGGACTTAGATTCTTAGGACACTTCATTTGTCTTGATCTTCCTGAAGTTGGAATTAGCCTTTATTTGGCCATTTGCTAGCTTATAAGGATGGAACTCTTATGCTCATAATTTGAAGTTTCATCAAGTTTGGTTAGATCTTTCTTCCCTTATCCCCTTATTTTATTTTTTAGGATAGTCCCTTCATCTCCTTCCCTTCTTTAATTTTCAAAATCTTCTCCCTTTTTCAAAGGATTCCTTCTTTTTAAACCATCGCCTCTTTAATAAACAAAAAAACTTGACTTTTTGTCAAGTGGCTTTTACTCTTTTCCTTTTCTTTTAAAATCAATGAATCTAATCATGTTGACCTTAATTCAAAAATAAAAAGAATCAAACTCATTCAAGTTATTTTGTGCCTTTGTGCACTTTTGTGTATTTTCTTTAAGAGGGTATCGATTATGAGTCATTATTCTTTAGTCGGGTGCAAGTCTTTCAATCTCCATGGTTGTAGTTTGATGTAATTGAGTCTCTTGTCATTTGTGGGGGTTTAGTGGCATACTCGTTGATTTTATCTGAGTTGGCGCCCTCCCCATAATGATGTATGAGTCCATGCCTTCATTCTCATGGTAGTTTGTTTGGCCATCCACTTGAAGATGACAAATTCTCTTCACTTAATAAAGTTAATTACAACCAACCATTTTCTGTATTTGTACCATGAACTACGGGGTTTTGATCTTACATTGCACTTTGTGGGTACGTAGGCCTGAGGTGGTAAACCTCTTCAAACACAAAAATATAAAAAAATAATTATTTTCTCATCCCCCACTCTCATTTAACAAACCTCTTTCAAACCAAAAGCAGTAAATTTTTTCAAAGGGCTCCCGTGGAGTACCACAGACATTTTTGGTGCGTAAAACCTTCCCATTGTGTAACCTATCCCCTTACATGTTTCTCTGTTGTGTTTCTTTAGCTTTTTGCTTTTAGATTCATTAGGATTTATTCGCTCTTTTTTCCTTTTCCTCTTGGAATAAAAATAAAGCGCTGTGGCGACTCTGTTTACTTTAAGTTAAGTTAAGAAATAGCTTACACTCATGATTTTACCGCTACAGGATGACATTCTCTTCTTCAAGTCCTTCTGAGGTTGGTCTTGTTGTTATGGCTATCATTCGCGGATGGTAGACCATTTTGAGTCTATTGATCGAGGTCAATATGTCTCTTTTGCAAAGTCTATCTGAGGTCAGTCTTTGTGTTTCTGGTTATCGACCGAGGCTGGTATACCATTGTGTTTCCATTTAAGGATAGTTTCGTGTTAGATCTGAGGATCTTTTGAGAGTTTTCATTCGAGGATGGCATTCTCTTCTTCAAGTCCTTCCGAGGTTGGTCTTGTTCTTATGGCTATCATTCGAGGATGGTAAACTATTTTGAGTTTATTGATTGAGGTCAATATTTCATTCTGCACAGTCTAATCGAGGTCAGTCCTGGTCCTTTTTTTCGATATTCCGTTCGATGCCGTCTAAGTATGATGGTCTCGTTTCTTTGAGTTATCATCCGAGTTATGATAGTCTCTTTTCAAGCTCACTCACAGTGTGTCTTTTTCGATTTATCTCCCAAGTGGGATAAATGCTTTTCGATTCCGTCCAAGTCCGATTTCGTTTCTTCGATTTATCGTCCATGTATGACACTTTTTCGAGTTCACCTTCGGCTTGTCCTAGAATCTTATCGTAAGTCTACCTTCGGCTTAGCCTTACATTTACGATTCCACATTCGGCTTGGTCTCGTATCCTTGTTTGAGTCTACCTTCGGCTTAGTCTCATTCTTTGTAAGTCCACCTTCGGCTTGGTCTTACTTTTTTTAGTTCACCTTCGGCTTTATCTCGAATCCTTTCGTAAGTCTACCTTTGGCTTAGCCTTACGTTTACAATTCCACCTTTGGCTTGGTCTCATATCTTTGTTTGAGTCTACCTTCGGCTTACTCTCATTCTTTGTAATTCCACCTTCGGCTTCGGCTTAGCCTTACGTTTACGATTCCACCATCGGCTTGGTCTCGTATCTTTGTTTGAGTCTACCTTCGGCTTAGTCTCATTCTTTATAAATCCACCTTCGGCTTGGTCTTACTTTTTCGAGTTCACCTTCGGCTTGATCTCGAATCCTTTCTTAAGTCCACCTTCGGCTTAGCCTTACGTTTACGATTCCACCTTCGGCTCGGTTCCGTATCTTTGTTTGAGTGTACCTTCGGCTTAATTTCATTCTTTGTAAGACAACCTTCGGTTTAGTCTTACTTTTTTCGATTTCACCTTCGGCTGGTCCTCGAATATTATCATAAGTCTACCTTTGGCTTAGTCCTACGTTTATAAGTCTACCTTCGGTTTAGTCTCATTCCTTGTAAGTCCACCTTCGGCTTGGTATCATATCATTGCTCCCTTTGAAAGTCGGGTTATGTTACTTCCCGTAGAGTGCAAAATTTTCAGGTTTATTTGGGTATTTAATCCCTCCATACCTTGAATGTCTGAAACCCATTGCTATCATCCATTTAGGTCTATAATGTTTGAATAGGGGCAGCTGTAACACCTCAAAATTTCCCCCCTTATTTATTACCATCAAACTAGCTTATGCTTCACATTCATATGTATCTCCATTAGGTCATAACATCGCAATCACACATTTGCATTGAACTCCTAAGACATGGGATCAAAGGACCCTCTTGTGGATTATCCAATGGTGATTTGAAGTTCTTACAATTAAGTCGAAGTAAGGGTTTGAATCCAAATTATCATGAGCACTTTCTTTGTCAAGATTCATCTGGGTAGAAAGCGTTCCAATATCAAGATACAAGGTCATTTTCAGAGGCCTCAGGAAGATCAAGACTTTCTTATCCAAAGTTGAACTTGGGCTCCCTCATGGCGTTATTCTTGTGCGTGTTAAGATCATTGGTCATCAAGGAAGACATCCTACGAAACATGGAAACGTGATACAAGGGACTAATTGTAGACTCATTGTCGTCTTCTCAGTTGCTCATTTGTTCGCTACTTGAAATACAAATTATTTGTGAGTGGAAGATGAGAATAGAAGATTAATTTGAAAGTTGGTATAATATCGCAAGTGGTTCGAGCTCATCTAGTGTCATGGAACCAAAATCCGATTTATGATCCTCCATGATTCAATTATGTTACAATTGTTGGTTAAAGTACCTCAAGAAATTGATTGTTCTTAAGTTGTGTGCATGCTTATTTCAAGATATTTCAAGTCGTCTCCAAAATCGATTCATAATCATTAACGTTAAGAGGTGTCGATTCAAGGTCTGTTTTCAATTTGATTTTTTGAGAGAAATTAGCTACATTCAATTTGATGACGGGTTGTGCGGTATTTGAGTTAAATTAAATAGAAATCTCGGTTGGATACCATATGAACTCATGTATACTCATGAATTCATTACAAAAACATTGCCATATAACACCGGTAATAATTTAAGAAAATGAAATGATTGAATGCATTATTATTGATAGATAAAAGAAATATTGAAAGGAAAATTGAATGTTTGCATTCATCCATTAATAAAAAAAAACTCATACTATAAGCTTAAGCTTCAAGTTTCCCACAGTCTTCACATATATAGTGCTGGTGTAGCAGGCGGACGTCTATGTTGAGAAGGCCAAACTTAGAAATAAGTGAATGAAAGGGAGTTGGGTCAAAAGTTATTGTAAATGGATCTTCTAGTTGTCAAGATGTGTTGATAGGAAGAATGTGGAAAAGTGGATGTTGGAGGTTTTTTTCTCGAACCAAATGTCAGTTTAAGAAGATATGTTTTATGCTCTCATGAAATAAGGAATTTGCTGCAATGTGTCTTGCAGGTTGGCTGTCACAATATAGAAAAGCAATGTATTCATCTTGATGTTTGAAGAAGGCACGTTATCAGCCGTTGTACCTCACAAATAGTGGAAACCATTGCTTTATACCCCGTTTCTGATGAAATTCTGGAAATGATAACTTGTTTTTTGATTTCTAAGATATGAGAGAATGAGCTAGAAAGATGCAAAATTCAAATTAATTCGTGACTGAGTCTGTGTATCATATATGCAATTATCCAACCAAGATTCAAAAATGTCACGAATACTAAAGAAGGATTGCAGAATTTTATTTAGCAGAAAAAGAATTACACCAGAATCATAACAGAAAATCGAATACGGTTACAAAAACTCAACTGAGGCAAAATTCAGTTAAAAAGTCTATCCGAAAGTCAGTCACAGAAAGGGATTAAGTTACATATCAGAAAATCAGTTAAGAAAGGCAAGTAATAAAAAAACCAAAGGCAGACACGAAAATGGCTCAGAAGCGTAAAACGGCATCACCATTCTTCAATCTCGAATCCTCTGCAACTTTCTTCTCACCCTCTCAAAATCCTACAACAAAAAGAAAAAATTTAGTTGCAAGAGAAAATGGAATTCAGTTATAACAAACTGATATAACAGAAGAATAACTGATAAAAAAAAAGGATAACTTAACAGAAAACTCTGGAAGAAAATTCTCTAATTATCTTCGATTATGAATCTTCAACTTCATCCTTATCCCTCTTCTTTAATATCTTCCACTCTCTGAACCAAGAAATCCGCATCATCTTCAAATCAATATCAATCTTGAATCCTCAACTTCACTTCCAAAATTCATTCCTCACCATCACCATCCCACTGCAAGAAATCATAATCGAAAAAACCTTCAAACTCTCTGCAGAAACTTCACCACCAATCCATCTCATCATCAATCTTCACAAAATTCTTCATGAATCTCAATCTAATTAACTGTAATTCAACATGTACCATTGATCTTCATCCATAACACACCAAAAAACCAAAGAAAACTAGAATATGCATAATCTTCATCATCGTGATTCAGAATTTGCAAATCACAACAACTCAAAGATTCAGATTCAGATTCACCGAATACAATGTATTCGCATATTAATGCTGAGGAAAGGTGAAAATGATGAACGGCGGAGTTCGGAGGAATTACGCGGTTGAGAGTGAGATTGGGATGGAAGATACGAGAAAATCGGCGCCGCTGTTAAGAGAAGAAGAAGATCACGCTGGAGAGATGATGCAACCTCACCGGTGGTTAGCAGCTCAACTGTATGAAGAGAAGGTGGTATTGAAGATGATGAAAGGGTGATACTGACGAGTGTTAGGGTTTTAATATTTATTTAGTCTTGTTTCTCTGGTCAAACTCGTGTGGGTTGGGCTTCGTAAACCCCATGGAATTGCTATTTTACAACCTCCAATTTCAGTTCACACCCTCCCCATGCAAGAGCTGAGTGGATTGGGCCAAGACTCCATAAAATCGTTATCTTATTCTCCAAGATCACTTATGGCACCCCACCTTGCAGGTTTGCTTTTGGATTGGGCCTCTTGGCCATAAAAATTCTATTTCAACCTTACTGTTTTCCTGTTGCACTCCCTTTGTTCTTATTTCATTTTTTTTTAGAGATTTCTTTGTTAATTATTTTTCTTGTTTAATAATTTTTGTGAATTAATATTTTAATCCATTTCATGATAATTTCTAGTTAAAATTTGTGTCATAATTGTAATTGTTTTGAACTAATTTGGATTAAAGTGTTCATGATGTTTTTTGATCGATTTGGATCAATTTCGGCTTTGGTGGATCTTCATGAAGTGATTATGGAAGATAAGCATTTATTTTTCTTATGGGAGATTACAAGACCTTGCATGAAGTTTTTGGGTTTCTTTTATGTGAGGAATCGTCACTTCAATCAAGTAAGAAATCTCGACTTTCTCCACTTTAATGCATCATTCTAGTTTGTATGCGACTTAGGATCATATAAAGTAAGGTGAATATTGAGCCCTCCCACCTGAGGAACTGGATTTATTTTTGATTTATGATGATGTGTGACGATATCGAAGCTTAGGGATTAGGTTATGAACGTTAGGATTCACTTTCCTAACACTCTCCCTTAAGTCACCGTTTTTGCTCGTTTCATCGCAATTAATAAAAATAGTTTCAGGTGTGATAAAATTATGGAAAAATTCATGAGTGATATTTATCCTATTAATTAATTTTTTATATTTTTTTATTCCATATTTGGTTGGTTTTAGTAATTAATTAGGATTTTCATTCCAAGTTGTCCCAAAAGGAAGTGTTTTGGTTAAAGGGACCGAAAACAGTTTTTTTCAATAGGTGTGAGACCTATTTTGTGTGTGTGATTAATCTATGGAAATTTTGACATTTTTATGCTCCTTAGGAATTTTTTTCATAACTTTCGGTGTCATTTTGGATCCACTTTGTGGAGTTGTTTTTCGGCGGTCACGCCTTGTTATCTTTCCCATTAAGTGAAATGTGTTTGGCACTTTGGTGCATAATTTTGTGAAATACTTTCAGAACATGTAAGCTACTGACTTTATAGTACTATTAATTTAATTTCATAATTTTCAAGCGTTTTTGCTATTTTTCATGTCACCTAGATTGTAGGTATGTTTATGTGCTTACTTGTTCCATACCCTAAATGTTATGAGGGAATTCATGCCAATGGTTTGAGGTACTCTAGGGAAACCTTTAGGAGTTAATTATAGGTCATTTTTAGTTTCTTAATTCCAATTATATGTAACTTTTGAACCATCTTCATTTGGTTTTCTTTTGTGTTTCAAAATGCATCATTACTTGATTTAGTTTAACATAAACTTGTCCTCTTCTCTCCTAAATGTTAACATAACTTGTTTGTTCATTAATAAGTATTATAGGACATACATCAAGAGTATACACTACTGACTTTGATAATAATTTCATGTATTAATTCCTGCTTGTATGCCATATTCACTCATACTTCATCCCTGAACCCTAACTTGCATTTGTGTGAACTTAGGTGAACTTTTTGTACATAGTTTGACATAGTTTGATCTTGTGCGGTATCATAGCACCCTTAGGGACCTATAGCATGTAGCTATTGACTTTATAAGTTATATAACCTTTAGGTACCTTCACCTTTAGACTTAGGTCTTATTTTGAACCATAGTTCCATTCTAGGATGTGTGTAAGGTTTAATTGTCTTTATTCCTTTGTTTTGTTTCCAATTTGCATTGTGTTTAAATAACCTTTATTTTGTAGGGGGTCATGATAAATCATGTGTGTGAGAGGGTATCCCACATACAACTTCTTCCTTCATCAATTTATGCTTTCAAGTTGTGATTGCCTTAGCACTTTGTGCTTTGTTTGATTAACTTCATCATTCCCTCCTTAGAAACAACTTAGCTTCTTTAGAAAAGTAAGTTGTCTTCTAACTTCTTCTCTCTTCCTCTAGGTTTAGAGTTCTTCAAACCTCACTAACCTTTAGTTTCTCCATTGTATAATAACCTAGGGTGAGTCTTAGTTTCCCTTAGTGTTTTCTCTTTCTCAACTTTGAGTCTCTCTTCTCATCTTCAAAGAAAAGCTAAAAAAACTTAAACTAAAAGTGTGCATAGTACGCCACGAGCCTTAAGCTATCTAGGAAATGATTAGTGGAGGTCTCCTCCACTCTTCTAGAATGCTTTGCAAACGTTCCATTGGGGGCGACCTTAGTGTTGTGCATACGATAAACATAAACTCAAAACACTTTTTCTAAAATACAATAAACAAACAACAAGCGTCTCTCCTGCAGGAATTCTCTTCGCACCTCCTTCATTCATAATGAACGAACTCGCTTCGACGTGTCTCTTTGCAAGACGGTAAACACATTTGTACCAAATGAGCCTGCAACACCTGAGCATAGACATAATCAGTTCAAATCTAAAAAACACAAATAAATTTCCTCCCTAGTTTGGCGAACTACGTCGAATCTGATTCTCATTTCCCATGAGATACGTAGGCAGTGGGGTAGGGCCCATTCGAGCACAGTCTTTACTTTCCCTACATTTTTCCCGTGCCTTTTTGTTCTCTTTTTCCAGTTCCCTCTCTCATTCCAGTTACAGTATCGGTTTATTCAACAATAGTTTTATTCTTTACCCTTTGAAACAGACTAACAAACGTGGATCCCGTCGGGTACGACAGACGGTCTGGGGTGTTAATACCTTCTCAGGTTGTAACCGACTCCTAAACCCAGTTCTTTAATTTGCAGGACCTTGTCCTTTCCTTTTTTTTCTTTGGTTTATGTAGCATTATCTTTCCCATTCGTTCGGGATAAAAATTCCTGGCTGACGACTCTACCTTTTTCGTGCCACTTTCGTGTTTGTACTAGGATGAAAATCCCGGGAGCAACAGGTGCAGTTATGAAATCGGAATCGTACGTGGTCATAAAATAGGGGGCGGGTGTGATCATGAAATAGGGATCATATTGGACCATGAAAGAGGGGTCGAGAGTTCCGACGGGAACTAGATCTTGGAATAGAGATCGAATTATGGTACCGCATGCATAGAGTCAAGTCGAGTCTCATTGCATGATTGTTGTAGTTGTTGTATGTGATGTATGGTTATATGTAGTTGTTGTCTGAGTTATTGTGGAACAATATTTATTAAGAAGCGGTGTATTTTAGGATACTTGCTTATTTCTTATTATATGATCGTTATGATGTAAGTATCTCACCCATTCTATTTGAATGTTACCCTCCCGTTGGTAACGTGTAGGTGAACAGGATAAGTCGAGTGGTGGTCAATGAAGTCGGTGTACTTCTCGTCTTTAGGGTGTCGGATCTGATACATCATTCTGGGAGTTGTGTTGACATTGTTGTTATTTATTATTTCTTTTGAGAAACAATTTTGTAATTGAAGTTAAGTTATGTTAGTTTAAAACTTATTTCTGCTGCATGTTGAACAAATGTTTTTGAAAACATATCAGTGAACCATTTATGAAGTTGATTGTGACACTCAAATAAAAGTTGAAAATTTTACTCTGATTTTATTAATATTTACATGGGGTGATTTAGGTGTTACATATCATTCTCAGACATATGGTCAAACTGAGAGGACAATTCATTCGTTGGAGGATTTTTTGAGAGCTTGTGTACTTGAGCAGGGAGGTTCGTGGGATACTTATCTCTCGTTGATCGAGTTCACGTATAATAATAGTTACCATTCTAGTATCATAATGGCACCTTTCGAGGATTGTATGGTCGGAGATATAGGACTTCGATGTGTTGTATGAATCTGGAGAGAGTGTAGTGTTTGGACCAGAGATAGTTCGAGAGACTACCGAGAAGGTGAAGTTGATTCGAGAGAAGATGAAGGCTTCTCAAAGTCAGCAAAAAAAGTTATCATGATAAGCGAAGGAAAGAGTTAGAATTTCAAGTTGGTGATCATGTATTTTTGAGAGTTACGCCAATGACAGATGTTGGTCGAGCGTTGAAATCTAAGAAGCTTACTCCTTGTTTTATTGGTCCGTATAAGATTTCGGATACAGTTGGAAATGTTGCTTATAGAGTGGCCTTACCTCCAAACTTGTCGAATTTGCACGATGTGTTCCATGTGTCATAACTCCGGAAATATATTTCAGATCCTTCTCACGTCATTAGAATGGATGATGTGCAAGTACATGATAATCTCACAGTGGAGACTATGCCGGTACAAATTGAGGGTCGTGAAATGAAGACTTTAAGAGGCAAAGAGATTGTTTTAGTGAAAGTTGTTTGGTTGGGCGCTGCCGGAGAAAGTATGACTGGTGAGTCGGAAAGCAAGATGCAGGAATCATATGAGTTGTTTGAGCGAGGTAAGATTTTCGAGGACAAAAATGTTCTAAGTGATGGAGAGTTGTAACGCCCGTATTTAATTAATTAATTTAATTAAATATTATTGTGTATTTTTCCCGACTAATTGTTGTTGAGTGTTGTTTAGTCATTTGTGTTATTAAGTTGTTTGAGTTGATATATTGTGTCGTCTGTGTTGATAAATTGATAAAAGTTGTTAAGTTGATTTTATGTTGCGAGTTAAGTTTTGTTTGGGTTGTTTAAGTCAGATTAATTAAGTCGAATAAATAAAATAATTATTAATAGTATAATATTAAGTTGGTCTTGGTTGGTGGTGTAAGAGTAGTAAGTTGGGAGTGCTAAGTTAGACCCATTAGTAATTAGATTGATTAGTGAGAGTTTAGTGAAAACAAGCTAAAAACCTAATTAGGAGAATAATCAGAATTTTGTAAGAAAAGGAAGAACAAGTCTTAGAGAAGATCAAGAGGAGGCTAGGTTGAGGATTTTCGCGGGATTTCAATGGTGAATTCGAGCTGCCTTCAATCTAAGGTAAGGGTGGGGTTCGAATTCCATAACCTGGACTAGATGATCGTATGTAGGTTGGTAGTTTCGTGTAATTTCATTGTTGTGTTTTGATATGATTTGTTGTTTTTGATTTTGTGTTGATATCTGAAGAAGAAGCATGTTGTTCTTGTTGTATTGCTGATATAATCGTTGTTGTGTTATGTTGTTTGTGTTGTTGTTAAACTGTTGTTGTAGAATTTGTGTATAAGAAGTTAGGGTTCGTAAAATCGATCATAGAACTGGATAGGTGAATAGGTACAAATGTTTTTTAGAGTAAAATCGATGTAGAAACCCAACTAATATTGAACAAAATGATGAAATTGTGAGAAATTGTAGCAGAGTTGGAATTATAGGCTTTCTGGTGATTTGCGTAAAAGATCTAGTATTATGTGTAACACTATAGGGAATTACGCGTAACAATCCCTTATACGCAGGCCGTACGCGTAACACTTTTAGGCAATATGCGTATCATGATGGTCATACGTGTATGGGCAGATCAAGTGCAGAAAAATGCAGTTTTTGGCGATTCGTCATGTTTTCGCATCCGTTTCGAGTTGGATTGATCTTAGACTTAAAGTAGGGATGAAATAAGTTAACTATAGTAGATTGGGAAGATTTAAAAATGATAGTTTAGTAATCTAATCGATTAAGCCAGGATTTTTTGTTTTCGCGTTGAAGTTATTATAAGTTGTGTTGTCCCGGCCTTTGAGAAGATTAATATGTTGTAGGTCCTATGACCAATGTTGATTCATGTATCTGAGTTGTTCAAGTTTTTATGTTGTTAAGTGGTTGATTATGTCGTTGTTGTTGTATGTCATTCATAATTGCATGCATGTGCATATTTCAAGTTGGAGCGTATGCTCGATTCAAGTTGGCCTGGATTGGCAAATAAGTTGATGATGCCTCGATAACCTGGCAATGTTTTAAGTTGGGAGTTTACTCCAAATGGTACCATATGCATATATAAGTTGAGTCGCATTCGATTTGCATTTTTGTTTACGTTGTTATCAGTTGTTGGATGTAAGTTGTACGTTGATGTTTCTTGTTGTGTGAAGTGGTGTGATTATATGATTTTCTTGCTTACATATTGATTATCATAACCCCGTTTATGTTATTCGATATCTCACCCCTTTTGTTTGAATGTTGCCCTTTGTTGGTAACGTGTAGGTAACAAAGAGTCCAGTATTTAGTAGCTTCGAGTTGGTGTTTGTCGCTCTGATAGTAGTTCAACTTTTGTTTAAGTTTATGAACTAGTTTTAAGTTGTTTTATGTTGAGGAACCAAGTTGAGATTATTTTGATGTTGAATTATTGAAGTTGAACTAAAGTTGAAACTTGTTGATTCGCTGCGTTGTTTTTTCAAAGTAATTATATTAATGAAGTTGTTATTTGATTTTAAAGTTGGAAAATGTGATATCCCATGTTTGTTGATGAAATATTATAACTTTGATTTAATAATTAAAGTCGGGAAGAAATTGGGTGTTACACATACAACAGGTACAATCAGATCCCAATGACAGACACAGATAAGCAACACACGGCCTTCATGACCCTGACGGGCAATTACTTCTATAACGTAATGACCTTCAGGCTGAAGAATGTCGGAGCTACATACCAACGCATGATGAACATAGTCTTTCGGGGAGAGATTAGAGACATGTTCGAGGTCTACATGGACGACATGATCGTGAAATCCCACGAGGAGCATAACCACACAACACCTCAGGAAGGTCTTCGAGCAGGCGAGAAAGTGCCAAATAAGGTTCAACCCCGAGAAATGCACCTTTGGCGTACGGGCGGGGAAATTCATCGGCTTCTACCTCACTGAACGAGGAACCGAGGCCAACCCAACAAATATCTGGCTTTTTCGAAATTCTTGACACCAAAGTCGAAGAAGTCCATCCAGTCCATCAACAGGATGCTCACCTCGCTATCTTTCTTCGTCACCAAATCTGCACAAAACGCATTTCCTTTCTTCAGGTTACTACGAAAAGAAGCCACCTTCGAATGGACCGAGGAGTGTGAACAAGCACTGATTCACCTTAAGAGGGAACTCTCCAAGCCACCAGTGTTATCTTGACCAAAGGAAAGGGAGACATTATACCTATACATGTCCATAGCTATCGAGGCAGTTAACGCGGCCCTCATCCGCGAAACGACCGACGGGCAGAAACCAATCTACTTCACAAGCAAGGCCCTACAAGGTCCCGAGCTCCGATACCAACAAATCGAAAAGGTTCCCTTAGCCCTAATAAACACAGCAAGAAAATTACAACATTACTTCCTCGCCAATACAATTAAAGTCTGAACAGATCAGCCCATAAAACAATTGCTCGGGCATCCCGATATGGCCGGCAGGATGTTAAAATAGTCCCTGGAACTATCGGAGTTTGAAATTCAATACGAATGCAGAAAAAACCCTGAAGGTGTAAGTCCTGGCCGACTTTGTCGCAAAGATGACCTACCAACCAACCCCGACTAGCGGCACCCATAAATGGAAAATCTTTGTGGATGGGGCCTCCAACTCGACGAGAAGCGGGGCAGGTATCATCTTTGAAAATGAAGATGGCATCTTGATTGAAGTATCATTGTCCCTGGCTTTCCCGACGTCGTATCCTAGGCACGAGGAGAGTATCAGGCTAAGAATAAGAACCTCATCGAGTACCTAGCCCTTGTCAAGGAAAAATTAGAAAAATTCAACTCTTGGAAAGTCCAGCACATGTCGCGCAAGCATAATACGCAATAAGGCATATTGTCTAAATTAGAGAGCACACGGAAGAAGGGAAGAAACAAATCCGTGATTCATGGGATCCTCCAACGCCACGAGCATCGAAAACCCATATGCGGGCTCGACGTGAACGCCATCGATAACGCCCACTGTTGGATGACCCTGATTTACAACTATCTCACGAGAGACGAACTAGATGTCGACCCAAAAGAGGCTTCGGTGACCAAAAGAAGAGTGTGCTTATACGTTCTCGTCGAAGGAAAACTTTATCAGCGAGGATTCTCCATTCCACTACTCAAATGTGTCAACAAAGAAAAGGCCCTCGACATCCTACGAGAAATCCACAAGGGAATTAATGCCCAACATCTCGGAGGGAAATCCCTAGCACGGAAGGCCCTCCGAGCAGGCTACTATTGGAAGATGATGCACCACGACTCAAAAGAACACGTTAAGAAGTGCGACAGATGTCAGAGACACAGGGATATACACCTGGCTCCCCCCAACGAGCTCAAGACCCTGTCATCCTCGTGGCCCTTCACATGGTGGGGGATGGACATCCTCAGACCCTTCATGACCAGATCTTATTAGAACAAATATCTCATCGTTGGCTTCGAATTCTTCACGAAGTGGATCGAGGTCGAAACCCTCGCTAAAATCACAATGCAAAACATACTTTATTTCTTAAAAAAAACATCATCACCCGATTTGACATACCCCAAGTCCTCGTCACAGATAACGGGACGTAGTTCACAGAAAGAAGGTTCCAAGATTTTGTCGCCAACCTAGGCACAAAACAACACTCACATCCATCGAACACCCGAAGACTAACGGCCAAACGGAAGCGGCCAATATGGTGATCCTAAGGGGTTTGAAACACAGACTAGGTGAAGCAAAAAGAGCTTGGGTCGATGATTTGCATAGCGTCCTCTAGGCCTACCGCACGAACCCACACTCAACTATCGGGGAAACCCCATTCCAGATAACATATGGAACTGAGGCGGTCATCCCAATAGAAATTAGATAACCCTCTAGACGAACAGAAGTGCCCTTAGACGAGGAGCTGAACAACGAAGCCCTCTGAGCAGAACTCGACCTTGTCGAGGAAATACGGTATGAGGTATCTCTTCAAAAGGCATCCCTAAAAGAAAAAGTAGCTCTATGCCATGATGCAAAAGTTATTAAACGGGAATTCTAAGCCAACAGCCTAGTCCTCCAACTGAATCAGAAGAGCCCACGAGAAGACAAGCTGGCCGCAAACTGGGAAGACCTGTATTGTTTTCGAGCCAAGACGGACAACAGAGCCTAATATCTCGAAAACCTACAAGGTGAAGAACTTGCTCGACCCTGGAATGCCGAAAAACTTAAGCAGTATTATAGCTAGCCCGCACAACATGACCAGGGGAAACAACGTGGCCACAAGAGAATGGAAGGTACGACCATGACTCTCAATCTCAATTGAAAGGAGGGCCCACATTCCGTGGAGACAGATACAACCCTCCTCGACAGAGGATATTTCAAACAAACTCCATTGTCGCAGTACCACATTAGTAGGACGCCCAGCTCGTGATGGGGAGGTCAAAGCCACGGGATCAGGATCTCGATTGCGGTCCTCTTCCCGTTAATCCACGGACGTATAACCTGCAACCTCGTTGATTCCCTAAACCGACGAGTCCATCAAGTCGAGCAATAAAAGTTCAACAATAAATAACAATACAAAATAGCAAAACTCATTTCATTTAATCAGTCGATCAAAACTGGCTGACACAAAACTTACAAAAGGGGGGTTGCGCCCAAGTACAAACAAAAATAAACGTTACGCAAGCCGACAAAATGACAATAGCATGCATATCGACAAAATAAATGGCACGTAGGCCGACAAAATGACTACGGCACGCAGGCCGGGAAAATATTCCTCCTCCTCCTCCTCGGTTGAATCCTCCACCTGGCAGACGATTTTACCCTCGAATACATCGTAGTTGAAGTTCGTCCCTTAGTTACAATGTCCACCCGAGGGTTTACGACCTTAAGCTGCCCCACGGAATTTTCAAAACCAAACTTAAGGGTTTGAACGCAGTCGCTCTCAAACACCTGAATCCGAGCGATCAAGTCAGCCCAGGTCCTTAGGGGCTTTTCCTTCTCACCTTCCTCCTATGCAGGGGCGAACATGCTTTCCATCTCCACCACCCTCAAACATAGGCACTCGTTCTCCTCAACAACCTCTTCGAACTCAGCCTCTTTGTCCTTAAGTTTTTTGTTCTCATCCACCAGGCTATCCCGCTCGAGCCTAACCTCCCCCAGCTCGATCATTAACCCCTCATAGAGCTTATGGTGCTCCTTGTATTCAAAGAGGTCATTTGCGAGCTTCTCCCTCTGGATCCTCGGAGACTTCAGCTTCTCTTTGACGACCTCTAGCTCAGATAGCGGGTAGGTGTTGTCAGAAAAGACCAAGGCCGTCTCCAAAACCCTAATCACCGTAGCAATGTCTTGAGACAAATTCTCCTGTCTGGTCGCCTTGCCCAGACCTAGGATCGCCTTGGCATCCGCCTCCGACACTCCTACAGAACCCTCCCCACTGAAAAGTTCTCATTGAAGATGGTAGGAGGGCAGGAGGTACATCCCTTGATCCTCGGGGAGGTCCACGCTATCGTACCTCGAAAAATACGATCCTCGCGATGGGACGCGGAAAGAAAATAACAGAGTCGCCACCTAATTCTATTTATTCTAATTAAAGAAAATGGAGATATAGATACAACCTAAAGGAAGGGTAAGAAATGGTTTACGAAACCAAATTCTAAGTTCGGGAGTCGGTTACGCAAGGGGAAGGTATTAGCACCCCTCACTTCCGTTGTACTCAACGGGAACCTCTTAGCTTAACTATGCGATTAAATGTTGATCTAAGTCTTTGTCTTCTAAATGTTTGTTAATATGTTTGTTCTAAAGGAATTAAATACTTTAATTATTAAGGGGAGAGATTAAGTTTTTTATTATTGTGCCGGAGAGATAGTTAATTTTTTATTATTGTGCTCGGGAAGGATTAAAATCCATGTGCCTACGTATTCCCTTATGCAATGGGAAATTCAGAGCTTCGTAGTTCGTGCAACTACGGTTTGTGATTTTTTAATTGAACGATTGCTTAAAACACACTCTACTGCTAAGCGTTAGCTTATACTCGCAGTGGACGCTGAAGTGCTAGCTTGTTTGCGAGATAGAATGATTTAAACAATATTCGTTTAAATAAAAAGGTTTGAACTTTGTTAAGTGTCTTAAAACGAAAGGCGAATGTACCACAACTCGAGGGTTAGCCTCAAGAGTGATTGCATTCAAGGACCCGTGGAGTGCTGGACTCCAGAGTTCAGTTATTCGTTGATTAATTGTAAAGTGATTTGCACATGTTGGTAAATTTTAAGTTGTGTTCCTATTGTGAAAGGGCAAATGAATTACAAATCGAGAGCTAGCCCCAACAGTAATTCAATTCAAAAACCCGAGGAATGCTAGATTCCTGAGTTTAGTTCTTTCATGATTTTAATTAGAGATTTACGTTTTGAAAACGAAAGAGCGAATGAATAATAACGCGAAGGCTAGCCTCAAAAGTAATTCAATTCAAAAACCCGAGGAATGCTAGATTCCTGAGTTTAGTTCTTTCGTGACTTTTAATTAGAGATTTACGTTTTGAAAACGAAAGATCGAATGAATTACAAATAGAAGGCTAGCCCCAACAGTAATTCAATTCAAAAACCCGAGGAATGCTAGATTCCTGAGTTTAGTTCTTTCGCGACTTTTAATTAGAGATTTACGTTTTGAAAACGAAAGAGCGAATGAATTACAAATCGAGGGCTAGCCCCAACAGTAGTTCAATTCAAAAACCCGAGGAATGCTAGATTCCTGAGTTTAGTTCTTTCGTTAATTAATTATGCGTATTAAGACGTTTTGCGATTATTTTGGACGAGTTAGGGGTTAGTATTTATAGAAACGAAGGAGTAAATGGAACACAACTCGAAGGCTAGACTCAAGAGTGGTTCATTAAGGAACCCGCGGAATGCTAGATTCCGAAGTTCAGTTCCTCGTTAATTAATTAAGACGCGATAAAGGTCGTGCAGATGGCGATCACTAGGATGACCGACTTACGTGTGTGCAAATGTCGGCGTATGCGTTTTACTTGGTGTTGGACCAAGACTTAATTATTTTCAATAGATTAATCTTATCGTGATCGCATTCGATTTTTACTTAGCTAATTATGGTCATAATTCGGGAATAAAAAAAAATTCAAGTTCATACAAGGCACAAACAACATGCAAACAAGCAAAACACCCAACGATAATCACAAACGAAAAATCATGCAACCAAAATCAAGCAAGTAAATCGAACACATATATTAAAAAAAACAATGAGAATATTAATCTAAATTCTAACATGACCTTAATATAATCCATATTTATCCCTAAAAAAATAATAAACTTTTTAAATAAAAATTAAATAGTTGAAAGAAATTATAAAATATAATGTATTTTAACTTACCACCTTAATACATCTTAAAACAAGACCATGGGCTAGCATTAGATAACTAAACTATTAGACCAAGCTGATCTTGGGTCGGGTCATTAGTGACCCTGTTTCATCTTCCCGACCCCAATTGGAAATAAATTAATGCCCAAAATTCAACCCTATTCAGTAATTATAACTTAGACAAAATAATTAAACTCGGAAAGAGGAAAAAATAAAAATAAAATCGTGCCAGCTCATATATCATCATTGAATGTAGTGGGCGGTGGGCTCAGATCTTGGGAAACATCATATTGATAAATCATTTATTTCCATATTAATATTATTTGGAAAAAAACAACAAAAAAAATGGTGCTTTGAAACAATGCGATAAAATCACACAAATTTCCCTTTTTTTTAAAAGGTATGAAACCAAACTCTCATCCAAACAGAGAAACGACATTGCTCTCTCCAGTTCATCTTCTTCTTACGAATTAACAAAAAAAACAAAACCAACCTATTTCGAAACCCTAGCCCCATTTTCGAAACTGAAAAACAAAACCAAAACCCTATCGAAACCCTAGCCGCATTTTTGTAATGTTCAGATGATTTACATGTTATACAACAAGAATCAAAGGAAAAAAGGATGATGTAAGAAACAACAAATACAATTCGAATATAAAGTGGAAAAAAAGATCTACCGATTTGGGAGCTTTAGCGGCTATGGTGAGTAATTTGTTTTTCCGAACTCGCTTTGTTCTGAACCTTCCTCTTCTTCTTGCTTTCTTTCTTCTATGAATGTTGTCATAGTTAGTGTGATGATTTTTGATCCGTGTACTATGCAAGGCCTTAGTTTTTTTGTTGTTGTGCTTTTTGTGCTTTTTTTCGTTTCTGTGATGTGCTTTTGTGTTTTTTTTTTCGTTTCTGTGATGTGGTGCCTTCTCCTTTTCTTGTAAATTTCGCCCCTTTTTAAAGTCAAGAAATTAGGGCTTTTAGGGCTTTATGCATTTTCAAACTTTGCTGAGGAAACAAATTTTCATCTTGTCTGCTACACCTTTCCTTGTATCAAAGCCCTTTTTGCCAAATTCGTGAAATTTTGGTTCTGCAACTCTTTTGATATGTCTATCTGTTTGCACATTGGTTACTGCACTATTTGACTCATTTTCTCTTGTTTGAAATGAACCAAATTAGTTGAATTTTGATTGAATTGCAAAAGTTAATCTATGATTGGCTTAGTATGCAAATTTTTACCGTCTTGGACTTCTAATTTCACTGCCTACCTTTTTTTACTGTATGAAGTTGCCCCTTTTTTGCATTAAATCTAACTTGATGATGGCTAGCTGATAAGATACTCTGAGTTTTTTACCCTGATGCATTCTTCTTCCGTTTGCAGGTTTCCAAAATTGGACTCAAGAGTTCCTAAGGCGGAAAGCAACATGTATAGAAGACTAAAAAAACATCCAGTCGTATCCTGAATATCACTGCGACCTATTGCTAAGTTGTACCAAGTGTAAACACCCCAAATTTGCCCTCACCCATTCACACCATGGCTTGTGATCTCTTCATATGTATAAACTCAATCATAGCATCTCATATCACATTTTTGATTCACTGCATAGATTCAAAGTCATCTGCACCTAGGGTTTGTGACCTGAGCAATCCAAGAGCTTCTTGAGCCACTCCAAAGGCCATCAATCACTTCAAAGGGGTCCATGTATGCTCAAGCATCATATTATATCCTCTCAAAGTCAAGAATGGAAAAAAATCACAAGAACTGAGAATGGTATGGAAGCAGAGCCAGGCTTGACTGCACAGATGACCTAGAATTAGGGTTTTGGTTTCAGAGGCCATAACCCCAAATTTTTTGGTCATTCTTGTTTCTATTGGTCTCTATTTGGTATAGGGAGTATGCATATCAATTTTCATGAAGAAATTCCATGGGGAAGTCATCTGATCAAGAGTTGACTTTTCAAGCAAGTCAGTGTAAAATCAGGGCATCTGAGGCCCCCAATGACCCAACCAAAGGATGTTCTTCATCATTTTGATTGTATATGATCTTTATTTGATCATAGAAGAAGTTGGAAGTTCACAAAATTGAAGAATTTCAAGTCTTTTGCAAAGTTGACTATTTTGGGCAAGTTTGACTTTTAATGAAATTGTCATTTTAGGCAACTTTTTCAAACCTTACTTTTTGATTCAAAAAAGATTCAAATGGAAAAACTTTGGTCATGAAAGTTGTAGAATAGATCTTTCCCTTTTCAAAAAGTACAAGAACATGACCTAATTCATTTTGGATCAAAAGTTATGGCTTGTCAAAGTTGGCTAAAATCACAAAATTTCAAAGTTTCCACCAAAGAGGCAAAGTTGCAAATTCACTTCTCAAGGCAAATTAAGTCATCAAATGCATTTCTAAACTTCACCACATGATCACACAACACTTAAAAATCATAATGGGCCAAGGGATCATTCATTTTGTGGCCTATGGATCAAGATTTTTTTCATAAGTATCATAAGCAAGGCAAGTTGCAAAACTCATCATAAGACACAACCCACTTGCTTGCTAGCCTGCTGAGCCACCCTAGGCATCTCCCCACATCATGCTGCGCAGGACACACCCTTTGTCCTTGGCTAGAAAGTAGCCCATACTTCTCTTATACCAACTTTGACATTTTGGCAAAAAGACCCATACCAATCAATAAAGCACACATCACTTCCTCTGACCAATCACAGTTTTTTATACAAGCAAAAAGCAAGCCAAAGCAACAACAACACAAGCCTGAAACACTCCATAGCACAGCATTCTCATTTTCACCTCACCTTGCAAGAGCATTCGAAACTCATCACACAGGACACAAACACACAAACAAACTTCATAAATCAACTCAACACATCTTCCTGGTCACAAAGCACCCTTCACCACAGCCTGAAAGCCATTGAATCAAAAACACGATCACCACCTGCCATTGAACAGAACTCAAGCAAACTCTCAAACCAGCCATTGCAAAGTTCAAACAAACCTTGAAAGCTTCTTAGGAGGATCAGTGGAGTAGATTTGAGCCAAAGAAACAGCCTGAAAGCTCTGGAATCGAAAGCTCGATCTCAGGTATCATCCAAAAACATTTTTCCAGAACTTGTGTTTTGAGTTACAAACTGATTCTATGTGATGTGCTGATCATTTTAAGCTTTGAATCATTGAAAATGGTTGCGTGTGTAGGATGTATTTGATCTCTGAAATTTTGTTTTGTTTTTCCGTTTTGATTCGTGTCTCATGATTCAGTGGAAATGAATGGATTTTGGGGTGGGGTTTAGGTTTAGGGATGACTAATGATTGATTCTGGAGAGTTTGGCACGTTTTCATGGCATATTGAGAGAGATTGAAAGATGAGATAGCCGGAGAAGACGACCGGAACAGTGTTCCGGTCGCCTGAAAGTGATTAGGGCAAGATTAGGGCTTAATCATTTAATTAGCCAGGTTTGAATGTCAGCCTTTGGATGTGGCGCCAAGTCCATTCCCGCGCGCGTATGTTTGAATCTGGGCCCTTAGATGTGTTGACTTTTCCATTTTTCAGATTAATTTCATTTTATTTTTCTTTTTAACTCATTTGTTTTCTCCATTTTATAAAAAATAGTAAAACAATTTTAAAAATTCTGAAATTTTTTGTACAAACTTTTATTTAATTTCAGAAACCAAAAACATTTTTATTTTTATTTTTTGCATTAAAAAATATTTTTAAATCATTTAAAAGTTTATTTTTAATTAATTAATGAGAATTAATTAATTAAAAATACTTTTAGGTATTTAAAAATCACCAAAAAATTCATGAAACCTTCATAATCATTTAGAAACATTGTCCAACCCTCAAACAAAATTTCTTTTTTTGATCTTGATGCACTTTGATAATTTTCCATGGAATTAATTCATTTTCAAAGCATTATTTTGATCCAAACTTCAAAAAATCATTTCTGCCTAACCATTGAGAGTTGGACTTTGATTCTTTTTGCATTGTGTTTTGCATATCATGTAGTTTGTGAGATTAAATTGGCATGATTTGATCTTTCATTTTTAATTTTTTTGGCATTTTTCTTGTTAAGAGGCCCCAAAACCCTAGAAATTTTAGGAAATTCATAACTCTAATTAGGTTAAGAGTTGGAGCCTCTCCTTTGGGCAGTGAGTTTGTGTAGGGTTAGGGTCCCTTGGGATGCATTTTCAATTTTTTATCTTGATGTTTGCTTCTGATTTTGGTTTTTGTTTGATGCATTGATCATGAACCCTAATTTGAGCTTCCATATGCTTCCATCTTGCATTTGCTTACATACCATGACTTGCCATAGCATTTTGTGCATCCATTTGATTCATTTGACATCTTAAGACATATTAGGAGCATGTTTGATCATTGCATCTTGTATTTGCCATGTGGTATGCCATTTGCATTTCATAACATTTCATGTATGATCATGGTTCTAAACTTGCTTCATTTGCATCCATAAGTTTGTATGATCATCCCCATGTTTTGATTTATGTTTGCATCATCTCATAGCATCATTAACATCATGAATGTGCTTCTGGTTTTGGTTTGCATCATTCCATTCCATCTCATTTTGCATTGCATTGCATTTCTTTCACTAACTTTTCAGGTGGTAAGTTACTTTGAGAAGTGAATTTGCCTTCACTTCTCACAACTTCTTTTCATCTCTCTTATGCATCCTTGCTGCATTTTGTTTTGTGTTTGAGATTGAGCTTGCTAATTCTTCTTCTTCTTACTTTCTTTCCTCAAGTGACTTGACTTCTTGAATGAAGCAAGTTACTTTGCTTCTCCTTGCTCCTTTCATCTGCTTCCTGGTGGCTCCTTTGAAGACTTCTCTTATAAACTTCACAAACCTTAGGAACAACCAAGCATGACAATAATTAGGGTTTTGATTAGTCCTCCACTTAGCTTTAACCTTTGTGTCTCTTTGAGTTTTCTATTCTCATCTCATAATCAGGGACTAAACCCTAAAGGTTTTAAGGCTTTGTGATTAAGCTTATGCCTGCATCCTTCTATTAGGATGGAGTGTATAACTTTAATCCTAAGTGTTAAACCCTTAATGTGTTTAAATCCTTTAATCAATTCACTCAATAATCATCAATACATCAAGCTTGTAACTTGGGCCTTGCATTAGGGTTCTAATTCTTCCTTAATTGGTTAAGAAGGACTAACCCTAGTGTTAATGGACAAGTCCCCCTCAAGTTGTCTTACAAACCCTAAAAATCATTTCATCATCTTATCATTAACTAAAATCCATCTAATAAAGGCTTTGTTTTTGTCATGAGTTTAATCCCTAATCATGGATTAAGTTGAGGAGCTTTCCTCAGCTTAAACTTTCTCATCTATTATCCTTCTATTAGGATGGTGTAATGAGTCTGTTTAATCCCTGATTATGGCTTAATCTCATTACTTAACACTAAACAAAAACACCAAAGACATCTAAATAATCACAAGTAGGTTAATGATCTTAACCCTACACCAAGGTGATTAAGTGTGAGAAGCTGACTTCACACTTAAGGTACTCTCATTACCCCTAATCAGAGGGATGATGTGATGAGTTTACTAAATCCATTGGTTTAGGCTTAAGCTCATTAACTTATGACAAACTTTCAAAAGCAATAAAAGACTGAAAACTCAAAAACAAACAATAATTGTCTCCTCCGGGATTCTTTTCTCATCACCTTCACTCGCAACCGAGAACTTGCTTCTTCCGTCTAATGCAAGACAGTTTGCACCTGAGCCAGACAGGTCATACACTTGAGCATAGACAAGTAAGCAGTTCACAAGTCAATTCACCTTTCAGTCTCTTTGGGTCGAACTACGGCGTTCTGACTTCCTCATTGCATGAGAGGATACGTAGGCATAACTTAACAGTTATCGAACAAAAGTCTCTGTATATTCCCCCTCTTCCAGCTCATTTCTTTAAGCCTCATAATCTTGAGCAATTCATTCTCATTCTTACACTTACACATCATTTATACACTTTACACTTCCTTTACACTGACACCTGTACATTTTCTTCCAGCTCTCTTATACACAGATTGCACTGACACTACCCCTTTAAAACACAAATCTTTTAAGCGTGGATCCCGTCGAGTACGACGGACAATCTGGGTGCTAATACCTTCCCAGGTTGTAACCAACCCCATTTCTCAGTCTCTCTGGTTCGCAACCGTCTTATCCATATCTTTCTAGGTCTATGCAGCATTGCCTTTCCTCCGGGATAAAAATGCCTAGCTGGCGACTCTTTCTTTTCCTGTGAGTTCACTCCTGTGTGTTCTCGCATCCTCCTTTCGCCGACCGTCCGCGTCTGTACCTTTATCTGGTCCAACACCAAGCTGTATCTCAGAGGTAATCAAGACTTGACTATCATGAACACACTACCTTATTATTGCCAATGAATTGCGTGTAACATATCACTCAATGTTATTCAACTGCAGACTTTGTAATTTTGATCTTTGAAGGCATCACTTTTCCTTTCACCATTTCTATTTCCTTGTTCATTGAGCTTGACTTTGGTTGGTATTCTCGATTTAACTGATCATTCTCTTTTTTCTGTGTGTAAACCTGCTGGAGTGAAGTGGAGGAGGAAGGAATCATGGATTGAGAATGGGAGGAGGTGTTGCGGCAGCGGCAACAAGACTTTGCTCTTGGATGGAGTTATTTCCTTCAATGAAGCGTGTGTTTCTTGCCTCCATGTTCCTTTGACTTTTATACGGCGTCAAACCTTGCGGCTCCGGTGATTTGTAGGAAAGTTACAAAGGCTTATGGCGTTGATTCTTTAGGTTGTATGTGCAAAATCCTTAGACCTCAATCTTGATGTGTAGAAGTTTTAATTTAAACCCACATTGTTGTAATGATTTCTTGAATTGTAACTTGTACAAACCATACTGTGAGGACTTGTATATTATTGTGGTCTTGTAATCTTGAGACAAGGAGTTAGTAATTATATGAAACTGCACCCCTTTTGTAATCGTGATATCATTGGTTATAAACTTAAATTTGTTCAAAGATAAATTTCCAAGTCTTGTGGTTTTAACATGAAGAGCTATGTTGGCTGAAAAGAAAGTTTCAAGGCTTTGATTGGAAAATGAATGGATGAAGTTTAGGAAGTATGAACAATTTGAATGTGAGCTTAAAACTTAGAAATTTATCATTGAATTCCAGAAAATAAAAGGCTAAGACTTGTAATATTTGAATGAGAATTGAAATGGAAAGAAAATTGGAAGTTTAGTATTTAAAATCACATAGTAAAAGTAGAGATTGAATTTTGGAATTGAAAAATAGAAATTTAAATGGAGATAGGAATGAAACTTGCAATAGAATATAATTGAGACTAAAATTGGCATAGAATTTGGGATTGACAAGAAAATTTAAAAAACTAAAAAAAATAAATGAAATGTATTTGCAATATGGATTGGAAAAGGACTTAGAATTAAAGTACAAAACTTTGGACTTAGATACGAGAATTCGCAGTGAATTTAAAAATAGGAATGTGAAATGAAACTTGAATAGAAAAAAGGAATATGGAACTTGTAGTTGGGCTTTAGGAATAGACTTGCCATTTAGACTTGGACGGGACTAGAAAGAAAAAAAAGAAATGGCTCGACAATTGAAACTTAGAACTTGAAACAAAATTTGAAGTTCGAATCAATTCCCTTAACAAAGTACCAAGATTTGAACAAATGATTTCCTTCTCTTTATTTCCAAGTAACAACCAAAAAAACTTTTTTCGCATAAAATCTTCCAAACCAAATATCTATATTTCTCACTAAGGCAATGCACCAAATAAGATCAAAAGTTACTTGAGGTCTTCGAGCACATCCCTGATCCAACCTGGAAAGTTAATCCAACTTGTGAAACCATTTCAAAATCCAACTCCTTTTTAGTTCTTCAAGTACTTGTCACACAAACAAAAATCTTTATTGACATCCTTCTGCAAATCCAAACATGTCTGGTATGCACTATGGTAAACTGATGATTAGATGAAAATATGATATGAAAAGTTATGGGTGAAATTCTGGATGTGACACACGCCCACAATAGTAGCGGCTGGTGAGCTTTTGTTGCACTGGCATTTCTCAGGAGGAGATAGATGTTTAGATGGTGGGCTTACAGGCATCCTTGCCGCATGAGGAGAGTTAGGAGGAGGAGTGGAAGTCCCCGAACCACCGGCCACATTCTCAGCGACCACTTGGCAGACACGACCCTTAGCGTCCTTCTTCGAATCTTTCATGTATCCTTGTTTGATAGCTTCAGGACACGGTATTTGAAGCTAGGCATAGCGGCTGCACATAAAAAGCACAAGTTAGTTATGAATAAAACAGTCGAGACAAAAGAAAGACGAACACAAACTACCTAAAAGACGGAGGGACTCCTCGTCTATTCTGCACTCGAGCTCCGCCTTGGTGTTTATTAATCGAGTTTTAAAAAGTCGCTCCTCGTCGTCATACAAGACAGGATTATCCAGCTGGTCCATACAAAGGGAAGGGGTAAAGCTTTGGACATAAGCTACAACTTTTTTATGGGCTGTCGTGTCCTCGGGCCCCGGTTTTTCTGGATTCACAAAGAACTGGTTCATACCAAGGTTGAAGTGAGCCTGCTGCCACTCAAGCAGGATGGTCGAAATAAGGCACTCTTCACCTTGGGCATCTCGTTGCTCGACATATATGTTGTACAAAGCTCGCAGTGAGAGGTTTTACTGTGTACCACTTATCTTTGCAATTCCGGACATAATCAACGTAAGTTTTAAACAACCTCATCGGCTGCTTAAATGAAAGTCAGCTATGTCGCTCGTTCACGCTCGACCGTTGCAAATGGAAACCCAGAAGAAGAGAGGCAACATTCAACCAATTTCGAGGTGCTGACACACCAGTTCAAATGCCGAACGAACGCAATGGCATTTGGATGTAGCTAGGAGGGGGCCAAGTCAAGCGATCTGAAGACGTCCACCTGGAAGCTAGTGAAAGGAAGATGGAGCCCCGCCTCCCTAAAAGCGAATTCATACATGGGAAAGCACGTTCCCCAAAAAACCAAGCAAATCCGCTGCTCGGGGAGTGGGGGATAACATTCCCAGTTTTGAGGGGGGGGGCTCGGGGCCAAGTCCTTCACGACTGTATGGGCAGTGCGAGAATCAAGCACGAAGTTGGAGCCCGTTTCCAGCGGTTTTTCCCTGACCCAAGACAAATCGGGCACCCCGGGAGCAGCGGACCTGCTGCCCACATCACGTTCTTGTTCGTCCAACTCCTCCTCGTCCACCTTTATGTCGATGTCATCCGCAATGACATCCTCGACTCTTCTTTGCGGTTCCACGTTACTTGAAAAGCAAAGGAAATTGGTGAATTCTATGTCGCATCAAATCCACCCTTCCACCGTAGTTCAAGTGAAAGTGCGAGGGCTAGAGTCGGAGTAAGAAGCGCCTAACACATTCATCCGAAATTCATAAGAATGCTCAGGACATTCATCGAAAATTCATAATAATAGTCGAAACATTCATTGCAAATTCAAAGAATGCCCGAGACATTCATCACAAATTCGTACGGTGCCCGAGACATTCATCAGAATTCCCATAATCGACACCGGAGGAGGGTCATCCTCGACGTTTTTTAGGGAATTTCCATCGGCAGATCCATACGAATATGCCAAGGAGGGGCCTCCTCGACTACTACTGTGTAAGAAACTACCAAGGAAAAAGCTTAATAAACCCTACTATTGCCAGAAAGAGGGGGAACTTACTTAACATGTTCGCTGGCTGAGAAATGATATTGTTGCAGTGACGGTGTCGAAGCGTTTTCCGGCAAGGGCTTGAGAGCGTCTGATGAACTTCTGAGGAGACTTGAGAAATGAAAGAGAAATGAGGGGAAACCCTCACCTCTAACTCTTTTATACGCCCCCATACGGAAAGGCGTACCTAGCCATCATTGCCTAGGCTCCCTATATTCCCCTAGGCAGTCATAGGCATTTAATGTGTCATCGCACCTAAAACGAAGCAACGCTCACTAAATACCATCATGGCGGGAAACGAAGAGACCGACATGTCACCCGAGGGAACTCCAAATTCCACCAAATTGCGCTTTTTGAAACATCGGGCATGCCCATCCTCGACATCGTAGAAACACAAAAGAAGCCTCGTGCACGACTCGAGCATGCAATCCTCCTCGACAAACTCAAACTCCAATTGAGGATTTTCCCATACCACCTTTAACAACCTCCGGTGGACACGGCTAAATGTCCTCTACATCCGTCAGCCTTATTACCAGCAAACCACTTGCCCGACCATACTTATCCTTAAGTCATCACTCTACATCAGAGTTGCGACTTGGGGGACTCCTATTCTAGATTGGGCCTACGCGGTATGTGTCGGGAAGAGGCCCAGTCTGTCGAGCACGGATCATGGCCTAATACATTCGGACATGGGGAGAGCGTCTTCCCTACGTGCCCCACCTCCTCAATTGTCCGTTATTCTCTCCTGATTTCAAGGGGAAGTTGGACCAATGGCAAGACCACGTGTTAGGTTTTATCTTCTCCTACGCAATCCTTGGCAGTTCTTCCTTGGGCCTGGTTGATCCAGTCCATGAGAAGAATCTTGTCCTAGCGCTAGGGGCATATTATAAATACCCTCTTTCACTAGAGGGTGAGGTATTCTACTTCTTTATTGCTTTCTGTACTTGCTCTCCATAACCCTTTCTCACTTTGGCATCGAAGTACCTCATAGGTACACCCCCCCTCTCAATTTACCATCGTAATTATTCATAACTAGAAGGTTTCTCTTGATCAGGTCAGATAAGTTCAATTGGTTTTTCGATGCTCGGGCATGGGAAGATCTCCTAAATCACAGATTTGTTTCTACCCTTCTTCTATGTGTTCGCCAGTTTAGACAATATGTATGCTCGCATGTTGTGCTCGTGCAACACGTGTTGGACTTTCCAAGAGTCTAATTTTTCTAATTTTTCCTTGAGAAGGGCTAGCATCTCCGGATTCAGTCTGGTGTGAATGCGGAAATGCATCTCCGGAACAATCTATGGTAAAAAGGGCATTTCATGGAGGATGTGTGAGGTGTAAATTGAATTATTTCGGAGATATTTATTTAGATTAAATTTTTCAAAATAAATTAGACGCGACTTAATTTTAACGTTTTGACTGAAGACAATAGTATATTCGGAGATGCATCTCAAAAATTTGAGGAACAAGTTTGAATACCATATTGGATGAGATTAGAATTTCCTTAAATTAGGTTTGAGACTCGATCCAATAGAACCTACGCTTCTCAAGTAATAACCATTTCCTAAAGGGATCAAACTCCACTAACCTAGGAGTTTTCATAAAGAAAGCATGCATCATTGATGGGAACATCTCCCGACTTGCACACCATGAAAATGGTTCTTATACGTCTCAAGACTAGCCCGATATTCTTCCTCATGAATATTAATGGAAATTTTATCTCCCTTCATACAAGGTTGAGGTAATTGTCTAAATCACCTTAAAACGAACGATTTTTCACCTTCAAGGTCCTATTCCACTAGGTTAAGCCTAAATCGAAAGAACTAGTCAAATCCGCCTTAAAACGAACAATTTTTCAAAGTTACAGTGGCCTGACACGGCCCGTGTCAGGTTGCCTGGGGACACACCCCCAAAAATCACAAAATCACTTCCTACAGGGGGCTGACATGGCCCGTGTCAGGCCTCTTGAACTCAAAAATCCAATTTTCTCAATTTCTTCCAATTTCTTCTCTCTTTTACACCTGCACGAACTCAATTCATTCTAGCTCGAATTTAACATCCAAAACAGACCAATTTACATATTTTCTATCTATTTATGCCTATAACCTTAATTAGTTTTATACTTAAACTCTCTTAGATCAAATTGGGGAAATTATGAGGTTTTATCCTCTTCCTCGTTCACTCTAATCTCTCTAACCTTCATATGCCAAATCTCCCAATATCATACATTCAACATCAAATATATTATCAATACATAATTTATGATCATATTCATGAACAATTTCATAATATTGCATCAATTCAACCATTCATATCAGAATCTCTTAAAAATACCTAAGGGAGGAAGGAACTCCCAATTACCCTTCTATGTTATATCACCAATCATAAACCCTTTCTCCCCCTTACCTCAAAATTGAAGCTTTTCAAATCTTCACCCTTGGGTTTCACGATCGTTGATCTTCTTCTCCTCCATTTTCTTCAGAGTTCCCCCTGTTCCTTCGTCAAAATACACGATGTGAGAATTCTATCGTGTCTTTCCCCTTTTCATAAAACCCAATGGACACTTTTGTCCCTCAATCCTCCAACTTATTATTTTCTTTTATTTTATTAAATAATAATAATATTATAATAATACACATTATTATATTATTATTATTCTCATAAAACATTTTTCTTCAATTAACCCAAACAGACCATTACAATATTTATATTTATTTCTGAAATTCTGTGATCAGGTATGAGATGTCCTAAGAGATGTCCCAACACTTAATAGGACATTTGACAAATTTAACCAAAACTTAAACAGCAAGAAAAGTAAACAACACAGAAGTTTGTTAACCCAGTTCAGTGTATAACCACACCTACATCTGGAGGCTACCAAGCCAGGAGGAAATCCATTATTAGTAATATTAATTCTAGACTTAAACCACCCTGTTTAATCTATCACTTAATACTTACCCAATGCAATTTCTACCTAAGACTCACTTAGATAAGAGTACCCTACTCACTCCCCCTCAATCACACAGTGATCAAGTTTACAAGTTTACAGAAATTGAAGACATCCTTCAAACAATACAGCTTGATCTTACTTAACAGTTTCAATCAAGTCACAAATGCACTTTTGCTTAAAAGCTCATAAAGTGGTACAATTAAAACAACCTGCTATTAAAACACTAGACACCCTATTTGGTCTTCTGAAATTCGTACTCAATTCTATGAGTTTCTGTTGCTTAAATAGGTATCTGAATTTTGGGCTTTCTGTAGAATGATCCAGCCCTAATGTGCAGCAGCTGTCACCTTGAATTTAGGGTTTGTTACCTCCTATATTCTAGGTGATTTAGGTCTTCTGTTTTAATCTGAATCTTCAATATAAAACACCCTACAGATGCGCCTTGTTCTGTTTTTATCCATCATTAATTAATTCCAGATACTTCTCCTTAAATATCTCTGATCAGTTAATCATTAATTAATTCTGGTAGCAGGTCTGAGATGTCTCAACATCTGTTGGGACATCCTGAAAAACTGAACTTATTTTATTCACACAATGTCCCAACATCTGATGAGACATCCTGAAATAAATTCACATACTCTGTTTGATAATGTCCCAACATCTGATAGGACATTCTGAACTGAATTTAACATTTCTTGTTTGGTCAAAATTTCTGCCAATTCTTAAACATCTACAAACTCCCCCTTTGGCTAATTTTTGGCTAACATCTTTTCTGGTTTTCAGAGTGCAGCAGAAGTTCTTTTTATCAGAGTATAACATTACTTTTCTGTTGATTCTTATTTGAGATTACTCCCCCTCAAACAAATATGTGTCCAGTCTTGTTGCAACAGAAATACACACTGATTCAGTTCAGACAGAAACAAATAGATTTCATTCAAAAATTAAACAGCAGTACAAATTTGTTGTTGTTCTCCCCCTTGGTAGACACAAAATTAGGGGCCAAAGACACTATTACACATACATTGCTGTCATTACATTTGCCTCACATACATTGATCACTCAGATTCATCACTCTCAGTTTCCTCCTCAACTTCTGTCTCTTCATCAGCTTCTGTTTCTTTATCAGCAGCACTGTCTTCATCAGAGTTTGCTTGCTGGTCTTCTTCATTCTCCAACCTTTGAATTATTTCCTCAAGCTTCTGCTTTCTAGCTTCAAGCTCTTTGCAGGTGCTTTTGAGTTCAGCAATTAAAGTCTTCTTGGAGATTGGATTCTTAGCAGTGGAGGAACCAGCAGATGTCCCAGAAGGTGCTTCAACATCTGCAGCATGGTGACTTAGGAATAATTTGTAGTGAAAAGCCAGGGGGCTCTCTCTCTTGCAGACAGTGTCCTTCTCATTTAAAATCCCAGGGTATTGACTTAGAACAATACCACACAGCAATGATGGAAAAGCTATTGGCAGCTTTGTTGCAGTAGAGATGGCATGCTTCATAGTCTGATCAAAAATATATGCTCCATAATCCATCTTGGTTTGAGTTCCCACAGCATAGATGAATCTGGCCAGACCAGTTGAGATTGATGAAGTGTGGTTGGTAGGCACCCAGTTAGCAGTTCCAATCCTGTTAAGCATGGCATACTTTCTGGTAAGCATGCTCACAGATAGCTTTCCCTTTACAGGCCATGCCTTGACCTGGTTTGCAGTGATCACCTTACAGATTTGATTATCTGTCTTGCCTATCTCATTGGGTCCATCTGTTTCTCTTCCTAGGTATTGATTTATTATTTGAGGTGAGAACTCAACACACTTACCTCTCACAAACACCTTTCTGAACTCTGAGGACTTACCATTTGAGCAATCCTCTTGAAGATTCACAATGAACTCTTTGACAAGAAGTTCATAGCAGGGAGAGAACTCTGAGACTGTCTTGAATAGTCCTGCAGCAGAGATGAGGTCTATCAGTTCTGTGCACTCAAGTGCATTGCTGCTTAGTTCTCTTTCCAGGGCAACCCTTCTTTGGTACACATACTTCCATCTGTTGACACTAGAGACAAGATGGAATGATATGTTGTCCAAGGGAGCTTCTGGAACAGCAGTTGAAGCTCTTGCTGGTGTTGGTCTTTTCTTGGGAGGAGATGTTGGGACATCTGATTCAACATCTGAATCTGATGGTGTGGCAGCTTTTCTCTTCTGGGATTGGACTTTGCTCCAGGGTTTTGTTGGACCAAAGGTAGCTTTAGCTTTGCCTTTCTTTGGACTAGCCTTCTTCTTCTCAGGGATGACAGGTTCAGCTTGCATCTTTCCTTTCCTGGACCTTAGCCTTTTGGCTATGCTGGGTTTGACAGATGCTATGATTTCTGCATCAGAGTCCTGCTCCAGATTGACTACTGGAGGGGATTGAGCAGTCTCCTCATCAGCTTGTTGATCAGCAGAAATTTGATCTTCATTTGAGTCTTTAGCCTGTTCCACAGAAACTTCTTTATCACTTTCACTTGAGGCCTCTTTCTGGTCCTCAGTCTGTTCAGTATCAGCATCAGATGAGTTTGCTTTCTCATCTGCAGATGTTCCAACATTCATTGGGACATCTTGTTCTGCAGGAGTGTCTTCTGCAGTTTGAGCTGGTTCTTCTTGAGGTGAAGGAATGGTGTTCAAAGGAACAGAGATCCCTCTCACCACTCTTTGTTCAGAAAAAACTTGGTTGACAATCTCCTTGATGGAATCATCAACATATTTGGAGTATTTTGAGGACATGTTAGCAGGAGAGGGAATGCCTTTAGCTTTGCTTCTGATTTGATCTTTACATCTCTTTGGTGTTCTTGCCTTTTTAGTGTGAGAGGCGCTTCCCCTGAGTTCGTCCAATGGGGTTGATTGCATTGGCACAACAGAGATTGGAGTGGCATGAACCACGTCTTCCTTGTTGAGAATTTCCTCAGCTGTTTTAGGGTTTTGAGACATTGTTGAGGAAGATGAATGTGCAGCTTTAGGGTTTATGATTTCTGAAGGATTGAGAGTTAATGTGATTCGCTTGTGATGATATGATGAGAATCTTGATAGCTTCTTATAAGTAGTTACTAAATAAGTAGCCGTTACAGTCCAAATGATTAGGGATGGAATTCCCAAGGATCTTGTCCAGACTGGTTTTGCCATCTGGAACTTATGCCATGCAATGTCATATGACATGTTGGCACATCTCATTAATTGCTAAATATCACATAAACAGATTCCAAGTTTGCCCCTTAAATTCTCAAATTGTGTAGCATCCAATGCTTTGGTAAAGATATCAGCTAATTGCAGATCTGTAGCAACATGCTCCAATGAAATCACCTTCTCTTCTACAAGATCTCTGATGAAATGATGTCTGATATCAATATGCTTTGTCCTGCTATGTTGAATAGGATTCTTTGATATGTTGATTGCACTTAAGTTGTCACAGTACAATGTCATGACATCCTGTGGGACATTGTACTCAGTGAGCATCTGCTTCATCCAAACCAACTGAGAACAACTGCTACCTGCTGCTATATACTCAGCTTCAGCTGTAGATAATGATACACAATTCTGTTTCTTACTGAACCAAGAAATCAGATTGTTTCCTAGAAAGAAGCATCCTCCTGAAGTGCTTTTTCTGTCATCAGCACTTCCTGCCCAATCAGCATCACAGAAGCCAGTGAGACTTGGTTTGCAACCATGAAAGTACATTATGCCATAGTCACTAGTACCATTAACATATTTAAGGATTCTCTTGACTTGATTGAGATGACTGACTTTTGGATCAGCTTGATATCTTGCACAAACTCCTACTGCAAAAGCAATGTCTGGTCTGCTAGCAGTCAAGTATAGCAAGCTTCCAATCATGCTTCTGTATAAACTTTGATCTACATTCTCACCCTTTTCATCTTTAGTCAGCTTTAAATGTGTGGGGGCAGGAGTTCTCTTGTGAGCAGCATTTTCCATTCCAAATTTTTTGACTATGTTCTTGGAATACTTGCTTTGTGAGATGAACATTGAGTCTTCCATTTGCTTTATTTGCAGCCCAAGAAAGTAGGTTAATTCTCTTACTAGGCTCATTTCAAATTCAGATTCCATCTGCTTGACAAAATGTTTGACCATCCTATCAGACATCCCACCAAAGACAATGTCATCAACATATATTTGTGCAATCATGACATTTCCTTCTTCATCTTTAATAAACAGGGTTTTATCAATCCCACCTTTTCTGTATCCTTGCTTGATAAGATATGTGGTTAGTCTTTCATACCATGCCCTTGGAGCTTGCTTCAACCCATAAAGTGCCTTCTTGAGTTTGTATACATGATTTGGACAGCTTGGATCAACAAATCCTTTAGGCTGTTCTACATATACTTCTTCATTAAGATAGCCATTTAAAAAGGCACTTTTCACATCCATTTGAAATAGCTTGAACTTCAAGATACAAGCAATTCCCAACAATAGTCTGATTGATTCAAGCCTTGCTACTGGTGCAAAGGTTTCATCAAAGTCCACCCCTTCAATTTGAGTGTATCCTTGAGCTACAAGTCTAGCTTTGTTCTTTGTAACAACTCCTTGTTCATTAGACTTGTTCTTATACACCCATTTTGTTCCAATTACATTTATGTCATCAGGTCCAGGAACAAGATTCCACACTTCATTCCTTGTGAATTGACCTAATTCCTCTTGCATAGCACAAATCCAGTATTCATCAGTGAGAGCTTCCTTGATATTTTTAGGTTCTATTTTGGAGACAAAACAAGAACCTGAAATCACTTCTCTTGATCTAGTACTCACACCTCTGTTGGGATCACCAATTATCAAATCTTTGGGATGATCCTTTTGTATTCTGATGGAAGGAGGTTTGCTTGATTCTTCTGTCCTTGTATCAGTTTGATTGAAGTTATATTGATCATTCTTTTCTTCAGCTTCAATCTTGATATCAGCAGATGTTCCAACATCCTCTGGGACATCTGTAGGAGCATCATCAATTATCACATTTATGGATTCCATGATAACCTTGGTTCTAGAATTAAATACTCTATATGCTCTGCTGTTTATGGAATATCCAAGAAAAATCCCTTCATCACTTTTAGGATCCATTTTTCTTCTTTGCTCCCTATCTGCCAGAATATAACAGATACTTCCAAAAACATGGAAGTACTTAACTGTGGGTTTTCTGCCCTTCCAGACTTCATATATTGTGGACAAAGTTCCTTTCCTTAAGGTAACTCTGTTATGGATGTAACAAGCAGTGTTCATAGCTTCAGCCCAAAAGTATAGAGGTAACTTTTTAGCATGGATCATAGCTCTTGCTGATTCTTGAATGGTTCTATTCTTCCTTTCCACTATCCCATTCTGTTGAGGAGTGATAGGTGAAGAATACTCATGATTGATACCTTCTGAAGAACAGAAATCTAAGAACTTTTGATTCTCAAATTCTTTTCCATGATCACTTCTTATTCTGATCACACAGCTGGATTTTTCTCTTTGCAATCTTTGACATAATTCTTTGAATACATCAAATACATCTGACTTTTCTTTGATGAAGTTTATCCATGTATATCTTGAAAAATCATCAACTACAACATAGGCATACCTCTTACCACCAAGACTTTCAACCTGCATAGGTCCCATAAGATCCATATGTAGAAGTTCCAAAACATTGGAAGTTGTCAGATGTTGGAGCTTTGGATGGGACATCTTGGTTTGCTTGCCTATTTGACATTCACCACATATTTTGCCATCATCAATCTTCAGTTTAGGAATACCTCTTACAGCATCCATAGATATGATCTTCTTTATGCCTCTGAAATGAAGATGACCTAGTCTTTGATGCCACAGTTTCACCTCTTCTTCTTTAGCTAGAGAGTAGGTTGAAGTGAGACTAAGATTTTGGGATTCCCACATGTAACAGTTGTCTTTAGATCTGGCTCCTTTCATGACAACCTCTTGTTCTTTGTTAGTCACTATACATTCAGATTTGGTAAAGTTTACATTGTATCCTTGATCACATAGTTGACTTATGCTTATCAGGTTAGCAGTTAAACCTTTAACTAGCAGCACATCATCTAGTCTTGGAACATCTTGACAATCCAAGGTTCCAACTCCCTTGATTTCTCCTTTAGCTCCATCTCCAAAGGTAACATACCTGGATGAATGTGATTTCAAGTTTACTAGTAAATTCTTCAATCCAGTCATGTGTCTTGAGCATCCACTGTCAAAGTACCAGTCTTCTTTAGCTGATACTCTCAGAGATGTATGTGCTATGTATGCAGTACTTTTCTTTGACCAGATGAGCTGAGATTTCTTTTGATGCCTCTGCCCTGTGTGTTGTTCAGCTGATTTCCAAGTTTGATTGTTGATCTTGTTCTTGGGTATTTGGCTTTGATCAGTCTGAATATCAGCTTTTGGTCTCCAATCCTTCTTGATGACCTCTGTCTTTTGCTTAGGAGATTGTCTATGCAGCACTTTCTTGGTACCTTCTACTTTCTGCTTGGAAGGTTGCTGATACATCTGATTTGGATATCCATGTAGCTTATAACAGTGAGGTTTGATATGCCCAAATCTTCCACAGTGATGGCATCTCCATCTTTGATATTTTTTCTTCATTTTGTTCTTTCCAGAATGTTGAGACATCTGTTGGAACATTATGTTTGTCTTTGTATTCTGATGTTGGAGCATCTGTTGGGACATCTTGTTTGACTGTGTAGTTTTTGAAGTAGTTTTGCTAGAGCTTGCTTCATCTCTGTTATATCCCAGTCCACTTTTGTCCCCTGAATGTTTATTATTGCTGAGAATAACATCCAGTGTGTTTGAGCTGCTGTTCAACATTCTAACAGATTTGGACATATGTTCCAACTTAGAGTTGAGAAGGCTTACTTCACTTTTTAAGGTTTCAATGATCTCCTGATCATTTGCTTTGTCATCTTCTAAAGTCTCATTCTGCTTCTTTAGCTTTATAACTTCACTGCATATTTCAGAGCTTCTTTTGTATAGATCTTTGAAAGCTTGCTCAAGTTCTTCATAAGTAAGTTCTCCACAACTGGAATCACTATCATATTCACACAGTCCAGCTAAAGCAGTAATATGCTTAGCTGATTCTTCTTCTGAATCTCCTGAGTCTTCATCAGACCAGGTCACAGAGAGTCCTTTCTTTTGCCTCTTTAAGTAGGTAGGACATTCAAACTTGATGTGTCCATATCCTTCACATTCATGGCATTTGACTCCTTTATCTTGACTGGTCTTTTCAGCATACTTTAATCTTTTGTTAGCATCATAAGGTCTTCTGTTCTCAGAGTTTGTGTTTCTTCCACTAGGTTTGGATTTTCCTTCCATTCCTCTGAGAATCTGTTTGAATTGTCTTCCAATCAAGGCAAGGTTTTCTGATAAGCTTTTATCATTTGCTGATTCATCATCTTCTTCTTCATCTGTATTTGACACCAAGGCTATGCTTTTGTTCTTTTTGACATTTGTGTCATTCATTCCCATCTCAAAAGTTTGAAGAGAACCAATGAGTTCTTCAACTTTCATGGAGCATATGTCTTGAGCTTCTTCTATTGCAGTGACTTTCATGTCAAATCTTTTTGGTAAAGATCTGAGAATCTTTCTTACAAGCTTTTCATCAGTCATCTTTTCTCCCAAAGCTCCAGATGTATTGGCTATATCCAAGATGTTCATATAGAACTCATGAATTGATTCATCTTCCTTCATTCTCAAGTTTTCAAACTTGGTGGTGAGGAGTTGAAGTCTTGACATTTTTACTTTTGATGTTCCTTCATGAGTTGTTTTGAGAGTATCCCAAACATCTTTGGCCAACTCACAATGATGCACAAGTCTGAAAATGTTTCTATCAATGCCATTGAATAAAGCATTTAAGGCTTTTGAGTTGCCTAGTGCTGAGTCTTCTTCCTCCTTACTCCATTCTTCTTCAGGTTTCAGCACTTTTGATCCATCTTTGGTGTCTTGGACAGGATGATCCCATCCAACATTAACTGCTCTCCATGCCCTGTTGTCAAGTGACCTTAAGAATGCAATCATTCTTGGCTTCCAGTAGTCATAATTAGATCCATCCAGTATAGGTGGTCTATTTACTGACCCTAAATCTCTGTCCATGTTACAGAATTTGTATTCCCTAGATCTCACCCAGTATAAACAGGCAGGGTGCCTGCTCTGATGCCAATTGAAATTCTGTGATCAGGTATGAGATGTCCTAAGAGATGTCCCAACACTTAATAGGACATTTGACAAATTTAACCAAAACTTAAACAGCAAGAAAAGTAAACAACACAGAAGTTTGTTAACCCAGTTCAGTGTATAACCACACCTACATCTGGAGGCTACCAAGCCAGGAGGAAATCCACTATTAGTAATATTAATTCTAGACTTAAACCACCCTGTTTAATCTATCACTTAATACTTACCCAATGCAATTTCTACCTAAGACTCACTTAGATAAGAGTACCCTACTCACTCCCCCTCAATCACACAGTGATCAAGTTTACAAGTTTACAGAAATTGAAGACATCCTTCAAACAATACAGCTTGATCTTACTTAACAGTTTCAATCAAGTCACAAATGCACTTTTGCTTAAAAGCTCATAAAGTGGTACAATTAAAACAACCTGCTATTAAAACACTAGACACCCTATTTGGTCTTCTGAAATTCGTACTCAATTCTATGAGTTTCTGTTGCTTAAATAGGTATCTGAATTTTGGGCTTTCTGTAGAATGATCCAGCCCTAATGTGCAGCAGCTGTCACCTTGAATTTAGGGTTTGTTACCTCCTATATTCTAGGTGATTTAGGTCTTCTGTTTTAATCTGAATCTTCAATATAAAACACCCTACAGATGCGCCTTGTTCTGTTTTTATCCATCATTAATTAATTCCAGATACTTCTCCTTAAATATCTCTGATCAGTTAATCATTAATTAATTCTGGTAGCAGGTCTGAGATGTCTCAACATCTGTTGGGACATCCTGAAAAACTGAACTTAATTTATTCACACAATGTCCCAACATCTGATGAGACATCCTGAAATAAATTCACATACTCTGTTTGATAATGTCCCAACATCTGATAGGACATTCTGAACTGAATTTAACATTTCTTGTTTGGTCAAAATTTCTGCCAATTCTTAAACATCTACAATTTCATAAAAATAAACATAAAATTAAGGCGTTACAACTCTCCCCCTCTTAATTATTTATGTCCTCAAAAATGTACCTGAATGGAATAACTCTGGATATGATTCCCTCATCTTGCTCTCCAATTCCCAGGTAACACTTCCACCAGCAGCTCCTCCACAAGCTACTCTCACGAGGGATATCTCTTTGCCTCTCAGTTGCTTCATCTTGCGATCCTCAATTCTTAACGGTAAGGTCTCTACTGTAAGGTTATCACGAATCTGTACTTCATCTCTCTGAATGACATGTGAAGGATCAGGTACATACTTCCTGAGTTGCGACATATGGAACACATCGTGCAAATTCGAGAGTTCTGGTGGTAATGCCACTCGGTAAGCAACCTTGCCTACTCTCTGCATAATCTGATACGGTCCAATAAACTTAGGATCCAACTTCTTAGACTTCAATGCACGTCCAACCCCGGTCATTGGGTTGACTCTCAAAAATACATGGTCACCTTCACTGAACTCTAAGTCTTTCCTCCTATTATCATGGTAACTTTTCTGCCGACTCTGAGACGCTTTCGTTTTCTCTTTAATCATCTGAATAGTTTCAGTAGCTGTCGCTCCCGGGATTTTCATCCTAGTACAAACGCGAAAGTGGCGCGGAAAGGTTAGAGTCGCCAGCCAGACATTTTTATCCCAAAGGAATGAGAAAGGTAATGTTGCACAAACCTAAGGAAGAAGGAAAAGGACGAGGCCTTGCGAACCAAAGATCTGGATACGGGAGTCGGTTACGAATTGAGAAGGTATTAGCACCCCAATCCGTCCGCCGTACCCGACGGGATCCACGCTTATAAGTCTGTTTTCAAAGGGTGAGAAATAATATGCTGTTTAACTGAAAGAATAGCTATCTGGAATGAAATGGAAATGAGAAAAGAAATGGGATTGGAAAATGGGAATAAAGGAAAAAATGTAGGGAAAATAAAGATTGTGCTCGAATGGGCCCTACCCCACTGCCTACGTACCTCATCGGGATAAATGAGGATCAGAGACGCCGTAGTTCGTCTAACTAAGGCTTACACTCGTTTGTGATTTTTAGGATGACGTTGCCATAGCTCTAGCTCAGGTGTTACCGGCTCTGACTCGAGGGTGTTTACCGTATCGCTGTTTGAACTGTCGAGACAAGTCATGTTCGTCCGCAAAGAGTATGAGATGAGAAAGAAGACGTGACTTCTTGGTTTGTTGTCTTTTATAAGAAATGTTTTGAATTTATGTTTATTGAATGTACAACACTAAAGACTATGACACAGGAGCGAATACTTTCCAAGATCGCCCCCAATGGAACGTTTGTAAAGCATCCTAGAAGAGTGAAGGAGACCTTCACTAATCATTTCCCGTATAGCTTAAGGCTCGTGGCGCATTGTACACCTTTCCTTTATTAAGTGTTTTTGATTTTATTTAAAGATGAGAAGAGAGACTCAAGTTATAAAAGGTAAACATTCTAAGGGAAACTAGACTTACCCTAATTTAGTTGAATTCATGGATAACCTATGGTTAGTGAGGTTTGCAATTAAAATCTACCTAAGAGATATAAGAAATATAAGACTAAACATGCAAGTAAAAGAAGTTAGTAATGAGCAATAGGGTCCTCCTAGGTCATGGTAGGTAAAACGTATATGAAATGTAAACAGGATGGAACAATGGTTCGGGTGGGTCGGTTGCGTGGTGCTAAGACACACGACTTATGGTATGAAACATGCAAGGTTTGCCTTTGGTTGAATGGAGTGGAACGAAGGTGATCGTGGAACCCTAAAATAATATGAACTTTATTTATTTATTTGAAAGTATACTCGACGTTGGATCGAATACTTTATTTGTTTTTGAAATTTTGGTTTTCTATCGATTCGTTTTATCTTTTCTATCCTACTTATGGAAACTATAAAAGCATACAAGTTCTAAGCTATTACATCACAAAATACACAAAGTATAAAACACAATTAAGAAAATATCCAAGTCCAATAAGCCAATCCTTGAAAACATACCTTGCACAAAGAAAAAGCAAATAGTTAGTAAATGATATGGATTATGTACATGCATAATGTGAAGGAATGAATTAAAATGGCAAAAAAAAAAAAAAATATTAAAAGTCATGAGAAAAAATATGAAATTAAATTCCTAAGGTCTTCAACCTGATTATATTATTGTGCTAAAAAATCTCTCCAAAATTCTAAGCCTAACTATGGTAAATGACCACCTAATTCTATGTAAAGTTCCAACACAAATTTGCACAAATTATACTACCAAAATAATAGAACAAATGCCCTAAAAAATACACAAAAAATATTATAGGTACTTCTATTTGCCTTTTAACCATAGCAAAAAGAATGGGTCAAAAATATTATGGGAAGTGACCTAAATAAATTGGGCAAATTTATGTATCCACAAGATAATTCAATAGAAAATCAATTAAATTAAAATTCGAAATTAAATTGAAAAATAATTAAATTCAGAAAGTAAAAATTGGGAATGTTTCTAAATTGAGTTAATATTCTATCCTAATTTTTGTGGAATTTTATTAAATGTTTTATTATTTATTTTGAATTAATTCGGAAACTATATAAAAATAGAAATCACAAAAGAAGAGAAATGGGAGGGGGTGAGAACAGGAAGTTTTTCTAAGTTACAAATCCTATTGGGCCTGCGTATGGGGTGCAACTAGCAATTCGCTAAGCCCGGTTCGCCTGAAGCCTGAAGGTGTATTAAAAAAAACTTATCCTCCTAATAATCAATTATCACAATACTTCAACCATTTTCAAAAATCACTTAATCAGGTAATTATGGTTTTAACTAGGAAATATAATTAAAAGTATTTTGAACAAATTTTAATGAAGTTTAAAGCAACCTTAATTATGATTTAAACATAATAATCCATAAAATAGAATGAAAAAAAAAACAAAGAACAATTCCTTTCTCCCTCACGCGTCTCAAACCCTAGCCTGATCTCTCATCTTCTTCCCTTCACCCTAGCTACCGCCGCCAAGTCCATCTCCTCCTTCTTCTCCATTCTCAGTCGCCGCAAAGCTTTTCTTCCTCTAACCGCGGCCGTCTCTCTCTAATCAACACCAACACTCCGAGCAAACGCCGGACGCTACTCCTCTTACCATTACCTTCATCATAAACTAATACCTAACCTAGATCCTCTTTTATCTTAAATTCTGAATCAAACCCTTAACTTCTCGCGCCGAAATCACAACCAAAACTTCACACACAACAAAAAATATGCGGCTCTCACCTTACGAGCGAACAAAGACGCGCTCTGATGATGATCCAGATGTATGAATGAGGACGCGGCGACGAAGACGTCGGTGGCTCGATGAAAAAAGTTGCGGAACTTCGTTCAGGTATGCGTACGATTTCACCTGTTGTTCTTCTTGTTCATCTTCTCTGTGTTATTGTCGCGCTTTTAATGTTGTTACTTGTTGAATCATCCTTGCGAAATCCTGTTGTAACAGTTGCGAATCCATGACTGAATTTGTATTTGAAATCTGAATTTCTATAGGGTTTTGATGCACGAAGATGTTTGGATCTCGATCAGGTTGTTACCGCCTTCGCAAAGCAAATGAAGTGAAGTTAGGGAAGGCTGGATCGGTTTGATGAATATGGTGATACGAAAGTGGCGATGAAGTTCGTAAGAACGTTTTTGTGATGCGGTTTACGGTTTCTGCGGATTGATGGCGATGGCTGAAGCTGATGACGGTGTTTGAAGCGGTGATCGCAGTAACACGAGACTTGCGAATTAGATTCAAAAACCATGGTATGTCATTGTTGTTTCTTCACCTATTACCATGCGATTTTCCTCCTCTTCTTGACTGTGTCGTTGGTTTGCCCAGATTCTTGTTACATTCTGAATTGAAAAAGATTGAAGCTTGAAGATGGATTAGTGGTTCTTCGAATCGCTGCTGTTGTTACACTGATGGAGGATCCGAATCAATCACTGCCAGAAACAATACACGCCTCTTCAAGACTCGCTTCAAATCGTTGTTGCGGCTTTTGTTATGCGATCTTTGAATCGCGACCACATATGAAGTTGATGAAGTTCTTTAATCTTCTTCGTTTGCATTGTTGTTGCATTCACGAATTCGATGAACTTAATTGTCCAATTGGATTCACAGTTTGCTCTTGATTTCTTGCAGGTTGAAAATCATGGTGATGCAGGATTGTTAAGACTTTGAAGATGAAGAATGAATGAGAGAGATAGATGATGAAATTCCAGCCAACCCGAAGAATGAGTGAAAGAGCAAATTTATAGAAACAAAGATGAAGTTTCTGGAAATTTTCGGTTAGAAGCTTCTAGATCTAATTGGAAGCTTCTGTTAGTTTTTTTCTGTTAGGAATTAGTTTGAATTAGTTATTGTTCATTCAACTGATTTTTTGTATTGATTTTCTCTTGTAATCCTTTGGCTTTCTGACTATGTAACTTAACTTTAATTATTTATTAAAAAATGCTCTGAATTGCTCCTGCCAGATTTTTGTGTAATCTTTGTAAGCTTTTTCTCTAAGATTTGGTTTTGGAACCCCCTTCTTATTCGTATATGCATTTTGGTCAGACCAAAATATTGAAATTTCCTTCTGAATTTTTCTGGTTCTTATTATGAAATTAAACGATCTTTCCGTTGAACTAGTTGAAGGAATTCTTCCGCGTACTGTTCTATTAGTTGATATAATTAAGCAGAATTTTATTGTAGCTTCTAATATTCTTAAATTTCCATAATATAAGATGAACAAAACCCTCAATGGGCCTCACAACACGATCCATGAATTTGAATTGTGAAATAAGATTTGGAAATGAGTTGCATTTGGGCCTAATATATGAGCTTGACTTGGAGAGAAATGAGACTCTTAAAAGAAAGACACTGAAAATTAGGTGTGGATTAAGAGAAAAAAGAAATGATCAAAAAATGAAGTTGGATTTATAAGAATAGGATTAGAAATGAATTGAATGTGGTTATTAAGTTTTGAAATAAGATTATCATAATCAATAGAAATAAAAAGGATATTTGGCTGGACATAAGTAGTCAGATGATTAATTGAGTTGGACTTAACAAAGATTCGGTTAATCGATTCAAAAATAGGAATGTGGATGTGGATATGGACTAAGAGTGAATTATGAATATTAATGGATACGATACTTGTTTCGATGAACCTATATCTTCGACTTCCACTTGATCCATTTGACTAAACTTGACATGTTTAAATCAACTCAAATGTTCAATCCATATCAAACTTATGTTTTCAATAAAATCCAAAAACTTCAATAGCTTCAATCTCGAAACTCATGAGCTTGTACCACCCTCAATGGACAACCAAGAGAACCATAATGACCTGATTATCACTCGAGTCCACCATTTGATCTTTCGTACCATGAATATCACAATACTTTTTATATGAAACCTTGAACACCGTTTTCAATTGATTAACCTCATTAATAAACCCGCATAAGAAATGTGAACCTTTGAACCGCTTGTATTGAATGTGATAGCCAAATAAACCACTTATGAATATGAGATTTCCGATTATCAGGAAATTCTTGATCCCACGCCTTGGGGAATTCAATGCAAATGCATGGCTACGAACGTTATGGATCTATCAGGCAAATGAAGACGAATGCGAAACGTAAAGCCAACTGAGATTATAGGAGGGCAAATTTTGGGGTGTTACAGCTGCCCCTATTCAATCACTGTAGACTTGAATGGATGATAGCAGTTGCTTTCAGACGTTTGAAGTATGCAGGGATTGAATACTAAAACAACCAGAAAATTTGCACTCTGTGGCAGAAGATCAGGGAAGTAAACTTAACCAAACGATCTCTGCTTGGATATAATTATGATGTGAAGAAAAGTAAACGAGGGATGCCCTTTGAATGATACCAGAAGGCTACTGGCTTGCCACATTGTGGGTGGACTTGTGATGTGATGCCACCCTGAGGATGGACTTTCGCCAATCTGCGGTTGGACTTCAAAATACATTGCCACACTGCGGGTGGACTTTAAAGGTTTGCCACACTGCGGGTGGACTTTTGGAACTTGCCACACTGCGGGTGGACTTTTGAAAATTGCCACCCGAAGATGGACTTTGGCCAGTCTGCGGCTGGACTTTTGCTCACTACGGGAGACTTTTGCTCACTACGGGAGACTTTTGCTCACTACGGGAGACTTTTGCTCACTACGGGAGACTTTTGCTCACTACGGGAGACTTTTGCCCACTGCGGGGGACTTTAGAGACTTGCCATACTGCGGGTGGACTTTTGCTCACTACGGGAGACTTTTGCTCACTACGGGAGACTTTTGCTCACTACGGGAGACTTTTGCCCACTGCGGGGGACTTTAGAGACTTGCCACACTGCGGGTGGACTTTCGAAACTTGCCACCCGAAGATGGACTTTGGCCAGTCTGCGGCTGGACTTTGAAACTTGCCACCCGAAGATGGACTTTGGCCAGTCTGCGGCTGGACTTTGAAATTTGCCACCCGAAGATGGACTTTGGCCAGTCTGCGGCTGGACTTTGAAATTTGCCACCCGAAGATGGACTTTGGCCAGTCTGCGGCTGGACTTTGAAATTTGCCACCCGAAGATGGACTTTGGCCAGTCTGCGGCTGGACTTTGAAATTTGCCACCCGAAGATGGACTTCGGCCAGTCTGCGGCTGGACTTTGAAACTTGCCACCCGAAGATGGACTTTGGCCAGTCTGCGGCTGGACTTTGAAACTTGCCACCCGAAGATGGACTTTGGCCAGTCTGCGGCTGGACTTTGAAATTTGCCACCCGAAGATGGACTTTGGCCAGTCTGCGGCTGGACTTTGAAATTTGCCACCCGAAGATGGACTTTGGCCAGTCTGAGGCTGGACTTTGAAATTTGCCACCCGAAGATGGACTTCGGCCAGTCTGCGGCTGGACTTTGAAATCTGCCACCCGAAGATGGACTTTGGCCAGTCTGCGGCTGGACTTTGCATATGTTGAATTGCACGGCATGTTGCCCCATGACACTGGGGATGTTATGTCTTGAGTATTGTTATTGAACTGGTGTGGATGTAAAAGAAATTCCTGACGCGGAAGTAATAAGTCTCGGCTAAATCTGTGGGGGGAACACAATGATCACGTATTTGACCCCAAGAAGTCCCGTGGGGATAACATCTCTGTCGGAGAGGAGCGTGAATAATTCATCTGTCCCGAATCATCTCCTTTGCCAAAAATAAATTGGACTTTTAGATTTGAGGGCCGTGCCCGGGGATACCTTGATTATTGAGGAATATCCACTCTTATGGATCTGCTGGGGAGGAGAATGATTTATCTGAAATATTCTAGGGGAATAAGAATTGCCTTGGATCTGATGAGGAATCAAGATCAAGGAGACCTTCTGAAGGAAAAACTTCTGACTTTAGTGAGGATAGATCTTATTTGCTTGTTGGAGATGACAACACCGAGACACGTCCTGCTGATGAGGAAAGATTTCAAATTGTCCCGGGCTGGGGATCAGCTGCTTCCATATGGATTTTACCTCAAGAGGATTTTACAAAAAGACTCGGCGTCTTTAAACTCTTAAGTATTGTATAGACTGCATGAATCAATGTAATAACCTTGCTGGGAAGGTAACTATTGCCAATGCGGATGAGTTTGCATCTGTCAGAAGTGATGAACGAGATAGTTGACTTGACAAGTAACCACGGTATTCTGAACTCCGGGTCGATGCTTCCGATCGTCTGTCCTCGGGAAAGAATGAACCCTCGTACTATTAGGGTGGCCTGCCCCAGTATGAGTACTTGAATAGTTTTGCTCTTGACTGACTAATCTTCGCTCTTGGAGAGATTAGAATCTCGAGGTGATTGCCCCAGTTTGACTGACATTTGAAGAGATTGCTCCACGTAACTGCCCCGGATTGGCTCAGTACTCTAATTTTGAAGAGATTGCTCGACGTGACTGCCCCGGATTGGCTGGGTACTCTGATTTTGAAGAGATTGCTTGACGCGACTGCCCCGGATTGGCTGGCTCTTACCATGACTAATTGGGAAAGTCCCTGCTCTATGAAGCTTTATTCGGAAAAGTGCACCTCAACGTGACAGTCTTTCAGAAGTTTTAGACTTCTCAACCTGGCAAGCTTGAGCTTCTGGATTGAATTTCCGCATGTGAACCGATTATAATGCTCAACAAATGTATGCAAGTGAGAAAATGTTTATTCTTAGAATGAAAATCCTAATTCAACAAACATGTTAATCTTGAAGTTTTGAAAATGGATCGTTAACCTTCGTGAGCGAATCACTGGTTAAGATACGACCTTTATTTGAATGAAAGTATGTACATGCAATACCAACAAACGTCTTTTAGCACAACTCATAGGAGTCAGGAACGCGGTCTCGTGGTAGTATGCTCTCAAATTAACCCTGTTTCAGTTAGGACTTTTGAGGGTTGTATCGTGGCCTGGTTCACAGTTATAGAAACAAAGGATATAGGCTCGAAGTTCATTTGTGCCCACCCACTCTACGTGATGTTCTTCATTCCTAAATTCAGCTAGCTTTCACAAGCATTCACCTTTTATAAGGATTTTGTGTTGATTGAGGAACCATTGCTGTTATCAGTTCAAGCGCCCATCAAGTTATTGTTGAGAGTCAGTCACTCCTCTATCTTTTGTGTTTATGCCACACGACTTTGTTCTTATTTGAGGATCTTTCTTGTGTAATCCTTTCTGTCTTTCGCTTTTGCATTATTTTGCTTATCCCTAACTTTTGCCTGGACTGATTCTTGTGAATCTTTGATTGTGAAGTCCAGCGGGATGCCCTAACTTTTGCCTAAGTCGCTTGTTTTCAAGTTTCAACTTAGCGGGCCTTTTCTTTTCTTTTTCTTTTTGCATTTTGAACTAGTCGCGTGACATTGTTTGTCTTGATTGCTTCGCGAGGGTTGTGACTGCCTCATTCTTTGGTCGACGAAGGATAACCATTGTGGTTTTCAATCTTTGGACCTTTTGACTTGGATAAACATTGTGGTTTCGGGTCTTTGGACCTCTTGATTAGCATAGTAGAATGCAACGGATCTTCAAATACACTTCTTTATGAAAGTCTGAACGCTTGGTCTGACTAGCTGACGTCTACCCTGCCCCTGGGTTACATGTGAGGGTTTTTTCATTTGAAAAGAAACTCCTACTTCAAGGCTCGAAGGGGTTAGCGAGGGTCTATCTTCCTTATATCTCCAGTGTTTAGGATTTGAAACAATGCCTGTACATCGTCAACAAGGTCTTACTTGAGAGCACACAATTAGAGACTTTGCGTTTTTGTTTCGTCATTCTCCTTTCATAGAACTTAAGCATGACAATTGGTATTGCGATGTACATATGCAAAATTATAAGGGAATGCAAATGAATTTACTTCAAGAAAACATGTGCGTTTTATTATTGCTAACATTCAAAAGAAAACAAATTTCATACATGTAGACAAATGTTTAGCATATAAAAGAAACTACAAATGGAAATGTAGTAAAGAAACTGAATATTGCCGCAATTGAGGAGGTTTGGCTCCGTCTGGACCTGTCAGTCTTGGGTACTTTTCAGTGATCAATAGCTCTTTTACGGACTTGTAATCTTCAATTTGCAGTTACATGCTCAACCATGGCAGTAATACTTCCTCTTCTAGCTATTCTGACTCTGACGCGAGACATCTGAAGGAAAGAGTGAAGCTGGGGAGTAAAGTTGCCCCAGAAGGTTGCTCGGAAAGACCTGACGATCTTCTGCCTACGTATCTCCATTGACTGATGACTAATGAAGAATCAGAGCGACGTAGTTCCCCTCAATAGGGATGAAAATGAACAATGAAGAAAGGCAAACACATAAATGCCATCACTGAGAGTATTTGAATACTGCTGGCTTTATTTGCTTCATGAATACCCTGGCGTCCTGGGTGATTAACCTGAAGACTTCAGCTTAACATGGACCATTTGGTAGAATAACCGTGACGCTGGTTCCGTCGTGATTAGGCATCAGATCCTGGAATACCTTTGGATGAGGAGAAAAAATGATTGTCTTGGATTCAATTAGGTCTTGTACCTTGTTCTGAAAAGCCCAACATTTCTCAATACTGTGCCCCTGGGCACCTGAATGGAATTCGCACCTGGAGTTTGGATCGAAATTTGGTGGTAGATTATCAGCAGAAGGAGCTCTCATGGTACGGAGCTCAACCAGGTTCAACTTCAGAAGTTCTGGAAGCAATACAGCATATGGACATGGGATGGGATCAAGTTTGCGGTTTCTCGCTCTTGCTCTTTCCTGAAACAGTCTCTGTACCTGTTGTTGCTGACCCTGTGGTCGTGATTGAAAACCTCGTTGTTGACATTGCGTTGGATGCCTGACATGTCTCTGTACTCTCTTACTCATATTCGGCCGAGAAGTGAATGAAAATTGTTGATGCAACCCCTTTGAAGACTTGGCCTGAGCAATGATTCTAGAAGGAGGAAAATTAACCGTCTCTTTTGTATTCCTGCATGCTGAAGGGGGAGTTAGCTCGTGACACTCAATCAATCCCATCTTGAACAGTTGTGGACATAATTCAGCATAAGACACGGGTATCGGATCAATAACCCTTTCTTGAACCGGTTGATGACGGGTTGCTAGCAACAGAGGAGTTATAGACGAAATCGGTTGAAGTGTTTCTCCCGGAAACCAAGGTGTAGCAGCTGAGGAGGATCCCTGATAAGGAAAGAAAGTGCTCACTTCTTTGGTAACGATTGGTGTAGGATCATTCAGTTCACATGTGGAGTTGATTCCTATCTGATGCTCTTCCTGACTGACGAGTGACGATTGCTGGTGAAGAGATTCGAACTGTAGAGGAAACCCATCTAAAGAACCCTGATTTATTGGACGTCCCAAAGAGATGGGAGAAACATGACCTTCTGTTTGAAAAGTAGACACACAATTGTTTTCCTTTTTCGACATAGTATTCATGATTCCTGTAAGTAGCTTTATCTGAGTCTTCATCAGGTTGAATTCTTCTCTTAGCAATTTCTGATCTTGGGACAACGCTCGAATGTCCACTACAACATGCCCCAGTTGGGCCTTCATCTCAGTCACCTCCGCTCGGAGTTGTTCCATGTCTAAGCCTTGACAGTCGTGATTCAAATTGACCATTCTGGAGAGAAACCAGGTCAGGATAAGAATTTGTCTCTGAACACCTGTAAAAAATGCAAGGATGTATGCAAATGCCATGTTCGGTTATTTCCAAGGAATCCATCTGTTTTGATCCAAGTTTTAATGCAGAAGAAAATCCGACATAATCCAGATATGGGATCCTTAGAAGTAACTGAACATGTATGCTAAAATGCCATGATGTCATGTATGCAACTGGCATGCGGTCAGCGGTCCGACGCTGGCGTGGATCAGATAACCAAGTGTTGGTGAAGATCATGATATCAGTATCTCTGTGCAGAAGTTCCATAATTCTCAACCAAGTATCATATAGGACCGGATCACATCATTGAGTAACACTGGCAAAAGCGGGTATGTTGGAAGTTTTAGGGTTCCTGCAAACCTGTAAACCCCTCCCAATCTCACGGGTGTTGCTACTACGGGTCAACATCACGGACTCTCAAAGCCGAATAGCAATAATACGTTCACCATTTCCGAGAAATGGCTCATGACCAAATCAGGGAATCGGTTTGGCATTATGTACTACTCAGGGAGGCCTCAGCTGAATTCCGGAAAAACAAGCATCCCTCATAAGTTCCCGGCTTCAAGCACTGAAGTCGAGAAACAATAGTACATTCATCCCGAAGGGTACAATACTACCGTCATACGACCAGTTGCTTTAACCAGGTTCCTACGAGAGAACAAGGTCATCCTATGCGATTTCCTAGTGGGCCCTCGGGTGCGAATGGGTTTGCCACGAAATGTGGTCTGCCACTGTCACCACTGGAGAGGGTTGTTTCCACTAAGGTCCTCGATGATCGGTTCCCAGTGTTAGCAGCTCAGGTGGGAACATTCTATGGTCTGCCTAGGCAGTATATAACATATCCCAAGAGAGCCTGATCTGGGTGTGGGACTCGTGAAAACTACACGTGCTCAAGACCACGCAAGCCACACGACTGCTCACTCTAAATCCTATGTGTATACTCAAGCCGGGTATTTGGCTTATCTCACAATAATCCCATCCCGCCAAGGAAAACCAGAACAGCCAGTACAGTATGTGCCAGTATATGTGACAGTAAAGTAAAGTGCGGAAAGCTGTAAATAAAGCAGTAAAGGAAAGCAATAAACTGTAAACAAAACAGTAAAGCTAAACTTAAAGCATAACAGCGAATGAATAAGCACCCAAAGGAAACAGAAACAGACAAGCGCTAGGATTGACTCTCAAAGGGAAAATTAGAATTTCTGAAAGTCCCCAGCAGAGTCGCCAGCTGTCGCTCCCGGGATTTTCATCCTAGTACAAACGCGAAAGTGGCGCGGAAAGGTTAGAGTCGCCAGCCAGACATTTTTATCCCAAAGGAATGAGAAAGGTAATGTTGCACAAACCTAAGGAAGAAGGAAAAGGACGAGGCCTTGCGAACCAAAGATCTGGATACGGGAGTCGGTTACGAATTGAGAAGGTATTAGCACCCCAATCCGTCCGCCGTACCCGACGGGATCCACGCTTATAAGTCTGTTTTCAAAGGGTGAGAAATAATATGTTGTTTAACTGAAAGAATAGCTATCTGGAATGAAATGGAAATGAGAAAAGAAATGGGATTGGAAAATGGGAATAAAGGAAAAAATGTAGGGAAAATAAAGATTGTGCTCGAATGGGCCCTACCCCACTGCCTACGTACCTCATCGGGATAAATGAGGATCAGAGACGCCGTAGTTCGTCTAACTAAGGCTTACACTCGTTTGTGATTTTTAGGATGACATTGCCATAGCTCTAGCTCAGGTGTTACCGGCTCTGACTCGAGGGTGTTTACCGTATCGCTGTTTGAACTGTCGAGACAAGTCATGTTCGTCCGCAAAGAGTATGAGATGAGAAAGAAGACGTGACTTCTTGGTTTGTTGTCTTTTATAAGAAATGTTTTGAATTTATGTTTATTGAATGTACAACACTAAAGACTATGACACAGGAGCGAATACTTTCCAAGATCGCCCCCAATGGAACGTTTGTAAAGCATCCTAGAAGAGTGAAGGAGACCTTCACTAATCATTTCCCGTATAGCTTAAGGCTCGTGGCGCATTGTACACCTTTCCTTTATTAAGTGTTTTTTATTTTATTTAAAGATGAGAAGAGAGACTCAAGTTATAAAAGGTAAACATTCTAAGGGAAACTAGACTTACCCTAATTTAGTTGAATTCATGGATAACCTATGGTTAGTGAGGTTTGCAATTAAAATCTACCTAAGAGATATAAGAAATATAAGACTAAACATGCAAGTAAAAGAAGTTAGTAATGAGCAATAGGGTCCTCCTAGGTCATGGTAGGTAAAACGTATATGAAATGTAAACAGGATGGAACAATGGTTCGGGTGGGTCGGTTGCGTGGTGCTAAGACACACGACTTATGGTATGAAACATGCAAGGTTTGCCTTTGGTTGAATGGAGTGGAACGAAGGTGATCGTGGAACCCTAAAATAATATGAACTTTATTTATTTATTTGAAAGTATACTCGACGTTGGATCGAATACTTTATTTGTTTTTGAAATTTTGGTTTTCTATCGATTCGTTTTATCTTTTCTATCCTACTTATGGAAACTATAAAAGCATACAAGTTCTAAGCTATTACATCACAAAATACACAAAGTATAAAACACAATTAAGAAAATATCCAAGTCCAATAAGCCAATCCTTGAAAACATACCTTGCACAAAGAAAAAGCAAATAGTTAGTAAATGATATGGATTATGTACATGCATAATGTGAAGGAATGAATTAAAATGGCAAAAAAAAAAAAAAAAATATTAAAAGTCATGAGAAAAAATATGAAATTAAATTCCTAAGGTCTTCAACCTGATTATATTATTGTGCTAAAAAATCTCTCCAAAATTCTAAGCCTAACTATGGTAAATGACCACCTAATTCTATGTAAAGTTCCAACACAAATTTGCACAAATTATACTACCAAAATAATAGAACAAATGCCCTAAAAAATACACAAAAAATATTATAGGTACTTCTATTTGCCTTTTAACCATAGCAAAAAGAATGGGTCAAAAATATTATGGGAAGTGACCTAAATAAATTGGGCAAATTTATGTATCCACAAGATAATTCAATAGAAAATCAATTAAATTAAAATTCGAAATTAAATTGAAAAATAATTAAATTCAGAAAGTAAAAATTGGGAATGTTTCTAAATTGAGTTAATATTCTATCCTAATTTTTGTGGAATTTTATTAAATGTTTTATTATTTATTTTGAATTAATTCGGAAACTATATAAAAATAGAAATCACAAAAGAAGAGAAATGGGAGGGGGTGAGAACAGGAAGTTTTTCTAAGTTACAAATCCTATTGGGCCTGCGTATGGGGTGCAACTAGCAATTCGCTAAGCCCGGTTTGCCTGAAGCCTGAAGGTGTATTAAAAAAAACTTATCCTCCTAATAATCAATTATCACAATACTTCAACCATTTTCAAAAATCACTTAATCAGGTAATTATGGTTTTAACTAGGAAATATAATTAAAAGTATTTTGAACAAATTTTAATGAAGTTTAAAGCAACCTTAATTATGATTTAAACATAATAATCCATAAAATAGAATGAAAAAAAAACAAAGAACAATTCCTTTCTCCCTCACGCGTCTCAAACCCTAGCCTGATCTCTCATCTTCTTCCCTTCACCCTAGCTACCGCCGCCAAGTCCATCTCCTCCTTCTTCTCCATTCTCAGTCGCCGCAAAGCTTTTCTTCCTCTAACCGCGGCCGTCTCTCTCTAATCAACACCAACACTCCGAGCAAACGCCGGACGCTACTCCTCTTACCATTACCTTCATCATAAACTAATACCTAACCTAGATCCTCTTTTATCTTAAATTCTGAATCAAACCCTTAACTTCTCGCGCCGAAATCACAACCAAAACTTCACACACAACAAAAAATATGCGGCTCTCACCTTACGAGCGAACAAAGACGCGCTCTGATGATGATCCAGATGTATGAATGAGGACGCGGCGACGAAGACGTCGGTGGCTCGATGAAAAAAGTTGCGGAACTTCGTTCAGGTATGCGTACGATTTCACCTGTTGTTCTTCTTGTTCATCTTCTCTGTGTTATTGTCGCGCTTTTAATGTTGTTACTTGTTGAATCATCCTTGCGAAATCCTGTTGTAACAGTTGCGAATCCATGACTGAATTTGTATTTGAAATCTGAATTTCTATAGGGTTTTGATGCACGAAGATGTTTGGATCTTGATCAGGTTGTTACCGCCTTCGCAAAGCAAATGAAGTGAAGTTAGGGAAGGCTGGATCGGTTTGATGAATATGGTGATACGAAAGTGGCGATGAAGTTCGTAAGAACGTTTTTGTGATGCGGTTTACGGTTTCTGCGGATTGATGGCGATGGCTGAAGCTGATGACGGTGTTTGAAGCGGTGATCGCAGTAACACGAGACTTGCGAATTAGATTCAAAAACCATGGTATGTCATTGTTGTTTCTTCACCTATTACCGTGCGATTTTCCTCCTCTTCTTGACTGTGTCGTTGGTTTGCCCAGATTCTTGTTACATTCTGAATTGAAAAAGATTGAAGCTTGAAGATGGATTAGTGGTTCTTCGAATCGCTGCTGTTGTTACACTGATGGAGGATCCGAATCAATCACTGCCAGAAACAATACACGCCTCTTCAAGACTCGCTTCAAATCGTTGTTGCGGCTTTTGTTATGCGATCTTTGAATCGCGACCACATATGAAGTTGATGAAGTTCTTTAATCTTCTTCGTTTGCATTGTTGTTGCATTCACGAATTCGATGAACTTAATTGTCCAATTGGATTCACAGTTTGCTCTTGATTTCTTGCAGGTTGAAAATCATGGTGATGCAGGATTGTTAAGAGTTTGAAGATGAAGAATGAATGAGAGAGATAGATGATGAAATTCCAGCCAACCCGAAGAATGAGTGAAAGAGAAAATTTATAGAAACGAAGATGAAGTTTCTGGAAATTTTCGGTTAGAAGCTTCTAGATCTAATTGGAAGCTTCTGTTAGTTTTTTTCTGTTAGGAATTAGTTTGAATTAGTTATTGTTCATTCAACTGATTTTTTGTATTGATTTTCTCTTGTAATCCTTTGGCTTTCTGACTATGTAACTTAACTTTAATTATTTATTAAAAAATGCTCTGAATTGCTCCTGCCAGATTTTTGTGTAATCTTTGTAAGCTTTTTCTCTAAGATTTGGTTTTGGAACCCCCTTCTTATTCGTATATGCATTTTGGTCAGACCAAAATATTGAAATTTCCTTCTGAATTTTTCTGGTTCTTATTATGAAATTAAACGATCTTTCCGTTGAACTAGTTGAAGGAATTCTTCCGCGTACTGTTCTATTAGTTGATATAATTAAGCAGAATTTTATTGTAGCTTCTAATATTCTTAAATTTCCATAATATAAGATGAACAAAACCCTCAATGGGCCTCACAACACGATCCATGAATTTGAATTGTGAAATAAGATTTGGAAATGAGTTGCATTTGGGCCTAATATATGAGCTTGACTTGGAGAGAAATGAGACTCTTAAAAGAAAGACACTGAAAATTAGGTGTGGATTAAGAGAAAAAAGAAATGATCAAAAAATGAAGTTGGATTTATAAGAATAGGATTAGAAATGAATTGAATGTGGTTATTGAGTTTTGAAATAAGATTATCATAATCAATAGAAATAAAAAGGATATTTGGCTGGACATAAGTAGTCAGATGATTAATTGAGTTGGACTTAACAAAGATTCGGTTAATCGATTCAAAAATAGGAATGTGGATGTGGATATGGACTAAGAGTGAATTATGAATATTAATGGATACGATACTTGTTTCGATGAACCTATATCTTCGACTTCCACTTGATCCATTTGACTAAACTTGACATGTTTAAATCAACTCAAATGTTCAATCCATATCAAACTTATGTTTTCAATAAAATCCAAAAACTTCAATAGCTTCAATCTCGAAACTCATGAGCTTGTACCACCCTCAATGGACAACCAAGAGAACCATAATGACCTGATTATCACTCGAGTCCACCATTTGATCTTTCGTACCATGAATATCACAATACTTTTTATATGAAACCTTGAACACCGTTTTCAATTGATTAACCTCATTAATAAACCCGCATAAGAAATGTGAACCTTTGAACCGCTTGTATTGAATGTGATAGCCAAATAAACCACTTATGAATATGAGATTTCCGATTATCAGGAAATTCTTGATCCCACGCCTTGGGGAATTCAATGCAAATGCATGGCTACGAACGTTATGGATCTATCAGGAAAATGAAGACGAATGCGAAACGTAAAGCCAACTGAGATTATAGGAGGGCAAATTTTGGGGTGTTACAGTAGTCTGCTGAATAATCTCAGGTCCAAGCATGACATTTTCACCCGTCTCATACCAACACAACGGTGTTCTACACCTTCTACCATATAAAGCCTCAAAAGGAGCCATTCCAATACTTGAATGGTAATTGTTATTATAAGTAAATTCAATTAGTACCAAATGTGTATCCCAAGCACCACCTTTTGTCTAGCACACAAGTTCTCAACAAATCTTCCAATGGCTGAATAGTCCTCTCGGATTGTCCGTCCGTCTGTGGGTGGTAAGCCGAGCTCATTTTCAACTTAGAACCCAACGCCTCATGCAAACTTTTCCAGAACTCAGAAGTAAACTGCGGATCTCTATCTGATAATATACTTGACGGCGCACCGTGAAATTTCACAACAACCCGAATGTAGATCTCCACCAACTTTGTTAACGGATAACTAATGTTGATCGGAATAAAATGTGAAGACTTAGTCAACCGGTCTACAACTACCCAAGTAGCATCAAGGCCTCTTGTCGTAATCGGCAAACCTGTCACAAAATCCATAGTAATACTATCCCATTTCCACTCCAGAATCTCCAAAGGTTGCATCATCCCCGAAGGCTTCTGATGTTCCACTTTAGATTTCTGACACACCAAGCAAGAATAAACAAATTGCGCGATATCTCTCTTCATACCGTGCCAACAAAAAAACTTCTTCAAATCGTGGTACATTTTCGTAGCTCCTGGATGAATACTCAAGCTACTCCGATGACTTTTTTCCAAAATTGCTTTCTTTAATTCAATATTATCCAGTATACAAATTCTTCCTCGGAACCTCAAAATACCATTGTTATCCACAACAAAATCACCTCCTTGGTCATTTCCTTCAGTAGGCATCAAATCTACTAATTTCACATCTTGTTGTTGGCCTTCTTTAATTACATCAAGAAATTCATTATTTATTCGCAACATACCCAACTTAACACTTTCAGGTGTCATCTCACACACCATGCCCAAGTCTCTAAATTGCTCAATTATATCCATCTCCTTCACCATCATAGCCGACATATGAATTGTCTTCCGGCTTAATGCATCTGCTACTACATTAGCTTTTCCCAGATGGTAACTCAAGTTAAAATCATAATCCTTCAAAAATTCTAACCACCTTCTCTGTCTCATATTAAGCTCCTTCTGATCAAATAAGTATTTTAAGCTCTTATGGTCACTAAAAACTTCAAATCGCGAACCATAGAGGTAATGCCTCCATATTTTCAACACAAAAACCACCGCCGCTAATTCTAGATCATGAGTAGGATAATTCCTTTCATGTGTTCTCAATTGCCTTGAAGCATAAGCTACTACTTTGCCGACTTGCATCAACACACCACCTAAACCCATCTTAGATGCATCACAATAAACAATGAAGGCTTCACTCGGATTTGGTAAGACTAATACCGGTGCCGAAGTTAATTTCTTTTTCAACTCATCAAAGCTATTTTCACAAGCTGCATCCTAAACAAAAGCTTGACTCTTCCGGGTCAATTGAGTCAATGGCAATGCCAAACTAGAAAATCCTTCTATGAACCTTCGGTAATAACCAGCTAGACCAAGAAAACTTCTAATTTTTGTTACCGTCTTCGGAGGTTCCCACTCAAGCACAACACTAACCTTCGAAGGGTCCACTGCTATACCTTCACCAGATATCACATGTGTAACATCCCAATTTTTACAATTATTTATTTATTTATATTAATTGATCAATTGAGTGATTTTGTGAATAAATGATTTAATTAATTTATTTGAAATAATTGAATTATTTGATTTATTTGATTTATTGGAAATAATTTAATTATTTGATTAAATTAAATAATTTAATTTATTAGATTTATTTTATTTAGTGTAATCAAATAGATCTTAGTAAGAATAATTGATTGGGCCTAAATGAGTGTGTGATTAGAAAGTAAGTGAGTGAGTTAAAAAGCCCAATAGAAATTATAAAGGTTATGTCTTGTTAGGGTTAAAAGAGATAGAATAGAAAAGAGAAAAGTGGCTAGTAGAGAGGATTGGAAAAGAAGAGAGGAATAGAAAGAGAGAAGAGGCTAGGAGAGGAGGAAGTGAAGAGGAACTCAAGAACAACTAGAAAACTCAAAGAAATCCAAGGTAAGGGTGGGTTTTCCTATAATTATTGGGTTGTTTGATAGTGTATAATGGGTAGAAACATGTTTAGGATTAAATCCCTAAAATTTCTATGATTGTATAAATGTTAGGTTGTGATGATAATCTTTGAAATGTGATAAAATAATTGTGTTTGAAATGGGTAATTTGGTATACTATAGAGACTCATTAATTATTAATTATTGGAATAAACCCTTTGATACGTGATATTAGAATGAAGTGGGAACTGGTTAGCTTTTGTACTGCAACTCTAATTGCAGTTCATGAATTGGTGGATAGATACCTACCTGGTAGTATATTGTTTCCCTATAGCACACATGGGAATGTTCTGATAATACCGGTAGCCTTCAAAACAAAATATGATTAGCATGATTGATAAATAAATTAGATTAGTATAATGTCATGTTGGTCTGTTATTGAAAATATAATAGATAATATATTAGCACATGTGATATGCTTATGGTAATGAAAAGTTACACATATATATACTGGTGGTAGTGCAAGAATCATGATATTACTCACAGGGTCATTGATTCACCTACTATCTCATATAATTCTATCTAATTTCTTTTCTAATTTAATCCAAAATATCCATAATAATGTCCAGCTTGTGCAACATGTGTCCAATTTTCTCATTGTTACCTGATTTGTAGTGATAGTATCACCTTTAAGTTTGGTCAAGAACATAAAATGAGTTGTACTAATATAAGAGATTTCTATTTTGTAATAAAATTGATTGAACTTTATGGTCATTTTACTTAGACTTGTTCAATATACAAAGACTAAATAATACATCAGGTAAGGGAGATTTTATTCACTAGTTTACTATTTACCTCTCAATACCCCATCAAGATAATAGGTTCAAAGAATATTAGTAGTTTGAAGATTTTCTCAAGGTGTTAATCTATTAATTTTTTTATATTAGTTATATATTTTATTTTCATTGGTATGAATAATAATAATAATAAATTTAATATTATTAATATAATATTTTTTTTTGGAGTTTTAAGTTAGAGATAAATATTCAGGTTAATTGATTAAATTAAGTTATTTTCAATCTTATTAGAGTTGTCTATAGAGTTGTTGGAATTTCTTGGAAATTCTCTCGAATTATAATTTTGAACGGTAATTTTAATTATACTTTTAATGATTGATTTGATGATTATTTTGATGATTAATTTGATGATAATTGTGTTGACACTTTTGTATTACTTGCTTGTTGTGAGATAATACCGTTGAGATTGTATTGAAAAAGGTGTTGTATATCGTTTGAAAATGATTTGTGTGTGGATGATGCATAAATATGTGCAAGTATGTGTAATTGTGTGGTAATTCAAATATGATGAATTATTGAAGATATGCATGAATATTAAGATTAGTGAACGTCTTAATTGCACATGGTTGTTGAACTTGCACATGCATCATTTGTGTTAAGAGGCAATGTTTGCTAGTTCCGTGAGAGCTAGTGACTTGTCCCAAACCTAGAGGACGGGTTTGAAAGCTTAGAGGACGGGCTTTTGATGTGTTATCGGTCTAGAGGACGGACCCGGTTTAAATGTAAAAACCGAAAAATGATAATAAGAGATTGGTACCACATGCATGAGTTGCATTTGAGTCTTGCATTGAGTCTTATTGTGTCTATGGTTACAATGTGAGATTATATGTGTTATGTGAATTGTTGAATTGTTGAATTATGGATTTGTGAGTATGTACTTGTTAATAGTATGACTACTTGAGTGATATTATGTTGATGAAACTTTTGAAGTGTGAGAATAATTGTGATTATGCTTGTACACCTTAAATTATATATTATCTTATGATTTCAGTAATTATGTGAATTCTCACCCTTCTGTTGGAATGATGTTTTATACGACATCGCTCAGGTACTGAAGATTAGAGTTGCTTCTAGCAAGAGAGTAGCTGATGGAGTAACCTATTTTAGTTTCATATTTATTTTGGGTCGAGTCGTGCTCTGATCATGTAACACTGGGAATGGTTGATTCATGTCTTAAGAGATACAATTGTATACTCTATCTAATATATTAATTGAATTTGAATTTTATGGTGAAGTGGCTTTTATGCCCAAGTTGATTTAATGAATGAAGTTTAATTGAGACTTGAATGTCATGAGATTCTTAATGAAAGTGATCCGCTGCTACATGCTAATGTGAAAGTATATGAAAGCATGAATTTATTTCAAGTGTTATTGAGCATGACAGGTGTATGTGTGATATTTTGAATTATGTGTGACACCCTTCTTTGATATGCATGATAATTACTCTGATTATTTATATATTTTCCGCGGGGTTTAGAAGGGTGTTACAACATGTCCCAAAAAGCTCACTGTCTTCAGCCAGAATTCACATTTTGAGAACTTAGCGAACAATTTATTCTCTTTTAATACTTGCAATGTAATCCTCAAGTGTTCTGCATGATCTTCTTCGGACTTCGAATAGATTAATATGTCATCAATGAATACTACAATAAACTGATCCAAGTAAGAGTGAAATATACTGCTCATATACTCCAAAAATACGCCTGGCGCGTTAGACACTCCGAAAGGCATCAGTGCATATTCGCAATGACCATATCGAGTTCTAAATGCCGTCTTCTGAATGTCTTCTTCTTTCACTCTAATCTGGTGATATCCCGACCTCAAGTCAATTTTACTAAAAACAGAAGCTCCCACAAGTTGATCCATCAAGTCATCAATTCTCGGAAGTGGATATTTGTTTTTAATAGTCACTTTATTCAGTTGTCGGTAATCAATGCACAAGCGCATACTACCATCCTTCTTCTTAAACAATAACACTGGTGCACCCCACGGCGATACACTGGGTTGAATGAAATTCTTATCAAGCAAGTCTCCAATCTGAGATTTCAACTTAGTTAACTCAGCCGCAGACATCCTGTACGGCGCCATAGAAATTAGCCTTGTACCAGGAACCAAGTCAATAGTAAACTCCACTTCGTGTTTCGGAGGCAACTTTGTGATATCACTAGGAAATACTTCTAAGAATTCATTCACTACAGGTAACTCTTCAATAGAAACCGCCTCTTCAACAGATAATGAGTCAAATACCGCAAACAACTTCACCTCATCTTCCAATAAGGTCCTCAGTTCTTTCGTAGAGATCGAACTCGATAAGGCCCTTTCTTTCGGAGTCAAAAGTAGTAACCTCTTCCTAAAACAATCGATATAGACTCGGTTGGCTTCCAACCAGTCCATACCCAAAATTACATCAAGATTACTGAATGGTAGACATATAAGATCCACTCCAAATTCCCTATCACGGATAGTTAAGATACAGTTACGACATACCAAAGTAGTATTCACAGAACCTATAGATGGCGTATCAATAACCATTCCTCGACTTAATTGAGAAGGTTCCAACCCTAGCTTCTTCACACATTCCAAAGAAATAAACGAGTGTGTTGCACCCGTATCAATAATCACCAATAATGGAATTTTATTGATAAAACAAGTACCTTTAACCAATCGGTCTTCACTAGTAGGCTGAGCTCCCACCAATGCAAACACCTTTCCACCGGACTACTGCTGCTTCTTTGGCTTCTGATAATTGGTGCTAATGTGACCATGCTCTCCACAGTTATAGCAAGTGGGCACATTTACTCTGCAATTGGCCATCAAGTGACCTGGCTTCCCACACTTGAAACACTTCTTCTCTTCATTAGGACAATCATTGGCACGATGACTCGTACCATGGCATCTGAAGCATTTGAGATTACCGGGAGTACCTCCTCCCCCACTTGGCTTCCTCTCAGCATTAGCCTTCTGCTTTCCTTTATCAGCTGGAGCACTATACGGAGTACCACCGAATCTCGGCTTTCCTTTCTTTTCATTCACAACTTTATAGTGTGCAATTCAGGCCCTATTGTCATTATCATATATCCTGCTTCTACTCACCAACTCTGGGTAATTCCTGATCTTCTGGAAAGCAATGCCTGGCTTAATCTCAGGACGTAATCCATTCTCATATTTCAAGCATTTGGAAGTCATAGCCTCTTCAGTGTTGTAGTGCGCACAGTATTGCACCAACTCCTCAAATTTGGCCGCATACTCTGCCACAGTCATGTTACCTTGTTTGAGTTCCAAGAACTCGACTTCTTTAGCACTACAGACATCTTCCGGGAAATACTTCTCCAGGAATTCTCGGCGAAAAACAGCCCAAGTGATTGCAGTACCCGCAACTTCTAATCTCTGGCGGTTGTTGTCCCACCAGACCTCAGCTTCACCTTCCAGCATATAAGTACCAAACCTCACCTTCTGATCATCAGAACATCCTATGGTTCTGAAGATCTTCTCCACTGCTTTCAACCACCTTTGCGCAGCCTCGGGATCCAGAATTCCACCTTCATACTTAGGCGGCTTGTTATTCCTGAATTGATCCAATGCACGAGACTGAGCATCACCTCCCCCCTGAACGACCTGCACGACGTTCTCAACAGTCTGCGCCATGGCTTGCATAGTCGCAGCAAGAGCAGCATCATTCCTTCCTGCCATATTGATACAACAAACACATACATGTTAGTATTCTCAACTACTCCTGTTCTAAGGACTGACTCAATCTGGCCGGTTGGACCGACCTGCTCTGATACCAATTGTAACACCCACTTTTTCCCATTTTAAAAATTAAACAATTTTTTAAGTTAATCAGAGTTTAAACCACCAAATGGGTATTCACTTTTCAAAACAAACCAACAATTGACTTATTTCCTTCAAGTGCTTACAGCAACTTAACTTTAAACATAAAATAGTTTCATAATTAAATACATAAATATGACAGAGTTTAAGAGTTCAAAAATAAAAATGGTTTTATAAAAAGTCCATGTTCCCGTTACATATCAGAGCTCCTAGGACACGGACTTCAACACCATAACACTTCTCAAGTACCTGAGTTATCTGTACTTCCGAAGAAGCACAGACGCAACAAAACAAACACCGGGGTGAGAAACAGATTCATAATATAACGGTGCAAACAACATACATGAAGGAGTAAATTTACACCCCAAACACATCATTCTCAAACAATCGATTATCATAATGCAATGTGACTCAAATGCACAATGCAAATGCGGTACCGACTCACAACAACGGTTCATTAATTTGAACCCGGATGCATCGCTTACGCTCCTACTGAGACACGATCATCCTTGCACCAACGATTCTCAAGGAATTCGAATAATCACTTACGCTCCATCCGAGACATGATTATTCCACCAAATGTATGCGTATGCAGACTCAATAACACATACAATATCACAACGTGTATGAACAATTCATACACCATGATCCTCATGATCCCTTTCAACAAATATTATTGCATCATTTCAGTTCATACAAGTATACAATGCATATTATTCATAATTAAAACAATTCACAAGGAAACATACAATTCATTTAGGCACCCAAACTCTTTCCCTAAAGGAGGTCATCAGGTCCTATAATCACTATTAAAATCACCTTCAAGGTCCTATTCCACTAGGTTAAGCCTAAATCGAAATAACTAGTCAAATCCGCCTTAAAAAGAACGATTTTTCAAAGTTACAGTGGCCTGACACGGCCTCCCGTGTCCCCCGATACGGCCTGTGTCAGGTGGTCTGGGGATACGCCCCCAAAAATCACAAAATCACATCCTACGTGGGGCTGACACGGCCGCCCGTGTCCTGTGACACGGCCCGTGTCAGGCCTCCTGAACTCAAAAATCCAATTTTCTCAATTTCTTCCAATTTCTTCTCTCTTTTACACCTGCACAAACTCAATTCATTCTAGCTCGAATTTAACATCCAAAACAGACCAATTTACATATTTTCTATTTATTTATGCCTATAACCTTAATTAGTTTTATACTTAAACTCTCTTAGATCAAATTGGGGAAATTATGAGGTTTTATCCGCTTCCTCATTCACTCTAACCTCTCTAACCTTCATATGTCAAATCTCCCAATATCATACATTCAACATCAAATATATTATCAATACATAATCTATGATCATATTCATAAACAATTTCATAATATTGCATCAATTCAACTATTCATATCAAAATCTCTTAAAAATACCTAAGGGAGGAAGGAACTCCCAATTACCCTTCTATGTTATATCACCAATCATAAACCCTTTCTCCCCCCTTACCTCAAAATTGAAGCTTTTCAAATCTTCACCCTTGGGTTTCACGATCGTTGATCTTCTTCTCCTCCCTTTTCTTCAGAGTTCCCCCTGTTCCTTCGTCAAAATACACGATGTGAGAATTCTATCATGCCTTTCCCCTTTACATAAAATCCAATGGAAACTTTTGTCCCACAATCCTCCAACTTATTATTATTTTTTATTTTATTAAATAATAAAAATATTATAATAATACACATTATTATATTATTATTATTCTCATAAAACATTTTTCTTCAATTAACCCAAACAGACCATTACAATATTTATATTTATTTCATAAAAATAAACATAAAAATTAAGGCGTTACATGTAGCATGCATTACTCAATGCTTGTATGAAGGACTTTCTCTGTAGAGTTTGATTAGGCATCGTCGAATGAGGAAGCAACAAAAGAAAGAGGAGAAGTGGTGGCTAGGAAAGTCCATTTCCATGGTGGAATCCCGTCATGGAAGAGAACATGCAAAAACATTGAGGTTGCGCAAAACCCTAGCATGCCATTATTCACAAGGTCGTTAAAAAATCGCAATTTAAAACCTAAACTTAGATTTTACGTTTTTAGGTCGACATTTGGTGTTAAATCGTAGGTAAAATCATTTTTAAGTAAAATCGAATATTGGAACGATTTTACACAATTTAAATCCCTCTGAAATCTGTAAAATCGTGTAATATCTTTGTATTTTACTCTTTGATTTGATTTTACCTTTTTTTTCTTGAAATTTTAAAAAAGTCAACCCAATAAAACATATCATACTTTATTATTTTATTAACTTTAAATAACCTCTTTTTTCATTAGACATTAGATTTTTTATTTATCAAAACAATGAAAATTAATAAATTTTGAACCCTAACGTCACTTCACTTCTACGAAGCTGGATCAGAACTTCAATAATATTTTGTGAGTTTTATTCTTTAATTTGTATGTTCCTAAAAAGTGAGCCTTAACCTTGGTTTATTCCAATGTTTATTACGGTGTTCCTAGTTTTGCTATTATGTGTCTTTTAATTCTAATATGATTTAAAATCTAAGTGATTGTTACAGTGTTTTGCTATTTTTATTATTTTAGTATACAAACTTAATAGAAGTTGATTAAATTTATTGTGTATATTTTTGACAAATTTCTCAAGTGTCTTATACTTTTAATTAAAATTTATTATTTAAACTTGATTATTTTTCATATTTAAATTTAAATTTAATATTATTTTAACATGAGATAAACTCTACGATTTTACGTTTCGATTTTACCTAAGCTAAAATGAGTCAAGGTTTTTTTTTTTGTGTAATCAAGATATTATAAAATGAAGAACTAAGAGTTCTCCAACCTTTTTACACAAAGAGGGAACTAGCCCGACAAAAAGAGATTAAAACCCAATTGAGATTACGAAAGAAATAGCAATGGATCCTTTACTAAATTCGTAAAAACTATAATTGGAATGAGTAAGCTCTCCGCAAAAAGACCACCTCCAAATGAAGAATTTTATCCCCCACACCGTATTATTAAAATTCCACACTTCCGGTCAGAAACAAGCTTCGTTTTTTGTCAACCATAAACTCCAAGTAACCGCTAGTCAAACAACCCCCATTTTGCCAACTTTAAATTTTTTTTTACACGACAAAACGAGTACCACTCCATAAAATTTGGTAGACTTTTCCTCCCTCTTCCAATTTATCCAACCAACTAGCAATTTTTCTCCAAACAGACTTTACCACACAACAAGTGAAGAAAGAATGATTTAATGTTTCCAATTCCACTCCACAAAAAACGCATTTTAAATAATCAATATGAAAGTGAATACCTCTAAAAGTCAAGAGGTCCTTTGTTGGTAACTTATTCACAAGATGTCTCCATCTGAACGCTTTGATCTTGAAAGGGACCTCCGTTTTCCATATTAAAGACAATGTCATATTGTACCTATTAAAAGGATCAAAAGGAGTCTGAAACAAAGCATAAATAACAAGACGCCACGGAGTACCCACATCGGGTTCACTATCCCACAAAATAGAATCACAAATATCACCCGAAATGCCATGGTGAACTAAGCAATTCTTTAAAATATTCAACTCGACCCACATGTTAGAATTGTGATTTATCGTCCCATAAATGCCAAAATCTCCCCAAGTCCACACTCCATTACTTCATCCCCCCATCGACGCAATTGAAACTCATTTTAAAGCGGAAGCCTCGTACAAAACCGGAAATTCGTCCTTCAACGCCAATCCATCCAACCATTTAACCTCCCAAAATAGAATTGTGTAGTCATTTCCAACTTTATATCCACAACCATCAATAAAAGGATCAAAAGTAAATTTCTTACCAATCGAAATAATATCCTTCCACCAAAAAGACATTGAGGTTGATATCCTTCCACCAAAAAGACATTGAGGAATCTTTTTTAGCAACAACCCCACAAATGACTTTGGTTGCTATACCACCATATCGCGCTCTTAATAAATCAAACCAAATGTCATTATGATTATGAAGAATCTTCCACCTTCTCTTATTTAAGAGAGCCAAATTGAACTCCTCCAAGTCTTTTATGTCTAGTCCCCCTTTGTCACAAGGAAGACACGCCTTCTTCCAACTTACCCAATGAATCTTTCTTTTCTCCTTTTACCTCCCCACAAAAAATTACTTTGAATCTTGGTAAATTCTTTCACAAGTTTCGGAGGCATTTTGTAAAAAGACATGGTAAAAATAGATAAAGAACAAAGAATAGATTTTAATAAAGTGATTCTCCCCCCAAGATTGAGGAATTTATTCTTCCACCCCATTATACGCTTCTTCATCTTCAACAAAAGAGGATTCCAACTAGAAAGTTTCCTTGAATAAATTCCAATGGGAATACCAAGAAACACAAAGTTAGTATCTTCCACCCTACAATAAAGAGCAAGAGAAGTCGCCTCCAAAAAATTAATGTTAGTATTAATCCCAATCAACTTACTTTTGCGGAAGTTAATGCCAAGACCCGAAACTAATTCAAAAGCTTGTAAAAGAGTCTTCATTGCCCAAACTTGCTTCCAACTTCCTTCACTTATCGTCCTCAAATTGAAGAATATCAACCGCATATCTTCTTTCAACAAAAAAGCTCTCAAATTCTCCAATAAGGTAAAAACTCAATTTTGAACTTGATTATTCAAATCTTAATATTTGACATGATATACAAAACTGAAGTATATTAACCATAAATGTTTATTACTTTTTTGGTAGAAATGGAGAATAGTTTTATTATATTTACTGTTTTACAGATAAATTAATTTAAGAAAATATGAAATGGAAGGAAAATCATTGTTTGCCAAATCAATCATTATGGCATATGCCATGCAAATTCAAGTCACAATTCCTCAAGGTTTTTGCAATCACCTAGGTGAGAAGCAAAAGAATAATATCATCTGCTCCTGTACTTCCATATCACAAAAACACTTTCCTAATAGTTCTTGCAGATGCGCGGGATATTAACTGTCGAATCAAGTTGGCTGGCAATTGAAGTAATTGCTGCTGTGATTCTGGTGGGAGCTGAAATTTACATATATAGTAGTCATGCAACAGCAATAATAAAGAACATCAAGATGTGAAATTGCTTGAGTTAGACCTCTGTGTTACCGAAAAATGGTTCTGTGGCTACATATCGAAAATAATACGCAAATACTTATATTTACCTCAGTAATGATGGAAAGAATAGGAAGAATGTCTTGAATGGAGTCAAATTGGTTTAAAACTAGCGACAGCTCCTCCGTGTACAGTATTTGATTCTGGTCAGGACTAGCCTGTCTGTCTACCTATATGACATTGACAGTAAGTACTAATAATTAGTGATAAGCAAATAAATATCATCGGCAATTTATCATTTCAAAGTTCCATATATATGTTATTACTGGAATATAACAATTCATAGTTGTAGCTCTTTTTAAGTAAACTACAAATCTTACAAATCTTACTGTATTGGAGTCTTCTTTTCTTCGGGCCCCAGAAAGTAATAGCATAAGACGTTGGAAGGTCCTTAAGTTGACTAAATCTTCTTCGGTCATTAAAGACGGAAAAAACAAAGTGCTGAAAGGAACTCTTGCAGCAGCTGTTTCCAAGGTAGCTAGCCCAAGTGCATCTAAACCCTATATTTGGATTGACACAAAATTTTAACACAGAGGAGGCAAAACTAGAAATGAAGAAAGAAGGATCTAATGAAGGAAAAAGATTAAACTAATATCTTCTAAAAGATAAAATAATGATTGAACTAATAGTCTGCAGCGGCCTAGAATCCACAAGGAGCCGGAAACAAGACCTGACCCAATATAGATTAGCTTTTCTCAACTGAGTACTATATGTTTTTTCTAAACTTCAGAAAGTTGATATTAGGTATTTATAGTTGAGTTAGGCTAGGGATCTGAGAGAAATACTAAGGTTGAGATACTGATTTTTGGCTTATGCGAGAAACTTAAGCAATTAAAAAGATCATTTTCTAAGAGTGCTTGCTGAAAAGTCAATCCATAACGAATTTTACTGATCGGGTCACAATTATTGTGTTCTTTTAATAACTTAGAAATATAATTAAAAATCATTCACATGTATGGATATAGATAAGGATGTTTCGTTAGATGTGAGGTAAGATTATACAAGATAAGATTAGAAACAACAACATTAGAGAGAGCGTGGGGGTAAAGAGAAGATTGTTTTCATATTCCTCACTACTATCGTAAATTTAATAAGAAACTATGAAAACACATACCTTGGCAAATTCTTGAACAATTATTTTCCTCACAAATTCACCCTGCAAAGATTATCACCAAAGGCATGTTAGGAAAAAAAAGTTAAAAGCAGTTGCAAAATAAGATGTAAATTGGTAATGGCAAACAATATGTACCTTTTCTGTTAGTGTGAAAGAAAGGATTTCCTTCATAACCCTTTTTGAATCTGCGCCTTCAGACGGTAGCTTTACTAAGGTCTTGTCTGTTTTGGCACGGAGAGACTATCATGAAACCTTATTAGGATAGGATTTTGAAGAAACTCAGCAAAAAACTGGATTTACTCGGAAGGAGATTAAAAAGATTAATTCATGCCATATTGCACAGCTTAAAGTATTTCAATGATGCTTTTGGACTATATATCCCCCTAAATTGTACATTAAGAATGATTCAACAATTGGCATAGTGTTTAGCAGATTTCAAGAATATACCAACAGCATCAACCACGTAATTTGTTTAGATATCCCAGTAAATAAATGAAATTCCAGCTTGAGAATGAAACTCATAGTAGGTTAATAAATTATTGATTTTTTCAAATAGTAAAAAGAAAAAAGAAGAAAGAAGAGAGAAAATTTAGTAAAAAGAAAATACTCGAGTCGGTCTTTTTTGAAAAAGAAGTAAAAATAGTAAAAAGAAGAAAGAGAAAATCATAAAATTTTACCTCTGTCAGCAAAGACTCAAGCCGATCTATTTCGAAAACACCGTCCTAACAAAGAGGCATGTTGTCAAAATTAAGTGAAAAACATTTAAAAAAATGTACAACATAATTATGTGACGGTAAGGAAAAGTAGAAAGAAAAGAAAAACAGCTACAAGAATCAAGATTGCATGCACTAGTAAGGATTCTAAATCCAGGGTCTCCTATGTTTATTACCTTATAAAGAAGATTCATCAAAGAAGATTTAAGCTGAGGGGAGCTGTCAGTAAGCACTTTTCTGGCAATCCAAGGGTATGTACTACCCAAGACTTTGTAGTCCGGGTTAAAGCCAATTGCAATTCCCTCCAGTACAGCAAGGCTACCAACATAATAATTTGTTCAGCATTTTATAAAAGATGCAAATTTAAGCCTTGTATGGAAAGCTCTACCTTCGGATAACAAGTGAGAAGTATGAAGGTATCCTGAATTTGAATTTGTACCTAAAATAATGCGAGAAAAAGATTATACATAAAATATTTTAATGAAATCACCAAGTTCATCATCTAAGTTTGATGAATGTTAAATATATGAAAAACATCTCATATTACTTGGGCTGTATCTTAGAGTAATTTAGAACAACTTAAAATTTCTCTTAGGATGTTCCATATTTCTTTATATCTTATGATCAGCTTCCTTATTTTAATTAATATGAATTTATTTTAGTATAAATAAGAGTTGGTATTTAGTCCTTTGTATATAATACCAAACCGTGATCACAAGTTGATGTCTTTATTGTTTCTGTTCCTTGATCCTCATCTAAACTTTTTTCAACATGGAACCAAAGTATTATCATCTTCTATATACCCTATCTTGTCTCCCAGGTTATCTCATTTTTAAACCTTTTTTTTTTAATTCACAACTTCCACAAGATGAGTGTTGTATCCTTCTAACTGCTTCCTATAATCTCATATGAGGTATGGATATGTGTCTATCAAACACAGACATCTCTAGGAATAGGCGTGTCGCAGTGTCCAACACACATCAGTGTCTGACACTTGGAAGACACCCATAGGATACGTGTTGAAAAAGTCAAACAAGTGTCCTTAAAAAACAGTTTTTTTTTTATTTCGACACTCTTTGAAACAGTATGACCCACATACAATATGTATCACATATCGGACAATTCAGAAAAGATTTTAAAAAAAATTGTTTTTTCTTTGTTTTGTACATCTTTTGGACAAGTATGTTAATCAGAAATTGATTTGTCTTTATTGTGAATAATTTACTTTCCTAGAATTGAAGATTAGTAATTATGAAGTGTAATTTGTTATTATGAAATTGTAATTACTGGTAAGTACGGACTATTATATACAGTATGAAATACAATAGAGAAAAGGATGAAGCCAATTTTCCTGAAATGGTATCAGAAGGTTGGATCATATCAAACCTATGAAAGTTTAATTCCAAGTAAATTAACTGGATACTTTCTCTATTGTATTTTATACTATATAATAACAAGTAATTACAATTCATAATGAATAATTACACTTCATAAAGACTAATAATCTTCTGTATTAGGAAAGTAAATTATTCATAATAAAGGCAAAGAATAATTCCTGAATAAACAATGTAATGTAATAGTATGATCCAGTATTTTAAAAACCGGACCAGACCGGCCGGTCGAACCGGGAACCGGCCAGGTAACCGGTCTGTTTCGATTGTTGGATCGTTTATGTCATCGAACCGGTGCGAACCGGAAAAACCGGCGGTTTTCATAAACCGGCGGTTTAATTGTAATTTTAAAATAAATAAAAACTATTATTTTAATTAAAAATTAAAATAAATAAATGAAATAAAAATTTAAAATAAAATTAAAATATAAAATAAAATAAATAAAAAATAAAAAATAAAACATAGTAATGATATCATTGACGAGGAAATTGTAGCGGATGCAGTTGATTTTACTGCAAATTATTTTAATATTAAAGAAGGAGATCCCAACATTGAAATAATTTTCCCTCCTTTAAACTAAATTTGATACACATTTGAATTACTTTGTTATAAATTATTTAATTAAATTATGTTACAATTAGACTTTGTTTGCAATTAGACTTTGTAATTTTATATTATTTTGTTATGTGTGATACCTTTATTTAAAATTTGAATTTTAGATTATGAATTTGTTAATTTATGATATGATATTTTAAAAAAAAATTAAGTGTTATTTATATTTTGTAGAGATCGAATCATCTGGTTCGATCAGTTTTATACCTATATAATTTTCTTATAAAGACCGGTCTATTTAACCGAGTTATCCGGTTTAATCCGGTTTGGTCATGCGGTTCGACCATTAACCCAGTGGTTCAACCAAAAAACCAGTGACCCAGTACCCTCACCGGTTTGATGACCGGTCCGATTTTTAAAACACTGGTATAATCAATGAAGAAATAAAGATATTAATTTTAATTAGAATATTTTTAACTCTTTCAATAATAAGTGGATAAATGAAACTTAAATACTATCATATATACAGTGGAGTGTCCTAAGTTTTTGGTGTCCTATGTTATTGAAAGAACTTTCAAATATTTTTTAGGTTCTACAGTTATATATTTAATGCATCAGAGAAGAGCTTACATGGTTATTCCTAAGTTTCCCAGAAGGTCTCCAAAGCTGATATTACGAACTCCTTTGGAAACAGCATTTTGGAAGACACCTACACGGAGCAATGTAGGCCAGAGAATTAACAAATAACCACAAGAAAAAAAAAAGGAATATGAACTGCAGCATATAGTTGTAACTACTAAACGGGAGTATATATTTCAAAAACAGTAATATTGAATTCACCTAAACAGTAAGAAGTAAAAACCTGTCAAAGCCTTTGTAACAGCTTCTTTTTCTGCAGATGGAGGAAGTAGCCTGATAAAATACAAGCATCCAAAACTTATAGCATCAAAAATATTAAATTTGATAATATAAAATTGAACAAAAATAAATACCCAAGAGTAACAAAGTCTGTAGCCAATGCATCAAAATCTCGATTTACAAGATGTAGACAAGCTTCAATGAATCCATCACGCAATTCTTGTTTGAATTCACCAGTCATGCCAAAATCTAGCCCAAAAGTAGGAGAAATTTTAAAATATATATATCTTATTGAAATCATTACCTCCTTAGATAGATCCTCTAGAGCCTAGACATCATATAACAGTAAGTAAAACTAAAATAAAACAAATCAGACATAAATTAGGCTACCAAATATATGTTAACATATTGAGTACCCAATATCAAAACCAGATAGTAACATAATTTTTCCCTGCATGCACATATTTCGTTTCCCTACTACATTAACATAGCTTCCCAATCTCTCCACAATCCACATACAAAATCAAAAAAATCAAAAATAGGCATTAGTTAAGGGTATGCTTTGCTTGAATCAAGGGTTTTTTAGGGGAGAATTTTGGAGGGCTAAGTCTATGTTGGTATATATTCAGGATTTTAAAAAATATGATAAAATAACATGACGAATGATCACATAACATTTCAATCACACTTAATTTATTTTTACAAATATTTTATAGTTTCCTTAAATTAGAAAAGAAAAATATACACCCGTCTTCCCTCCAAAAACTTCCATCCAAACATACCAATTCAACTCCACAAAATCTTTTGTAAAGTGAGGGATGCCTCTCAATTATAAACACTTTTTGAGGTCACATCTCATCCAATGTGAGACTCTCACCACGCACTCCTCACACTGAGGACTGGACAGCTTGAGCATGACTCAAGTGACTCAACAGTGGGTGGCACAAAGGATGTTTGATAGACTTTGATACCATCTTAAAATTTGGGTTGGGTTAAAGGATGTTTGATAGACTTTACCATCTTAAAATTTGGGTTGGGTTAGAATTTAGGTTGGATCTAACCCAACCCCACAAAAAATTGACTCTTAAGGTAAGAGATGCCTCCCACTTATAAACTATTTTTTTTCAAAACCAGCTCTTAAGGTAAGAGATGCCTCCCACTTATAAACTATTCTTTTCAGGTTATATCTCATCCAATGAGACTCATAAAAACTACTTTATATTTGTCTTTAAGAAAACTTCATCCATCATATAAAAGGGCAGTTCTATTGAATCAACCATTACAAGGAAACCATAGAGAAGTCATATACAGAATCCTATTTAAATAATAGGGAATTAAAGAAACACCCCAAAAAATGTGAGCACTCCACTCCAACTATTTGGATCAAATAAATGTATAAATTGTACAATTCACAACAAAATCTTAGCCCCTTACTCAAGCCATTGCCTAACAAACAGAACTTCAAAACACCAGGACACACCCAATGCACATTAAAATCCCTAAATAGTTGTTTGATAAGAAAACTGTCACTCTATACGGCACAAACAGGAGTTTATTTGTGCCCAAACTAGAGCAACACATAATATTAATTCTAAAAATCAAGAGAAAAAATACGTGTGAAGACTTCAAAAAATTATCAACGCTCATCTGTTTTAATGCTTTCAAGTACCATCACATATCAAGAAATGATCAAGCTATTCCTAGAGTTTAACTTAATTTCAATCTTTAAATCCTCAAAACAAGGCAAATTTGTGAAAAACATCAAATACAAAGCCAAAAGGATAGATATCAAGGATACTAGGATAAAATATGCGTTTGTGAACATCAATTTCAATCTTCACTTACCTAAATATGCGTTTGTGAACATCAATTTCAATCTTCACTTACCTAAATATGCTAATTTTCCATCAGATGTCCGAAGAAGATTTCCAGGGTGAGGGTCTGCATGATAGAATCCACACTCAAGAAGTTGATTGAATGAGCAGTAAACTCCCACCTAGTCAGCATCAGGAAATAGAAATTAAGATCAGGCACCATTATGCAAGAACTAAGAATTGTACAGATTAAAATTTAGAATAACTTGTTTGCAACTAATTTGTAGATGACCTCAATCAGGTAGAGATCCTTCACATCTGACAATTTTCTCCCCTACAATAGCAATAGTAGTAAACGAGTGTCAGCAGAAGTCCTAATTTTTTAAACAGGCAACAAAAAAGAATGTAAGATATAATGGCCCTATGTAAAAAGTAGATCAAAAAAGGCACGCCATGTCAATTTGGAAGACTATTTCCTAGTGACCAGTTGTTTCTCTAGGCAAGTCAAAAGTATTGTAGCTCAGATCATTACAGAAGAGGATATTTGGGATATTTTCTAACAATTCCAGGGTTGTCCATCTCAATACTAACACTGGGATATGCATAAAATTTATCTAGGGTATTGAATCTATACAGACATTGAACCATCCTTGCAAAAATACAGTGATCAAACAGTAAATGGTATAATACCTCAATCCATTCCATAACAAGGACCTTGCGAGTTGTGTACTCAGTGTACATCAAAGGAACCACCACATCTTGTATAGAACCATACAAGTTCCTGCCCACATATAACAAATAATAATGCATTCACAACATGTTATTTCATGCTAAATGAAAGCAAGATACACCAAACATCACTAGGAAAGGGCTATTATGAATTACTACCGTCTTTAAATATAAGACTCCCGAGAATTTTCTCTCTCTTTTTTATGGGACATCTTTCACATTTTCAATTGTATATATTATTTCTTTACCAAAATATCCATAATTATTGAACATCCTTTTTGTAACTAGCGATAAGCCCTAATGGAAGTATAAATTAATTCTCTCTCCCAAAGAGTAAACTTGGAAAAGCATTAAAAAAAAAATTAACACATTTAATAGTACTACTACTACCAAATTTCATAAATTTGTGATTTAATCAACAAGGTCCTATATTTAAGCACAGAGGTAGCATGATGTTATGGTAAGATTTTTTTGGTTGATGTTAAGTCATATCCCTAGATCAAACTCCAAGAATGAAGGCATACTTCCACCATATTTTAACCATTTCTTCTCCAAAACTCTTTGAAGTAAAATGAAAATAAAATATCAACCTTTGACACAAAACACAATGCTCCAGAGAAATACAAAAGTAGTTGCTGCCATGGTAATTCCAGTCAGTCTCAGAGTACTAATAAAATTGTAGTAAATATGTTCTAAATTCTATTACTAGTTAGTTACTCCCTCCGTCCCCAATACTTAGTCTTTTTGGATTTGTATTTTTGTCTCCAGACTATGAATGTTTTAGGAAACTAAGATATAATTAAGCATGCTTTCTCATTTGTACCTTTACAAAAACCAAATGCGTGCATTAAATAAATTTTATTTTTACTAAATGAATTAAGGGTAAGTAGTTATAAGGTTCAACCGTTCAAGGACAGAACCTCAAATTCAAAACATTGATAGCATGCACTTACCTGAACTTGATACCATTGCTTGCTTCATTATTGTAGTCCATCTCCTGCATTCAAGCCTGTATTCAATTTAAATTTCTAAGATATTTAATTCTGAAAGATTATGTATAAAACTAATTGGTTGAAGATCTTATCTTCTCAAAAGTAAACAATTTTTTAGAGAATTCAGTAGAGGAAAAGTAAAAAACTGAGGAAGAAAAAGGGGAGACATTCTCTGAGTAAAAATGGATTATGTTATTTCTGAATCAATTATCAGACTAATTTGTATCAATTCATCACACGTGAGTTAACAGTTAGGCTAATGACAAACAAAATTTGCAACTATAATGCTGATTTAGCATGAGATTAATAATGAACCATGCAGTCTCACACAAGTAGATACTCCAATATTCACCTAGAAACTCTAAGTGGATGGAGAAATTCTAATGAATCCAAAACCATGAAGTTGATTGGATAACCACAAACCAAGAATCAAACAATGTACTAAGTCCTCTCATGAAATACTAGATTTCAGGCAATATGTAGTGTAATTTGATTATCACAAATTCGTGTGCTTGTATAACCTCCCCATCTAACTTCCTAAAGTAATGACGTGAGCCAAATAAGTTCTCTGTTCTTACTTTCTAGTAGATGAGGTTATTCCCAATTAATTTTGTTAGTTAGTTACAGGGGTGTTAGTTACCTGTGTAGCATAGTCTTTGAGATAGGATGAATCTACTCCCTTAATAACTATTGAGCCATGCAATCACACATACTATAGAAATAGTTATGGTAAAAAAAACCAACAAAAAAAACAATGCATACCAAGAAAACAAGATCATGATCAACACATAGTTTGCATAATATCGCACCATGCAATCACTTTGTTTTTGATAAATTAGAGTAGGGTGCAGAAGCATTGCAATGCAATAATTGCACCATGCATTCACATAAAATCTAGAGCATAATTTTGGTGAAAATACAAGAAAACCAATGCATACCCGGAAAAGGCTTGAGGCCCACTCATCGACAACTGCCTGCATAAATACAACGCCACACTCAACAAAGTGAAGTGATAGGGAATTGTAGAATATAAATACACTTGCATACATGCAGATAAATATGAAGATTTATGGATATGATAGGAGTGTTAATGATAGAGAGTCTAGACAATATAAATTAGAGATTAATTTTGTGTGCAAACAATGTAATTTTTTTTATACGTGCATTCAATTAAATCACACAATAATGTCACTTAGTTGCTTTTGTTCCTAAAATATCTTCACAACTATTTATATGATAATATTATTTATTTTTATACCAAAAAAAATCTACATGATGAGTTGTAGTTGAATGCATGCGTAAAAAAGATATACATTGACAATGCATACCCCTAATTTCTTTAAGATTAAAATTAACATCAACCAGTCTTCAGTAGGTGGCAATTATTAGAATATAAGAAAATATAATATCTTTGATATTACATGTGAATATCTTAGTTTTTTTTTGACAGAATGTGAATATCTTAGTTAATTCCTAGGATAAGTTTCGAATATTAAAGTATCTTAGATGAGAAATTCTTAGGTAGACACAGACATAAGAAATATATATACACATAACCAATCACAATTATTTTATTAATTAAAAAATAAAAATATTTTTTTCTCTCTCCTCCATAATCACAACCACCCTATGAATCCAATTAAAAAATAAATTTAATTTAAAATAAATTTAAAATTTTCCATCTTCTTATTGAATGTGTGTAAGAATACGGATTTAGGTACGTTTCCATGCAAGAATTTCTCATCTTAGATTACCTTGTAGGATTAGCTTCCAGATTACTTTCATTATCATGATTTGTTAATTTATTTTCCTATTTATTTAGAATTAGGAATCTTATATACCTATAAATAGGGGTTAGGGTTTAGCCTTATGAATCAAGTTAATTATCAAATAATATTTCACATTAATTATATTTCTTCTTATTCTCTCCTTCGTTTATCCAAAACCCCATAAATTCTTAAAGCAATCTTATTATAGGCTTAGAGTTAACATATTCTAAATTCTTAAAGCAATCTTATTCACATTGCAAGTTGCAGCATCACCTGAAGATCAGTATTCAATTTGCCTACTCTTCTAGCCAGCCCTGCCATAAAACGCAAGATTAATATGTCAAGGGAAATTGCAGCTTGAACTCCTGGTCTTTGTACTTTAACAGCAACAACCTGCCCTGTTCTGCGAAGCCTAGCTTGATAAACCTGTGATCAGAGACAGAAGTTTTAGTTTTGATTAATAAAATTTAGAATTATGGGTAGATACATGTCATATCAAAACTCTGCAAACATCAGCTAGAAAAATACACCAATGTAAGGCCGAAAGCATGAACCTGCCCGAGGGAAGCAGCAGCAACAGGCTCGGGTGAAATATCTGAGAAAATATCAACCAAGGATAAACCAAGTTCTTGTTCAATCATGTTGAAAGCAACTTCAGTGGAGAATGGACTTATTCGGTCTTGCAGCAGCGAGAGCTCATCAAGATATGATGGTGGTATCAAATCCTACGAGGAAAGTTTTTGGAATTGAATATCTTAATTACAGTCGCTGAAAATTAAAGTAGCATAATCTTAACAGAAAATAATACTAGTATAAAGTTACATTTGAGCATCTAAATATCTTAATTACAGTTGCTGAAAATTAAAGTAGCATAATTTTAGCAGAAAACAATACTAGTATAAAGTTATATTTTAGCATCTAAACCACAACTGGGAAAATATTTGGAATTTCATATTCAAACAAATGACAGAAAGGAAAAACTGATTAACAACCAGATCAAGGCATAGAAGGTTTGAAATACAAATATTTAGAAATACAGCAGTCTAGCTCTAAATACTCGAATTTAACTTTCAGCTTTTGTTTATCATCTTGTGGTGTGTTCTAAAGGAAAACTGATAATGATAGGCACTTGTGTATTATGGGGAGCCTAAGTCCCACGTCAAGTAGTATGTGACGCTAAATGAGGTTAGTTTGGTGGTTGTGATGGAAGTAAGCAGATGTAGGGTTTGATCGCCACCACCAGAATTCTAACTAGACTAACATTTGTCATTTAAAAAAATAGTACTTGTAGTTTGGTTCTTCCCTCTTGATTGCTATCTTTTAAGGGAGGATTCCCCATGTGATTAGGTTCTTATCAAATGGAATTAGATTTGGTGGCCGATGATTTGTAATGGGTTTCCTTAAGAGGGACTGACATATGATGAAAGGAAAACCATAACATCAGAATCAAATAAAAGAAAATAGATATAATATTGAAAATTGTTACAGATAAAGCAGAACTTACAGAACGAGATGATATAGCCTGGGCAATTTTGATATATGCCTGCAACAGTGATAAAAAAATATTTTAGTCAATGGGCATGATGATTTAACAAAAACCACTAAGAAAGTAAGCAATTACACAATCCAGTATCTATAATGTCCTTCCTAATATTAAAGTCTCTTGAAGTTTAAACGTCAAAATCCCTCCAATCCAACCAAAGGATAGAGAAAATAACTCGTACCAAATGCAATGGAACAGGGAAGGAGAGCAACCTATGTGGACTGGTAATAGATAGCTCTAGAGTAGAAAAAGTTCAAATTGATTGGGTTTAACAAAACACGGTTTAAATGACATGATCCAAAAGACCTTCCGGTTTAGAGGACCGATATCTAGAAAATCAAAACAATGATTCTTGCTCCCCCAACTATTTCAACAAGCTAGAAAAAAGATACAAATAAGAAAAAAATGAAATAAAGATAGAAGAACGGAAAAAGAAAATTTGCAGGGAAAGAACAATGGTGAACTTCAATTTGGCATCATTTCAAAGCTGCGGGTGAATTTTTTAAAGCTGGTTTGCTACTTAAAGTTCAAAACTCATTCATGACATTTTGGCTCCCATTTAGATGCTAGTATGTTAAACTCACATGAACCATTGTCTGCACTGGATGCAAACCCAACAAATTCATTAGAACATAAATACTATGACATGAGTCAGGACGAACCCCAACAAACTAGCAACAAATTTAAGACTGCAGTCACAAAATTTATCAATCCATTTTATGACATCTGATATGGAATAACATCAATGACCCTACCGATTACCATACTCAATCATAAAAACACCTAGTCAAGGACAGAGTACGTTAAATAATAGAGTCTGGACAATTGTAAAATAACCAACAGGACATACCGGCCCAAGTTCCACCAATATCTTCCTTAGCTCTGCAGCTCTAACCTGTAAAACCGAACGATAAAACAAATTTAAAAAATTAGGTTTCTTTTCATTGCAAACTGCAAATCAAAAGTCTAAAGACCCGTCACATTAAAAAATCACTTCATTCATAGGTTCTAAAGTTCACTCCATGCTAACAGCAACAGATCATTTCCTTCAAATGTTTCAAACAACAATCATTTCCTATTAAAAATCCCACTTCCTTATGAAATCATTTTTTCACTATCACTTTTACTCTTTGGTGTATCAATCTTCAAAAAGAAAAAGAAAAGGCTAATTTACACTCCTAGAGACATTGAGTTACACTTTTCTGTATTAACCAAAGTGTAATACATATTCAGCTAAGAAAGTAAGTTCCGCGGTTAGAAGAATCGGTTATTTTGGTCTCTAAATGTGTGCTCCTATAATACTGTCACTATAGTCCTAAGTTCTCTTAGTCTCTAAATGCATCAAAATTACATAAACTTTATTAAGCTTTTGTTAGACCTGTCATATATGACTTATCAATTATGTTTTCAAGTAGCAATTATATATTATTAAGAGTGGTTAGTGGAGAATTATTATTATTAGCAGTTGTTACGTTTTATTAACTATGTAGGTTTATGTTTAGACTTCAGAATGAATAGGGGAAGATAGAGGGAAGTTGATTATTGTGGAATTTGACAGGAAAAAGGTAATTTTGGCATTAGGGAAGCAGATCCTCAAAGTTCTGCGGTTCTATTCTATAATTGAAAGGGAATTTTCTATTTTCTTTTATATATCAATTGGGTTCTATCGGCTTTCTTCTTGGAGTAATTTCATGGACCAAACTGACGGAAACGAAAGAAAACACAAGGATTAAGCTAATTAAGGAAAAGCAAGTTGAATGACTTCATACTCACTAACAAAATACACATTCGAGGAAGCTTCTACAAATTTGATAAATGCAGTGAGTATAGCAATAGTGTCACATGTTTAAGGATCAAGTGAAAATAACACACACAAATAAAATCACAAAACAAAGACCCGTTTGGATTGACTTATTTGATTTGAGCTTATCTGCTTAGTTCCTAGTATATATTACGTGAGCATGTTTAGAATAACTTAAGAAATTTCCAGCTTATTTTTCATAAGTTATCCAATATAGCTTCGGAAATCAGCATATAACTTAGACCAAAAAAAATTTAACTTCACTTGATGATTTGCTACAATAATAGCTTAGACTGTTATAAAACTAAAAAAACTATAAAAGCAGAGAAAGAACAAGAGCTTCAATACCTGAAACATATCATCGGAGCGATCAAATTGCGCGTCGAGATAGCGTAAACTAAACCACTTGCCAAAAGCAGTACCAGTCTGAAACAATCTTCTAGCAACAACAAGCGGCTTCCGGAAATAAACTGCCGCAATTTTCGATATATTATAGTCGGCTAAAGAATCAGCTTCCGTCGCGCTGAGTTCAAACAAGTACCCTGACTTCGCCGTAAAGGAGTCGCCATTATCGGAGCCAGTAGAGGCGGCGCATCTGACGGAGCAGCGACGGGAAGAGAATTGAAGGGAGGAGTTGGAGTGGTTTGTTGGTGGGATGAGAAAAGGGAAGAAAGAGAGGGAAGGTGTTGAAAGGAGTCGCATTTTGATGGAGGTTTGGGGTTTATAGGGTTTTGGAATTTGAAATTTGGAATGAGATGAAGGTGGTAGTTGTAGGATTGGAATGGAGAGTGAAATAGAGGAAGTGTAGTTTTTGCATGAGGTATTGGTGTGTTATGGTGTTCTTGTGTAAGTGTTAATGGCTTCTTTATGGCCTCAGAAATTTTTGTGTGGTGTTGGGTTATCTAATATGTTATCATCTTAATTAAAATTTGAAAAATATCTCTTGTAAACCATTTTTAACTACACTCATTCTAACTTTTGTTCTTTTATTATCAAATAGAATAGTTCATGGAGGTATCACTATTTTTCAATGTGCCTACTCTAATAACACAATGAAAGTTACAGGAGTTCTTAGAGTGCATTTTGGGCTCTCTCTCCACTCTTTTTCTCTTTATTTCTCACCTAATTTCTTATTTCTTTTTTTTTAATATCATTCTCTCTCTTTATTATTAAATTACTTTACTTTGAAAAAATAGAATGAGATTAAGAATAAGAGAGAAAGTTAAAAGATAAAGAGGGAGAAAAAGAAAGGAGAGGATTCAAGTCTGATAGGACATAATAATGGGTACAATAATAATATTGATATATAAACACAGTTGTAATATCAACCAGATTATTTTAACATAAAGTAAGTTTCATTGTTGTTGATGATTGTGGTTATAGTTGATTAAGTTTTCATCCACATATATTTTATGGTAGATGACGACATAAATGATTTTTAAAATCCGAGTAAATATTTTATTCTCTTTGTGACAATTTGTCATATATCATATGATAATATTTAATACAGAAAATACGCTAAATTAGAAAGTGACAAACTTTCTAAAAACATCATGAATCTAATGAAAATACTAATAAACACAAAATTCATAAGTAATCTTTCTAATAAGAGACCTGACAACTTTCATAAATTTATCATTTTCAAATGAAATGCAAATTGAAAAAAATGGAGGTTGAATCTAACGCATGCTAAAATTAGAGCATTATACAAATTGATAGAAAATTTAAAGTATAATATGCATTTTTGGACAGTTGAAAATGATGTATAAGCAACAGTATAAATGCAACATTCAAAATGCCCATAAAAGTAATAAGAGCATTAAAATATTAACTAAATAATAAACAATACATAATTAGGACAACAGTGCATCAAAACATCATAAGACCACATAACCAAAACCGTACATTGGAAAACTTCTAATATATACATAACAAGTTCCATAATTTTATCATTTTCAAAGGTAACCCAAATTGAAAGTGGTTTCCTTGTTACCGTTGTTATTCCCGATTGTGACTAAAGGCATTAACATTGTGTTAAATGCTTCAATTAACATCAGTTAATGTTGATTGGGACAGACTCCGAATTTAGAATCTTCCACTTGTGATTTGCTAATGACACTTTGATTTTGTGCGAAAAGAATTACGAAAAATATTAGAGCTCAAAAGGTGATTTTGATTTTGTGCGAGATAAACTGGGAAAATATTTGAACCCAAAAAGTGATTTTGATTCTCTTTGGAATGATATCAGGATTGAAGGTTAATTTTTACAAACATTTGTTGATCTAAGTTAATGTAGTGGGATGTTGGAATTATCTCAAAACATATGGGAATTACGTAGCTATCACGCAAACATATGAGAATTACGTAGCTATCATGCAGTAGAAACGTTAAAAGAAAGAAGAAAATTAGGGTTCTTGAGAAAATTGGAAAAGATGAATGTTGTTGCCCACTGTTCGCTTGTGTTTTTAGCGAACAACCTCTGGTATACCAATTCCTTGGAACTGGGTTACTTGCAGGACCAATCACACAAGTCCTAAGACACATGTGCTAAATTCTTGGGGTTTGTTTCTTAATATACAAGTCTTACTAGCTTTTTGTAAGTTCTGTCGAACGATCTCTAATGAAATTGTTCTTGTTTATATTAAAGTGTGGATATGTTTGTATAATAAAACTAACAAAGAACTTGAAGTTTGCATTAAAAGATTTCTGGAATGTAAATTTGCTTGAAAGTAAATTGTTTGAAAAATGACTGAAAGCATAAACTTGAACAAGGAATAAAGGAAATCTAAATTTTATAACTGAAATATAAATGGTGTTTACACGTACATTTCCCAGATAATTCTTTTTTCTCTTACACACGAGTATTAGAGTAACTTTTACATGAATGTTGTACAGAATTTCACACACTTTAAACAAAGCAACGTTATCTTATTTATATACAAATAAAATAACCGTCGAATAACGGTCAACTCCTAAGAATTCGCCACTTGGCGTTCTGCATGCTACTAATCTCTAGGAATCTTCCACGTATATTCTACCAAGCGAGGCCGTTATTCGTATAAAAACTACCCTTTAACTGGTGAAGTGGCGTATCTTCTCGTCACATCGAATTCATTTGAAATTCAAATATAGTCATAACGTCTCCTTCGTCGAATTCTTGCCTTCATATCCCTTGTCGAAAATACAAGAAGACTTATTCGTAGTGATGTGAAGAACTTTTAGCTGGCACCTCAACCACTCCTTCGACAAACATCCCTTCGTTATATCACAAACCAAATCATCACAAAACCTTCTCAAGATTCTGGACATGTTTGGAAGAAAGAGTGATCCTAATCTGTCGAATATCTTCACAGCTAAGTACATCATCGTTCAAAGCACAATGAGATGAGGAGTGCTGAGAAACTTCAATGTCGAATAATGGTGACTTGTGGAAGAATAGCTGACGAAGCTACCAACTGCTAAGACTCTTATTTATAAAAAAAACCATGGTGTCGAAATTATGTGTATACAAATTGCCCCCCAGCAAAGGTATTTCGACTGACTTCTGGAGAAAGCATATTTACTGCCGAAACTTTATTTCGACTCCATGTCTTGCATTAAATGCGTCGATTCTCAAAATCTTACTTTTGTCTTGCAAATGCACTGATTCCCAAAATCTTACTTTTGTCAAATCATAAAAAGTAATCATCATATTCTCCCAACCTATCACGTCTAACCCACGTTTTTGGACATGATCTCCATGACTCTATGTAACTAGGTCTGCCATACTCTTTTCAACTTCCACAACTTTTTCCACATCCACTAACACGTCGACACGTGCCATAACCGTTTGAAAACTCAAATGTTTCTCTCCTCAGCCTTTAGTATAAATAGCCATCTTCTTCCTTCTGAAGAACCTTTCGCTCCCCAAACTTATACATTTCATCTCTCTCTTCTCACATACCCAATCTCTATCTTTTCTTGCTCAAGTTCCTTCACTACTAACAATGGCAGCTTCATGCAAACAAAAAGACAAGAACACAGTTGCCCTTCCCTGCGCACACAAAATTCTTGGACCAAAGCTCGTGGGTAACCAACAGTACGTCCCAGAACCTCCAAACGAAAGGGAGAAAGCTAACATCTACTACTCTCAGGTACTTATCCATATCTTAATATCTGGCAAGTGCCATGTTATGTTAGGTCCTCTCCCTAACCCTAATGCTGATCAAACTCGCCTTAAGGAGTTTTTCCCCACCTATTAGCGTACAAAACCCATAGGCGTAGGGAAAATACCTAAATCTAGTGACAAATCACCAGAACACACCGAACAAAACCCTGAGTCGACTGCCCTAGATTTGACTTACTTAAATCAGCCTAGGATCTTTAGAAGTTGTCCTTGGTCGAAAGACCCTTATGAATACGTAGACTAGGTAAACAAAGTCGAAAAAGTCAAGGGCAAAAGCTGGAAGAAGATTGGCATTTATGACTTGATCCAGCTGTCTAAGGAAGGCCCTGGCTACTACACCAATATGATTCTTGCTTCCCTCTACTTTTGGGATAGCACTTACAACACTTTTCACCTTCCCTGTGGAATGGTGACCCCCACCCTCTTCGACCTAGCTGCCATAGTAGGTCTTAGTCCATTAGGGGTAGCTTTTGATCCAACTGTACTGGACGAAAATACCATAGCTTTTGAAACTAGTTTTGCTTCGTACTCGCCCTTCATTGCCCACTACCATAACAAGAATTATCCTGATGTATCAGATGTAGAACACATAGCCTTTCTCACCCTTTGGCTTTCGAAATTTGTGTTATGCACAAGATTTCTTCAAGGGGACAAGAAGTACATAACCCTAGCCAATCAGCTCCATGCTGGTATGAACCTGCGCTTAAACGAACTAATTCTGGCCAATATCTATGAATCCATCAGTGAGAGTGTCGAATCTATAAAGCAGATCAAAGACAATGGCAACCTCAGTTTGGCAGACCCATTCTGGCTCCTTCAACTATGGCTCAACACCACCTTCGAATTAAGTCTTCACGATAATGGTATAGTGGATGAAGAATACGTCAAAGACAGACATGTCGAATGGACGAGACTAGCGCAGTTAACTCCTTCTGAAGAAGGACTGGGTCTTTGACGATCCTTTACCAACTATGTGAATATGTTTGCCAAGAGCTACAACTTCACAATAGGCATGACACCTTTCGCCAATAGGACCGTCGGACCCAAGTGATTCACCAGGCAACTTCCCGTGGAACACCAAAAGGAAGAAGACAATTTCTTAGCCATATGGAAATTGTTTCTTACACCCAAGATCTTATTCTCTTACCCAACTATGTCCAACTCCAAAGTAGCCTTAATAGTTTATCAGCCGAATTTAGTTGCTCGACAATTTGGGCTGATACAACTGAAACCAAGGTCAATCTATCCCAAGAAAGGCTCCATTCTCTTTTACAATTCGTTCCTTACTGGGTCGAAGAGTATAGAGATCCCATAAAAACTCAATGATGTTGCTTTGGAGATTCAACCAGTGGTCTTTCGACCGACCTTCTTATGTACTCAAGAGTTCGACGTTTGGTGGAAAAAGTACTATCTCACCAGATTTTATGATGTAACTACCTTCAACACTCTTCTCACAAATGTCTTTGCTTTTGTGCAGGATCGAACCAAGAAAGGTACCCAACAGCATGTTAAAGAGATTCAAAAGTTCCAAAAATATTTTGAAACAATTTATGGGCCAGATGATCTTAGGCGAACCATAAGCGAAGCAGCTGTGACTCTGAAGCATAAATTCACAGAAAGAATGGGGAAATTGGCATTTCCCCCATACATTCCACTAGAGGCACGTTATAACTTGGTGTATACTTGCTATCCACCAAAGTTTTCACCTCTACCATCTGCTGATTTTGGTGTGGCACTGAGCCCACCTTTTCCAGATTGGTTTGTATGTGGATCAGACTTAAAATTGCTTCAAATGTCACGGAAAAAGCTTGTTGAGCGTGTGGTTCCAACCAAATATCATTTGAATAATTACCCAGGGCATCTTCATATTGGAATAGAACACGTTCGCGTGGAATCTACCATTCTTGAAGGTGTAACCACAATTTCGATTTCATCTTTGTGTTCATATCTTTATGTTTTATTTTCTTCTTTTTCTAACTTCTCTTTTCCTTTTCAGTTGTTAAGATCACTGGCAAGAAGAGCTCTGTCGAAGACAAGCCTGGCAAATCTACCAAGAAATCTTCTTCCACTTCGAAAAAGGTTCTTTTATTTTTCTTTTACGAAGAGACTACCTTAATCATACAATTATCTTAGTATTGGGCTTATTGAACTCTCCCTGATGTTTCAGGTGAGTCGAAAACCACATACTCCTCAAAAACGGAAGAAAGAGGAAGTGCAGGTGCCTTCTGAAGACTCTGGTGACGAATCCTCAGACCAACAACCTTTGAAAAGGAAAAAAACCACAAAGATAAAGACGGTAGCCTCCCAAAGATCATTTGTGACGCCTAAAAAGACCCCTCCTGCAAGCCCAATAATTATGCATGCGCAAGACGCAGAAAGTGGGAATTCTAGTTTCCACACTGAGATCCCCCAGGTAACTATATTTTGACTAAATTTAGCTTTGATCTTTGTATACTCTTGCGTTTCTTAAACTCTATTTTGTTTCAGATTCAAATCAACACTGATGAACTTCTCATCAATTCCGGTCCGCTACCCCAAGCTGATTCGATTAAAGAATCAGAAGCAAAGAAAGATCAACTGCAAAACTCCCCTCTTGGCGAAACCATCTTGGAAGAAAAGGTCCAAGAAGAAAATACCTCCAAGGGTGATATGTCGGAACCCCAAACCGTGGCTGAACTCGACATCACCATGGAGGAACGTTCTGCATACAATTCCCCTGATCATCCAAAGTCCACTGCTAACAAAGAAAGTCCCACCAAAGATAACAAAGGCAAAAGGGCTGATGTTGGATCCAGTGTCTAAGAAAAGGAAGAGCAAAACAAATCCGAAGATGCTAGTGAAGAGGACCTTAATGCCAAGATTACAGAAGGCAAATGTCAGTCGAAAAAAGAGGTTGGGCCTAACACTCACATCAATCCTGATCCATTACAAGACAATCCTTCATCTTTTGGTTCGACTATCTTCTCTCGTGAGGAGCTTGAGAACCTGAAAACAAGGAAACCTTTGGAGTATTTGAAGGTCATGCTCATCAACCTCTACAACTTCCAGGACTCCTCCAGCAGTTCAACTACCTCTGGGGCTACTTCTGAGGTTAAAACTCGCAGCTCCATCATGGCTGAAGTTAAGGCAAAAGTGTTTGGTGTCGATTTGTTCAAAATTTTGGAGGAGGATCCCACCCAGCAATCTGAACTGAAAAAGCTCCTTAAACAAGTGAATGTCTTGGAGGCCAATGCTGATGAAACTCATCCTGTAATGGACCTTGCTCAGATAATTGATCTAGCAAGTGGGGATCTCAACCGTCGAAAGGAGTATGTCCAAATGATCTCCAAAAAGACTGACACCCGAGCTGCTGAGTGGGGTGATGTGGAAGCTTCGACTGAGAAGGTTTCAGAGTTGTCAAAACTCTTTGATACTTATTCCAAAGAATTGGCTAAATGTGACAAAAACATTCAAGACTTCGAGGAATAGATAGCCCAGCTTGAAATCAAGATTGCTCAAGAAAGATCTTCAACAACCCAAGAGTGAAGAAATTGAAGAAGAAACCAAAGCGGGGCTTCATCACGCAGATAGGGCTTAGCAACTAGGCAAAGAGATTGACGAAATGTCTTACAATAAGAGTCTGTGTGATTGTCGAATCTCAATCCAGAAGAGGAAGTTCATGGAGCTTAAATATTTTTTCCTTTAGAACTAGAACATAGGCTATGTATTTTCTTTTGTTTAGTAGCCCTAGAAGGCACTTCTTGTAATGACTTCAATACTTATTTGGTGAAGTACTTAATATAATTATTCTACATTTATTTTTACTTCTTGTAGAATTGATTTATATTTTTTCAAGTATTTGCCATTTATTTTTAATATTCTTTCGCCTTTGCCTATTTCTTCGACTTCATAAGCACCATTCGAAAAAACGCTTAAAATTTTGAAAGGCCCTTCCCATTTGGGGGACCACTTCCCCATTAATCTGTCTTTTCGATCCATGGGAAGTATTACCTTCCAAACTAAATTACCCACACAAAGGATTCTTGACTTTACTCTCTTATTGTAAGATTTTTCAACTCTTTCTTTTTGTCTTCTTATCAAGTCTAACGCGCGTAACCTTTCTTCGTCTAAATCCACCAATTCGTCCATCATCATGCTCCAATATATATCTGAAGGAATTTCATGATGTCTTTGAACACGTATGGACTGTAAGTAGATTTCGATTGGAAGCACTGCATCATGTCCATATGTCAATTTAAATGGAGTAGAGTTAGTGGCTTCTTTGGGTGATGTTCGACAAGCCCATAAAATCTGATCTAAGGTTTTATACCAGTTTCTAGGATTTTTACCTACATGCTTCTTGATCAAATTTATTACCACCTTGTTTGCTGCTTCGACTTGTCCATTTTCCTGGGCATAATAGGGTGTAGAGGTTAATAACTTAAACCTCATCTCTTTTGCAAAAGCTTGCATAGTTCTACCAGTAAACATAGACCCTTGGTCAGTGGTTATTGTTTCCGGTATTCCAAATCTATAAATTATATATTTTTGGATAAACTCTATGACTGCCTCCTGATCCACATTCACCAATGGTATGGCTTCGATCCATTTAGTAAAGTAATCGACTCCTACTAAAATGTATTTTTGTCCTTTCGATGAAGCTGGTCGAATTTCTCCAATTAAATCTAAAGCCCAACCTCTGAATGGCCAAGGCTTTATGATCTAATGCAATTCGCTCGCAGGGACATGTGGTATATCTGCATGGACTTGGAATTCTTGGCAACCTTTTGCGAATTCAACACAATCTTTTAGCATGGTTGGCCAATATAAACCTTGTCTAAATAACAACCATTTCATCTTATGCCCTGCCTGGTGTGCACCACATGTACCACTATGTACATTCGACAATGTTATGTAAGCTTTTTCTTCGCCTAAGCATCTTAGCAAGACTCCCTCTGCAATCTTCTTAAGTAATTCGTTTCCAAAGAGTACGTAGCTTAGAGCTCTGTATCTTACTTTTCTTTCCACCTTTTGGTTCGGGGCTTGTAGATACTCTTTGATGGGTTTTCTCCAATCTTCCATCTCTGAATTATCTATGTTAAATATTTCAAAGCTTTCGTCATCCCCATAACCAAGTTTTATCGTTTCCAAAACTGATGGGGATAATTTGGTTGATATAACCCTTCCCCTTACTTCAATAGTACTCTCCAGTTTTGCTTTCGACACTTTTGTAACCTGGTGCAATTTGAGCCAAGTCATTGGCCTCGTGATTTTTTATTCTAGGAATATGTTTAAAGGCCACAGTGTCGAATGCTTTAAGGAGTCTATTGGCTATAACGAAGTACATAATCAGATTTTCTTTGACACATCTGTATTCTTTGGTCAGTTGTTTTATTACTAGTTCTGAGTCGCCCATTATTTCGACTCTTGTTGCCCCCAATTCCAACAACATTTCAAGTCCAACAATTAAAGCTTCATATTCGGCTTCATTGTTTGAACATGGGTTTTCGACCCTGTACTTGAATTTTGTTGGAATTTTATCAGGAGAAATAAGTAATATTCCAATACCGGCACTATTCTTGTGGTTGGAACCGTCAAAATATAATCTCCATGGTTGTAATTCGACGTATTTTATTTCATTTTCATCTATGGAGTGGTCATCTATAAAGTCAGCCACCACTTGTGCTTTTACAGCCTTTAAAGGTAGATATTTCAAGGAATACTCAGTTAATGCTAGAGCCCACTTCCCAATTCGACTATGTAAAATGGATTTAGACAATATATATTTTATTACGTCGAAATTGGATGATACAAATACATCAACTAGTTTTATATAGTGCTTTAATTTTGTACAATAAAAATACACACATAAACATAATTTTTCTATTACACTATATCTAGTTTCAGCATCGTTTAAGACTCTGCTAAGATAGTAAATGGCTCTTTCGACGTCATTTTCATCCTTCTGACACATCATGCTTCCTAGGGTCTTGTCGGATGCTGAGATGTACAACCCCATGCTTCTTTTACTACTAGGGGACATCAAGACTGGGGGACTGGCTAGATATCCCTTGATCTTGTTGAACGCGTCCTGTTGCTCTTGCCCCCATGCAAAGTCTTCTTTTTTGAGTCAAAACAGAGGAGAGAAAGCTTGTGTTTTCCCACTGAGGTTTGAAATGAATCTTCTTAGAAAAATAAATTTTCACAGCAGTGATTGCAATCCTTTCTTCGTTGATGACACTTTCGCCTCCATTATTGCTTTAACTTTGTTGGCGTTTATTTTGATTCCCTTTTTGTGGACCATAAAACCTAGTAAATCTCCAGCCTCTACACCAAATGCACATTTGAGGGGATTCATCTTTAAACCAAATTTTCTCATCCTTTCAAAGGATTGTCGAAGATAGTCTAAATGATGTTTTCCTAAAACAGACTTTATTACAATGTTATCAATATATACTTGCATGAATGTTTTAATGCAATCATGAAAAATATAATTCATGGCCCTTTGGTACGTAGCTCCAACATTTTTTAAACCAAAGGGCATAACTACTCATTCATAAGTCCCTATTGCTCCAGGACAATGAAAGGCTGTTTTGGTAACATCTTCCTCTACAATGAAGATTTGGTTGTAGCCAGAGTATCCATCTAGCATGCTTAGATATTCATGGCCTGCTGCAGAGTCTACTAACATTTCTGCTACTGGAAAAGGATATTCATCCTTAGGGGTGGCTAAATTCAAGTCTCGAAAATCAATGCACACCCTCAATGTGCCATATTTCTTTATCACGGGTACAATATTTGCAATCCATTCGACATACCTAGTTAGGCGAATGAACTTGCATTTGAGAAGTCTTTCAACCTCTTCTTTTATTTTTGACAGGGCCTTTGGTGTGAACCGCCTTGGAGTCTGCTTTGCAGGCTTCTTTCCCTCTATTATAGGAAGCTTTAGTTCAACTAGGCTTCTATCGAGGCCAGACATTTCGTCATAGTCCCATGCAAAGCAATCTTTAAACTCTTTCAGCAACTTGACTAATTCTAATCTGAACTGGGGGTCCATATTAGCGCTTATATAGGTTGGTCTTTTTTCTGCCCCCAGTCCTAGATTGATTTCTTCCAAAGGATCTTGTGCTACCATCTTCAAGCTAGTTGATATTGGGTCTTTTTCGAATCCCAAAGGTTCGTCATCATAGATGGCGTCAAGCTTTTTATCTTGTTATTCACCTATCTGGTTGTCTTTATCTTCTCCATCAGTGCCTTGGTGAGGGAAGGGTGGGTCTAGATTTTCTTTTTTGGCTTCGACAACCATATATTTTACTTCGGCTTCTAGAGCCGCTTTCAATTTATTTTCGGCCATATAGGTCGTTAGTCTATTCAATGTTGATGCTTCACTCATCGTCATCGTCGAACTCGCTACCCCAGCCAGTTGGCTCTATATTAGAGGTTCCCCATACATGGCTTGGCTCACCAATCACCTCCTTGTCCCATTCAAATCCATGTGTTGGATGCAGGTACATGGAACAATAGGCATTGTCTGATGCCTTCAGATCGAACTCAGCTGGGCTGCAAGGATCTATGTGAGCCAAATTTTTGTCGAAGCTTCGACTAGTTACGTTGTTTACTTTAGTCATGAAGTAGCTTTGGTATGCTTCGATGTTTTCGACGATGCCATCAGGGCGCCAGATGACTATGCGTTGATGCATGAATGAAGGGAAGACTCCTACTCCATGGATCCACTCCCTTCCCAACAAAAAATTGTAGTTAGCCCTAGAAGCTATAACTATAAACATTGTTGGCCTGGTAATAGTTTCAATTATCAGATCCACTTGAATAACACCCATAGTTGTACCCACTTTTCCTTCGTAGTTCGACAGGACCATGTTGTGTGGTTTTGCATCAGAGTCATCTTTCCCAATTTTTCTTAGCATGTAATGGGGCATTAGATTCACTGCAGCTCCCCCATCCACTAATAATTTGTTGACACCTACATTTTTTACCTTCACCTTTATGAATAAAGGTTTCAAATGCCCTTGAGTCCAAGTACCATTATTCTTGGAATCTCTCTTCATCTCTTGTTGTGGCCATAAGCAACATCTTTTCTTCTTCATGTTTTGCCAGCTTAGCATCATAATCTTGATTCTTTTGCTTTTCTGGACAACCAATAAAATAGTGATCGTACTTCTGAAAATTGAAACATTGAATATGACTTTTGTCTGGCTTTCAACCACCACCTATTCCTTCTACCTGTAGCACCACCTCTTTGGTTGCCTTGGTTCCAGGGTTTTCTCTGATTCGACCAGTTTGCTTCTTGCTGATTTTGACTAGTCGAACTGTTATAGCCATATCTTCCTTTGTTGTCGAACACCTTTCCTTTTCCTTTCCTATCTCTTTTTTGATTGAGCCTGCAGAGCCACATCACTCTTTGACTTCCCTGCTGCTCTTTCAGCCATTCTTTGTTCATGAGATTCAAGCATCCCTTGAAGCGCTTGTTTAGTCACCTTCGATAAATATTTTGATTCTACTATGGCTACTACAACATGGTCAAACTTTGGAGCCAACAATCTCAAATATTTGAGACAACTACTTTCGTCGTCAGCACTTCTCCACGTGCTTTCATTTGATTCACAAGTTTTGTAACTCTTGTGAAGAAATCTGTTATGCTTTCATTATCTTCCATCTGAAGCAATTCATAAGCCCTTTTGTGAGTTTGTAACCTCACCTCTTTCACCTTCTCTGCACCTCCAAACGATTGCTCAAGAATATCACATGCTTCTTTTGCAGACTCTACATCACTAACTTTTTCAAAGTTATCCGGATCAACATATTGAGGGATTATAAAGAAAGCTTTATAATCTTTCTTCTTCAATTCTTTGTACGCAACATTTTCCTCTTCCGTTGCATTCTCTGCAAGCGTTGTTACTCCTTCCTTCACAAGATCCCATAAATCTTGATAGCAAAAAACAACCTTGATCTTCTTACACCAATTCTCATAGTTATCTTTCTTAAGAATCAGAAGACTCGTCGGAAAATGCCCATTAGGATGATTTATTGACATCACATTCTTGCCCTTGAACCTCTTTCCCTTGAATCTCTTTAACCAGAGCTCTAGATACCAAATGTTGGAATTATCCCAAAACCTATGGGAATTTCATAGCTATCACGTAGTAGAAATGTTAAAAGAAAGAAGAAAATTAGAGAAGAAAATTAGGTTTCTTGAGAAAATTGGAAAAGATGAATGTTGTTGCCCACAAACAGTGGGACTTTCTTTCTCTTATTGCTACTCACTTTGCAAATGCAGAACTGTGAGTGAAATAATGTTGTGATCTTTAACAATGAGGGAAACTCCCTATTTATAGAATTAGGTTTGCTTGTATCTCAAGACAAAGCCCAAAACTATATGTAACACAGTGGCAGAACTGACTTTCTATAAATGTTGCGGATAAGAAGAGTCGCCACCGACTTTTATTTTATCCATGTGGAAAGGACATAAAAGTACAGGAAAGACCTATTTTGAAAATACTTGAGTTCGGGGGGTAGGTTATATAAAGGGAAGGTTTTAGAACCCTTTATATCCATGGTTATCCATAGGTTCTTAGTTACTTAGCTCACTTTAATTGTTTTTGAAAAATGTAGTGTGTGATTAGAAAATTTTCTAAATACTTTGTAATGATCCTCGTATGGATGTATACAAAGCCTTGTTTGAAAATGTTTTGAAAATAGTGAGGTGTGAAAAGTATTTTATTTTTGAAGAGTGAGCAAGTAACTATGAGGTACCTACCCTAGACCAAGTCATTCATGTTCTTTTATATTCTTTCAAGGGTAAGACTATCCCTATTATTAAGGAATAGGTAGTCATTACCTTGGATTTGTTAAGGGACGAGCGTAGGGTCATCGTATGGTCAATGAAGGCAACTTAAAGGGTGTCTTTAGCAATTCGTAGGGACTATCATCATTTATTCGAAGGGACAAGATCATTATTCCGTAGACAACCTTGAAGGGACTTGATCTTTTAAATCTGTAGGGACTTGATGATTTATACGTTAAGGGACTTTTCTTAAGACACCCCTATATTCGAGGGACTTGACCATTTAAAGAAGACAACCAAGAGGGATACCCTAGGAAGTGCAGACGACGATCTTAGATCGACTTACGTGTGTGAGTGTTTTTATTTATTTATCTTATTTAATTAATTTTCTAAGTCCAAATTAATATTCAATTAGTTCTCACTCCCTGTTTACTAACCAAGCATTTAAATAATAATAATTAAAAGGACGGAAAAGTAAATATAAACTATTACAAGGCTTTGGGCAGTTACAAAATAATCGAGCGAAAAATAAATTACAACATACAAACCTATACATTTTTTCTAATAACTAAAATAAAGTAAGAATTAAATATAAATAAAAAATAATAAAGCAACATTAAAAATAAAATAATTAGGGTAGTATTTATTTAGGGTTAGAGAAAATTAAGGTTTATTATAATTAATTAAAAAAGATTAGGGTTTGAAAGAATTAGTTAAAACCTAATTAATTAATTTTATTTACAAAATAAAAACCTAATTGAAAAATAAATAATATATACACAAATTATATGAGAAAAGATAATAAGATTAGAAAAAACATTATTTACAAAAAGTTATTTTAAGAAAACAATTAAAAGAAATTAGTTTTAAGGGTTTAATGGTTGAATTACAAAATACATAAATAATGGAAATTATATACAAATTAAAAATAAATATTTATGCATTAATTGATTTTAAAAAAACTAATGAATTAATTAAATTTTAGAAAAACATAGAAAATAAATTATTTAGTTTATTTAGAAAGATTATGATTTTATTAAATTAATTAAATCTTATTAACTAAGTTAATAATAATAATAATAATTAGAAATTAACTAATAACATGAAAATAGAAGGAAAAAAAACATACCTGAAGGAGCCTGGGGTCGAACCCAGGTCTCCCACTTTCCAACAACAACCTTCAGCCAACTGGGCTAGGCGCACATGGTGTCCATTAACCAGCCTCAATAAAATAAATATTAAGTTTAACGAATAACAAATAAATTAAAAAAATTTGCTTGCACCAGGATTCGATCCCTTCACCTTGTGCATACCAAACCTATCCTCTTGCCATCAAGCCACAAGGGGCGTGTCTGCCAAAATAACAACAAAATATGATAATATAGAAAGTTTATTAAATGACTGGAAAAATTGAAAAAAAAGAGGGATCTCACCCAGGATCGAACTCAGGACCTAGCAAACACATAAGCATGTCTCCAACCATCAGGCTAACGCGCGCTATGAAATAAATATGAAACATAAATAATAAAAAACAAACGAATTTTTGAATTCTTGGATTCGCGCCAGTCTTCGTCATCTTCTTCAATTTACATGCGAATTTAGCTATGCCTTTTCCTGCAAATTTACCTGCAAACCTGGTTTCGTAGGATTTCCTAGCTTTGTACAAAGATCATCAAACTTGTATAATTTCAACAAATTGGGAGCACCATTGTACTCCCCACAACAAAATCAACTCATTTACATGCTTAGAATTCATTTATATTTATTATTTCGCAAAGCCCCAATTTTAGAGCAAGAACCCTATAAATGGCGTTTGAGTAATAAGGTCACGATTCTTCAATCTAATGGTCCAGAAACATTCCCTGCACTATCACAAACATCAAGCAATCATCAAATGTAATTTAAAACAAGCATATATATGAAATCGAAAATGCATATTCAAGAACAAAGGATGATTCGGTTAGACGATTGTATGACGTTTTGGATGATGGAAATGCTTGAGATATGTTCAATGAACATCAAAGAGTTGATTGCAACCTTTGGAATGACTTGAAACGACCTCAAATGTCAAAATCGAATGTGATCTTTTTGATGAAATTTTGAGATTGCTTTAGTGTTCTTGGCTGCAAAAATTCGTATCCTTGTGTTTTGGTTATGTTATGCACTTATAGCAGAACCAAATTAGGTCATAAAATTGATGGACAATGTGGGCTTTTTGATAACTTAAGTGTGAAGAAAGATCAACCATAATTGTGATAAAAAAAATCAAATATTTTCATACTCTTAAGTCTTTGCACGAAATTGGAGAGCATCTAATCAACTTAAATGATGTTTATGAGATTCTAGAAGAAGGATCAAATCAAATATTTGAATTTTTATATTTTATTTTGATTTAAATTGAATTTTAATGAATAAAATCCAAATAAATAATAAATAAATTATAAAAATCAGAAATAATTTGAATTGGGTCTTTCTTGATGTTATTGTTAAGATTGAGTTGCAAATTGATAGGCCCATTTGGAAAAAAAATGGATTTAAGACCTTATTTGCTTCATACACCCCTTAAACATTTCCCAACTTTGCTAAGGCATAACTTCCTCAATTTTAAGGCTATGAAGGTGTTCTTGGAAATTTTGTAAAGATTAAAGAGTCCTCTAACCAACCTCTTTTGTATCATGTCCATATCCTTTAACATTTTCAAATTATGCTCTTTGGAAAAAGTTGACTTTTTGTTGACTTTTGAAATGACATGTAATGTTTTAGCTCATACCTTCCAAATGAAGCATTTTTAGGCTTGACTTGTGAGACACAAAGTTGTAGAGAATTAATTTTCCTTCAAAATTAACTTTGGATGGGAAATTTTTGATGAAGCATGTGAAAGTTATGGCTGGTCAAAGTTCAGTTGACTTTTCCTAGGAAACCCTAATTTAGAAACTTCCTGATTCTTAATGATCTGAGACTTCCTTGATGAATCATGATCAAACCTTGATAAAATGATGAATTTTACTTCATAAACATGATGTTGGCAAAAAATCTTGAAGTTTGACTTTAATTTGACCACAGTTGACCTCAGTTTGACTTTTTAACCACTTTGACTGATTTTTGCATATCTGATCATCTGACTGGTCAACTTTATTGGGAAAGCTATGAAACTTGACATGGAGATTATTGAATACATGTGGGATGTTATAAATTTCACTTGAGGCCTTGGAAGTCCATTTAGCTCAGATAAACTCAAAACCCTAGTTGTGGATCCTTTGCTTAGGAGGATGCTTTGTCTGAGATAATTCTCAAACTTTCTGACCAATTGTGAACTTTGTGAATCTTGTGAATCTTGAGAGAACTCTAGGGACATATTACTTTGATTTTGGGAGGGAAAATTTTGGGGTACAACATCTGCCCCTGTTCAATTTTCTGAAATCTGAGGAGTTAGATTGGTATGTACGCCATTCATGACTTGAAGGTTGAAGAGGATTGAACACAAAAGCCCAAAAATTTGCACTCGCCGGTGCATAGAATGATATTGTTGGTTGGCTGTATTGCTTGAATGGGTTTAAAGATGCCATTCAGAGAAAAATTCTTCAGATATACTTCTTTGAGAGGAAAGCAATCCCAAATATGAAGATCTAGCCTTTGGGTGGATAAACAACGACCCAAGGTAATGATATGGCTTTTGAGATGATAAACGACGTCTCAAGATAGCCTTCGGGAAGATAAACAATGTCCCAAGATAATGAGATAACCTTTGGGAAGATAAACGACGGCCCAAGGTAACAATATGGCTTTTGAGAAGATAAACAACATCTCAAAATAGCCTTTGGGAAGATAAATGACGTCCCAAAATAATGAGATAACCTTTGGGTAGATAAACGACGACCCAAGGTAACAATATGGCTTTTGAGAAGATAAACAACGTCCCAAAATAGCCTTCGGGAAGATAAACGACGTCCCAAGATAATGAGATAACCTTTGGGTAGATAAACGACGACCCAAGGTAACAATATGGCTTTTGAGAAGATAAACAACGTCCCAAAATAGCCTTCGGGAAGATAAACGACGTCCCAAGATAATGAGATAACCTTTGGGTAGATAAACGACGACCCAAGGTAACAATATGGCTTTTGAGAAGATAAACTACGTCCCAAAATAGCCTTTGGGAAGATAAACGACGTCCCAAGATAATGAGATAACCTTTGGGTAGATAAACGACAGCCCAAGGTAACAATATGGTACTCGGGAAGATAAACAACGACCTAATATATCAAGTTGTTGATGAAGTTTGTCTGCTGGAGAATTAACCTGAAAAACAAGGTTAGTTCGGTGCAAATATCATGATGTATATAACATTCTACAAGATAATATCTCATGATAATGTTGTATGCATATGATATGATATGATGTGATGTATGTATGAATTATGTAGCTGAAGCGTATAAGTAGCTTCGTAGAACAACTGCTGACTGGGGAAAATAAATCCCGAGTCATTGCTGAGGAGTATGAAGACTCCGTTCCCGTCTTGTTTAAGAACATCGTACTTAGAACCTCCCGTTTTTCGTTCTTCGTACTTCTTATTGAAGGATTAGTTCCTGGATATCCTGACTGAGGATAAAAGAGATGGACATAGATCCGGGAGACTTATTTGGTCAAGCATCAATTCTTCAGAAGATATGAAACTGTTTGGAGACTTCTTAGAGTTGGAAGTACAAGATATTACTGTAAGAATATCCATAAATATTAATCTGTTGGGATGAACCGGCGAAGATTCGTTGAATTCCTACCTCCGTTCGTTCTTAGTAAATGCTATTATTGTATTTTATGCATTTCTGGTAAACATCAATCATATTCAAAAGCATATATACATTCAAACATAATCAACAGACGTTTTTCGCTTTAGTAAAAGGGGAAAAGTAAACTTGAATAAAGAGGGAAAAGTAAAGTTGAATACGAAAAATGGAATTTTTATTTTTTTAGAAATTGGCCTATAAACAGACAAGTTTTAACATGGAGACGGAAATCATAGTAAGAGGAATTCGTCGAATAAAGTTTTACAAAAACAAGGAAAAATAGCTATGTGTAAATAATCCTATTGAGTTTCAACTTTGCTATTGCCATTATCTTCAATTATCTCATCTTCAGCTATCGGAAAAGAAACGATTGAATTGATCTGTATCTGTTGAATTTAATGTAGATAACACAACTAGTAGAGGTTACATGGGTGATCCAACGAGACATAGTCGTACGCTTTAATCCCTAACTTTTGCCTGGATTGCCTTTTCAGGTTTTCAATCCACCAGGATACCCTTTTTTGCCCAAGTCGCCTTTTCAGGTTTTCGACTTGCCGGGTGTACATTTTTTTTATATATATCCCTAATTTTTGCCCGAACCCTTTTGGTTCGTTGGGATGCCCTTATTTTTGCCTAGGTCAGTCAACCTAGCGGATCTCTTATTACGCGTAGTATTTTTTAACTATGTCTGCGTTCACAGGTTGTGGGAAATCTTCACCATCTATAGTGGTAAGCATCATGACACCTCTAGAAAATACTCTCTTAACAAAAAATGGCCCTTCATAGGTGGGGGTCCATTTGCCTCTAGGATCACCCTGTGGTAATATGATACGCTTGATCACCAAATCACCAGCCTGATATATTTGCTGCTTAACTTTCTTATTGAAGGCTTTGATCATACGTTTCTGATACATCTGACCATGACAAACAGCTGCTAGTATTTTCTCATCAATCAATTTTATCTGGTCAAGTCGAGTCTGAATCCATTCATCTTCATCCAAGCCTGCATCCTTCATAATTCTCAAAGAAGGAATCTGAACTTCAATGAGTAAAATTGCTTCCATACCATAGACAAGGGAAAATGGGGTTGCCCCTGTTGAAGTACGTATAGTGGTACAATAACCATGAAGAGCAAACGGTAACATCTCATGCCAATCCTTATATGTAACTGTCATCTTTTGTAAGATATTCTTAATATTCTTATTGGCTGCTTCCACTGTGCCATTCATCTTTGGACGATATGGAGAAGAATTGTGATGTTTAATCTTGAATTGCATGCAGAGATCAGTAATCATAGTATTGTTCAGATTAGTGCCATTATCTGTGATAATCCTTACAGGGATGCCATATCTACATATAAGATTATACTTGATGAATCGAGCCATAACATTCTTGGTTACAGAAGCAAATGAGGCTGCCTCTACCCTGTAACACGGTGGGAAAACTGACTTTTAGTCATGATGCGGATAGCAAGAGTCGCCACTGACTTTTATTTTATCCATAAGGAAAGGACATAAAAGAACAGGAAAGAACTATTTTAAAAGATTTGAGTTCGGGGGTAGGTTATATAAAGGGAAGGTGTTAGCACCCTTTATATCCATGGTTATCTATGAGCTCTTAGTTACTTAGCTCACTTAAATTGTTTTTGAAGAGTGTAGTGTGTGATTAGAAATTTTCTAAGTACTTTGTAATGATCCTCGTATGGATGTATACAAAGTCTTGTTTTGAAAAATGTTTAAGAAAGTGAGGTGTAAAAAAGTAATTTGAAATGTGAGCAAGCAATTAAGAGGTACCTACCCTAAATTAAGTCTTTCATGTTCTCGTATGTTCTTTCAATGGTAAGACTATCCCTATTATTAAGGAATAGGTAGTCCTTACCTTGGATGTTAAGGGACAAGCGTAGGGTCATCGTATGGTCATAGAAAGCAACCTTTAGGGGTGTCTTTAGCAACCTGGGAGGGACTATCATCTTTTACCGAAGGGACAAGATCATTATCGTAGGCAACATCGTAGGGACTTGATCTTTTAAATATGGGAGGGACTAGATGATTTATTTATGGAGGGACTTTGCTTAAGACACCCCCTTTTCGAGGGACTTGACCATATTATTTTAAGGCAACCAAGAGGAATACCCTAGGAAGTGTAAGATGGTGATCAAAGATCGACTTACGTGTGTGAGTGTTTATTTTCAAATATTTATCTTTTTTTTTAAAATTAATTTTCTAAGTTAATTTTAATTACATTTACATTTTCACTCCCTATCATTAGTAACCAAGCAATAAAAATAAATAACATACGGAAATATAAAATCTATGCTATTACATGGCTTGTGGGCAGTTACAAAATAATCGAACAAGAAAAATAAATTACAATATAATAACCTATACATTTTTCTAATAAAACAAAACAATAATATAATAAAGCGTAAATAATAATAAGATTAAATAAATGAAACAAAATAAATTAAATAACATTAAGATTTTAGAATTAAAAGTTAGATTAAAAAATTTAAATAAAAATTAGGTTTAGATTAAGTGTATTATAGTTAGAAAAAGGTTTGTTAGAATTAATTAAAATAAATTAGTTTTTTTTTATTCATAAAGTATATATATATATATATATATATATATATATATATATATATATATATATATATATATATATATATATATAATAAAAATTATGTACAAAAATGTTATTAAAAAAAATTAATGAAAATAAGTATTTAAGAAAAAATTATGAGTTTCTTTAAAATAATAAAATTTATAAAAATATTATTGGTTAGTTAATTTTAAATTAATGATTATTAATAATTATATAAAAATAAAACAAAAGAAAGAAAATAAGGTATAAAATAAGAGTGGGGAGGCCTGATTTTGATCCCAGGTCCTCCCCCTTACCAGAACAAAACCCTACCATTGGGCTGCGCGTGCAGTCATGATGGGCTAAAGACGTGTCTAATTATGTGTCTAGCGGTATCTTACTGCAAGTGCACAGCCTATCGAAGTAATATTTAAGATTATCGATCTACAGGGATTCTATGTTTACTTAGTGCTAGATGAACTTCTAGTTTAGCTAAGGCGAATGGTTGTCACGATTTTTTGTTGATTTTAAAATATTAAAGGCGGAATTAAATTTAAGTTTTTAATAAAATAATACTAAGGCGGTCGGTATGTAATTATACTAACTTAGGTGGGTCAATCTAACCTAGGCTTATAAAGGTATTTACTTAATCTATTCGGTAGAGGTTACCAGTTTAAATACCCTCAACTCACACTCTTGTGGTCTTATCTCAGATCTTACCCCTAAAGCCCTATGCCTGCTCTCGCTAGCCCATAAGTGTTTAGAGATAATTTTTGGAAACTTAGTAATTCTAATTTATTTTAAAGCGCTCTCGCTGTGTTTAATTTAAATGCCTAACTTTAGCTATCTGGTTAAAAATCTCACACTCTCGTGGTCTTGACCTAACCTAATACTCTTTTCTTACTCTCGTAACGAAAAGGTCGATTTTAATTAAAAAGTATCAGCCAGAATGTTAAGTTATTAATTATTTTAAGCTTATGATTAAATTTTACCGATTAAGTTTGTTTTAACTACATACCGCCCTAAGGTAATTAGCTACTCATTGATGTTGAACCAGACAGAGACAGAAAAACAAATAATAAAATACTCATGGCAGAAAAATAAACAAACATTATAAATATTAAAATTGCAATATAATAAAAAACCTGGTTAACAAATATTATAGCAGACTCCTTCTTCCACAGACCGGAAAGCTTGGAGTTGGCGGAAATCGAAAATAAACGAATTCTGAAGGTTTAGAAACAAGTAAATGTATAACAATTTCCTGATGTTGGAAATTGTTATATGTTGGGTTTGGATACAATAAGAAAGAAAACTGAAAATAATGCAGAAATAGAAACAGGGTCGTAAAACAATTCGGCAGAGCTTCCGCAGAAAATCGAATAATAAATGCTCTGTAGTTTCTTCATAAAACTTGTGCTATTTATAGAACCATTAATGGGCTGAAATTTGCACTTTGTTGCATTGGGCCTTGCTGAAGTGGTGGAGGGAATGTAGGAACGTGGCAAAAAAGTAGGAGAAAAGTTCTTCACGTAATGCCTTGACGTGGTCTCAGTCAATAACCTATTTTTACCCTTGTCACGGTCGTGACAAGGTCTTCACGCTCGTGTCCTGTGGTTTTTAAGTGTCACGGTCGTGACAATGTTCTCACGGTCGTGATGGCTTCTTTTGGGGTGTCACGGTCGTGACACCCTGGTGACGACCGTGACTGCAACAAATTATGCAGTTTTGCAGGCTTCTTCATTTCTTCATCTTTTTATGGTTGCTTTTGTTCCTTTTTCTCTTAATTCATGATTTAGCTCCATATAATGATGTACCTGCAAAATGGTAAGAAAAACTCGAGAAATCGAGTGTTAAAACGATGATTATGTGATAAAACGTCAATGAAACCTAGCAATATAATCGATACGTTTTCTCGTTATCAAACTTCCCCAAACTTAAACCTTTGCTTGTCCTCAAGCAAATAGTCGGTTGAAAATCGGCGGACAAGTTTTTATTGACGCATACTCATAACAAACCGTACGAGGGACCGTTTTGTCGGATAATCCGGTACTTTGATAGAACACTACCGATACATTAATGACACAAGCAACAAGCTATGTCGTCGACTTCCCGTTAAACGAAACAATCGGTAATTACTTTACGATTTCACCTAGAGTTTTTCGATCTTATTTCGCCCGGTTTCATTCTAGCGCAATCACATTAAGCCCTTTGCCTTAGCATGCACGTAGTGGAGTAGCCGGTTAGCGACTTTGATACTTTTTTAAGCACGGGGTCTGGTACACGAGTGCGGTAACCCTACATATATTATCCGATTTGGAGGTTGTGGGGGATCGAGCCGTAGCACGCCCTACCAAGTTCAGAACCAGTACCTCTGAACCAACCCGCAATGGACTCCTTCTCATATTTCTCGTTTCTTGTATGCGACCGTGTACTTTGGTGCAATTTCTTTTCATTTGCATCGAGATATGAAGGATCATTATTGATTAGGCATCAAACGCTTATATTCATCGGCTCCCCACGTGGTTTGTGTTCAGACGGTGCTAACTGCTAGTATAAACTACTAGGGGTTACTTTTGAACTGAAACTTAAAGTGTACTCGTAATGATAATCGGAATGGAATCGCTTAAGTGAGAACTCAAAGGTGTCAAGATTGTATTGGTCTTGTTGAATCGTTCTCAGCTTCCTAATTACGATTTCGTAGGCGAGTCGGGTAATGCGAATAATTAAAGATTTTTTCGGTATGGCTAAATAAACGGGGAAAGTTCGAAATTAAAGAAAATATCACAAAGATTTGCTCGTTTCATTAACTTGCGAAAAGAAATACAACGGAATTGAAAATACAACGAAATGGAAAAGTGCGAAAAGGGAAAAATGCGGAAATGAAAGGTACCTCTCCCATACTATATCAGACATTGTCCTCAATGTTGTGATATAAATGCGGTAAAAGTACAGTACAAATGACAAAAACGAAAAACAAACATAAGCAAAACTAGAACTATGGCTGCTGAGGACCGCGGGGTCGGCTTCTGGTGCGGGAGCGTCTGGACGGAGTCGCTTCAGGATCAGAACCGGTGCCGGTAGTCGCAGTGATGTCAATGCGTAAGGCCTCTAGCTCGCTGAAAATTTCTCCAAACTTCTCATTAGTAGCTGCCTGGTTTGCTGCAATAGTGCTGAGTAAAGCATCATACTGCTCCTTCTGCCTTCGCTCCAGTGCGGCGTTCATCTGGTTCTGCTGATGAATCGCACGGAGGACGTCCTCAAGGGTGAATTCCGGAGCAGGAGGGTGTCGGGTAGATGTCTCTGGTATATCCTGGACAGGCTCAGCTGCATCCATAGCGTCCTGCATCTCATCCGCTGGAGGATCTGCCTGATCATCATGAATAGGAGCGTGGTCGGCAGCATCTGGTAAAATAAAGAGCCAGTTGGCTCGGCTGGATGGGTCGATGCGGTCGCGGGACGGCAGAATGATATGATGAAAAATGGTGCCATGGACAACAGGGCTATACCTGCCATCCTTTCGCTGCGCAATCAGGTGAGCGGACCTGCAATAACTCTTGGTGAGGAATTCTGCGGCTATGAAAGGCTGATTAACGACCAAGTCACCAAGCCCCAACTGAATGGCGAGGGTGGTGACAATGCCGCCTATGAAAAATGGGGTTGATCCTCTATGCGCAATAGCCTGGATGTGATAAAGCATGAACGGGGCAGCGTTGATCGGCTCGTCATTTAGAGCACAATGCAAGAATAGAAGCTCCTTGGAGTTGAGCTTATGGTTACTTTCTCGAGCGAATATGGTGTTGCAAATGACTCGGTGGAAATAGCGGATTGTCGGGTTATGAATGTGTGTAGCATTGAGGCTTTGGAAGGCTGAGGCACAGGTATTAGTTATGTCGTGCCATAGAGTGAAAGCGGGTTCACTAAAATTATCGGGCACGCGGAGATGAGCTTCAGTTCCGTGATCGAAGCCTAGCAACTCAGCTATCCTGTTTTGCGAAAGGTTAAACTCCTAGCCATGCAATCTGAATTTTGCGAAACCGGTGAGCTGACTCTGAGAACCGACAGGAGTGATGTACTGGAATGAGCTAAGGAACTCCAATGTCAGAAGCTCGAATGTGGGCTGAGGCTGACTGCAAAGATCCCACAAACCGACTTTTTGAAGCAGGCTCGTGACACTGGCAAGCATTCCGAGTTCCCTCAAACAGACAGTGTCGATATAACGTGTAGGTTGCACACCGCGGTTCTGGAATCGGATAAATCTTTCTCTCTGGGTTTCTCCAGCATCACCTTCTCTAAATTGAATGGTATCCATTGCATGCAAGATATAGAGTGAAAGATGGAGATTTTTGATGTTTGTGAAAAAATGATAAAATGAGAGAAATAATGATTCAGAATAAATATTGGAAGGTTAGAATGTGATAGGTGTGGTGATAATGGAGGGTTAATGAGTTTAAAGTTGGTAATGGGGGGTTACGGAAGTTATGGAGAAAATGGGTGGTTTTTGGAAGTTATGGAGGAAGAAGAAGAAGAGGTCACGAAGAGAAACAGTTCTGTTTCTCACGAATCCTGTAATAGGGGTTGTCACGGTCGTGACAGGGGTGCGACGGTCGTGACACGCTAAATGAGCACGTCACGATCGTTAGGGGGTGTGACGACTGTGAGGGCTTGCTTCGTTGAATAATTTCCAGAAAACACTATCTCAATTATTTCACATACTTTATAATAATTTATTTTCTTCACTTCTCACTCATATTAAATATAAACACCATATAATAAATAATTTCAACATAGTACTTTACTAACTTGCATGGCATGAGAGATTGTATATAATATGAATAAATGCAAGCATAACAGTACATAGAATGAAAAATATATAAATTGATTAAAATGGAGAAATTTTGGAATTAGAAGTGCATTGCATAAGGTAATTGAAAATGAAATTATATTAATGAAAATACGGTATGAAATTGTTTGCGAAAAATAAATCTAACTAGAAACGAAAACAATGAGAAAAATAAACTAAATCACTTATAGCATTTTCAAAAGCGTTTCTTCAAGTCTTCGATGGCGGAGTTCAAGTGATAGAATTGTTCGCAGGTTATGTCAGTCAAACCTATAATGTCCAATCGCATGCTTTTAATGTCTTCTTTAAATGAATTTATATCAGTTTGGTAAGCATCAAGAGTGTTCATGATGTTCTGTAAGTTGTTAGCATAATCTCCTTGATTCACTTCAGGGGTTTCAATTACTTCGTCAGTGTGGTCAATGTCATGGTAACCAGGACGTGTCTCAGGGTCAGTTTCGACATCGGTCATTGTATCATCTTTTATCTTGTAAGACTGAGGTGTTTCAGGAGTGGATGGATAATCAGGTGGGGTTAACTCATAAAGCCAGTTATCCTTATTGTGAACACTTACTCTAGCATGGTTTGGCAATGTGAACAGGGTTACTACCTCATTCCAGATTAGGTACTCAAAAGGTGGATGTCCTAAATTCCTTACGATATGTCTATTAAAGCAGAAGTTAAGATTCATAGGACGGATGGTACCTAAACGGTTGCACCTGTGCAATTGGTACCTAAGCCCTAAAGCATCAGCAATCATGGTTACAAGACCTCCTACTAATATAGGTAATTCAGGTTCTTCTTGGATACGGGTGAAGGTTTGCATCATGAAAGGTACACCATTAACAGGCTGTCCATTAGTGAAACATGACATAATAAATATCTCATCTTTAGAAACTTCGGTAATGTTTTCTTCTTTTCCAAAGAAAGTGTGGGCAAGGATTTTATGGAAGTAACGGAGAGCAGGGTTATGGATCTCATCATTATTCATGCTATTTGGTTCAGGGTGGTAGTTTCCGGTTAAAGTTCCCCAAAAGAAATCTAGCTCAATATCCATCAATTCTACCTGTGTGGTGGTAAAAGCAAATGGTCCACTAGGGAATCCTAATAAGTCAGCTAGTTCTTTATGGTTAAAGTCATATTCTATTCCAAATAGGCGGAAACTAATAAATCCTTTCCTGAATCCAAAACCGCGCTCAGGTAGGTAAACTAAGGAGCTAAGGAACTCAAGGGTGAGCTCACGGTAAGTCACAAACTTATGTTGGATCAATGCATTCTCCCATCCGAGTCGGTTAAACAAGTACATGATGCTATCATGTATACCTAGGGTTTCCATAGTCTGATCATCCGGGTACAGGGTCAAATCCATTTGCCTCTGTGATAACTCTTCAAACTTCATTCTTTGGTTCCTACCTCTAAATTTGGTTTCCATATGGTTTATGAGTTGTTTAGCCATGGTCAGTGCAAATATGGAGGAAACAAATCAGGGGAAGAAGGAAAGTGGAAAAGACTTTTAGAAAATCTGTAAAAAGTGATTTAAGATAAAAATAAGAAAATGAAATGCATAATTTAAAGGCAATAATAGTAATATAAAATAAAACTATAAAATGACAAAACAATTAAACAAATAGTAAAACGATAAATAACAATATGCTAAAGAGAATAGTTTAAATAATTAAATGAGTAAATGGGTTGCCTCCCACTAAGCGCTGTTTTTATCGTCAAAAGCCTGACGTAATGCTTAGGTTTAGATTAATCAGGGGAATCAGTGGACAACTCTAAAAGCCTTAGATTATTTGCATAATCTCTATTTTCAACTTTATGATAATGTTTTAAACGTTGTCCGTTTACTATGAATGGTTCACTATTCCTACCCTTAATTTCTATTGCTCCACTCGGGAATACTTTAGTTATTTCAAAGGGTCCTGACCATCTAGATTTTAATTTTCCAGGAAAGAGCCTAAGTCTTGAATTAAAAAGGAGTACAACGTCTCCCACACTAAATTCTTTCCTAGATAGGCGTTTATCATGCCATCGCTTAGTTCTTTCTTTATATATCTTAGCATTTTCATAAGCATCTAGCCTTAATTCTTCTAATTCGTTAATGTCTAGGATTCGCTTTTCTCCTGCAGCATTATAGTTTATATTGATAGTTCTAATCGCCCAATAAGCTTTGTGTTCTAGTTCTACTAGGAGGTGACAAGATTTTCCATAAACTAGTTTGAAAGGTGTAGTACCTATGGGTGTCTTGTAAGCGGTCCTATAAGCCCATAAAGCTTCATTAAGTTTAGATGACCAATCTTTCCGAGATATGGTGACAGTCTTTTCTAAGATTTGTTTAATTTCTCTGTTTGAGACTTCGACTTGTCCACTTGTTTGTGGGTGATATGGTGTAGCCACACGGTGTCTTACTCCATACTTAGATAGTAATTTGTCAAAGATTTTTGAAATGAAGTGCGAGCCACCGTCACTTATGACGAGTCTAGGCACACCAAATCTGGGAAAGATTATATTTTTGAAAAGCTTTATTACTACTCGTGTATCGTTTGTAGGAGAAGCTATAGCTTCAATCCATTTCGAAACATAATCAACAGCTACGAGTATGTAATTATTACCGAAAGATGATGGGAATGGTCCCATGAAATCTATTCCCCAGACGTCAAAGATTTCTACTTCTAAAATTCCTTTTTGAGGCATTTCATCTCTTCTTGAAATATTGCCAGTGCGTTGACACCGATCGCAATTTATAACAGCGATGTGGACATCCTTCCATAGATTAGGCCAGAATAGGCCGGCTTGCAAGATTTTTGCACAAGTCTTGGAAGTGCTTGCATGTCCACCATAAGGAGATGAATGGCATTGAGCAATGACATCTTCTATTTCTTCTTCGAGAATACATCGACGAAAGATTCCATCGGGTCCTCTCTTGAACAATAATGGTTCATCCCAGTAATAATGTTTCAGATTGTGAAAGAATTTCTTTTTCTGCTGATAGGTTAAATCAGGTGGAAGAGCTCCTGCGGCTAGGTAGTTGACAATGTCAGCGTACCATGGCAGTCCTACAGTTGTCTGGATTGTTTCCACGGGTTCTGGTTCATTTATGTCTAACTGAACTAGGTCGCTTCCTATTTGTGCTATCAGCTGTTCATACGGAAAATCATCGTTAATCGGCACTTGTTCAAGTTTAATACCTTCTATTCTAGATAAATGGTCCGCTACAACGTTCTCAGTACCTTTCTTATCTTTTATTTCGAGATCAAACTCTTGTAAGAGTAAAATCCATCTCAAGAGTCTTGGTTTAGCATCTTTCTTAGTTAATAAATATCGGATAGCAGCGTGGTCTGTGTAAATGATTATTTTCGCTCCTACTAGGTAAGAACGGAATTTGTCAAGCGCAAAGACAACTGCTAACAATTCTTTTTCAGTAGTGGCGTAGTTCATCTGGGCAGAATCTAAGGTTCTACTGGCATAGTAAATCGCATGAAGTTTCTTTTCCTTCCTCTGGCCTAGAACTGCGCCTACAGCATAGTCACTCGCATCGCACATGATTTCGAAAGGTAATCTCCAGTCAGGGGGTTGCATGATTGGTGCGGTAATGAGGGCTGTTTTTAGAGTTTCGAATGCTTTAAGACAATCTTCATTGAATATGAACTCAGCATCTTTCATTAATAAACCAGTAAGAGGTTTAGTGATTTTCGAGAAATCTTTGATGAATCGTCGGTAAAAACCGGCGTGTCCTAAAAAGCTTCGTATTTCTCGAACGGTTTTAGGGGGTTGAAGATCTTTTATGACTTCAATCTTAGCTTTATCAACTTCAATTCCCTTGTCGGATATTACGTGACCTAATACAATTCCTTCTTTGACCATAAAATGACATTTCTCCCAGTTAAGCACGAGGTTTACTTTTACACATCTTTCTAACACCATTTCTAAATTTGATAGGCATCCTTCAAAACTTTGCCCGCATACAGAGAAGTCGTCCATGAACACTTCCATGATGTTGTCTATAAAATCTGCGAAGATTGACATCATACATCTTTGAAAGGTTGCAGGAGCGTTGCATAATCCAAAGGGCATTCGTCTATAAGCGAATGTTCCATATGGGCATGTGAATGTAGTCTTCTCTTGATCATCTGGATGGATAGGGATTTGGAAAAATCCTGAGTAACCGTCAAGATAGCAGAAGTAAGAATGCTTGGCTAATCGTTCTAACATTTGATCTATAAAGTGTAGTGGGAAATGATCTTTTCGAGTGGCTTTGTTTAGTTTACGATAATCTATGCATACTCTATGTCCCGTTACTACTCTTTGCGATATCGATTCGCCTTGAGCGTTTTTCACAACAGTGATACCTCCTTTCTTTGGCACTACATGTATTGGACTAACCCATTCACTATCAGAGATTGGATATATTATTCCGGCATCTAGTAGTTTCTTAACTTCTTCTTTTACTATGGTGCTAAGGATTGGGTTAATTCTTCTTTGAGATTCTCTGGAGGTTCTGCAATCTTCTTCTAGCAGAATACGATGCATACAGACTGAAGGGCATATTCCTTTGAGATCAGATATGTTATATCCTAATGCAGTTGGATATTTCTTCAAGACATCTAAAAGTTTCTTTGTTTCTATAGTTCCTAAACTGGAATTTATTATAACTGGTCTTTTACATTCAACGTCTAAGAATTCGTATCTTAGGTTATGAGGTAAAGTTTTTAATCCTAATGTAGGTTTATCTTTACTTGGCATGGGATCCGGTGTAAGTGCTAAACTTTCGCTTAGACTATCGTCTTGATATGGTTTACGCCAATTATCATCTTCGAAAATCGTAGGGATTTGAATTTTCATTATTTCAGAATAGGTAGTCTCTTTCAGTTCCATCTCTCTTACACATTCGTCAATTACGTCCAATAGATAGCATGTATCCTCTATAGCTGGTGATTGTAAGAATTGTGTTAAAATAAATTCAACTTTCTCTTCACCTACTTCAAAGGTTAGCTTTCCTCTTTTTACGTCTATTATGGCTCCGGCGGTAGCTAAGAATGGTCTTCCTAGTATGATAGGTGTAGTGGAGTCTTCAGAGATGTCCATGATTATAAAATCAGTAGGGATGTAGAATTGTCCTATACGCACTGGGACGTTTTCTAGTATGCCTACAGGATATTTAACAGAGCGATCGGCTAGTTGAACAGACATTTTAGTTGGTCTTAGGTCTCCCATGTCTAGCCTTTTGCAAATCGTTAAGGGCATAACACTGATACTGGCTCTTAAATCGCATAGAGCTTTGTCAATGACGAATTTCCCTATTACACAGGGTATAGAGAAACTTCCTGGATCTTTTAGCTTAGGAGGCATATTATTCTGAATTATGGCGCTACACTCGGCAATAAGTGTAACTGTTCCGTTATCCTCTATCTTTTTCTTATTGGATAAGATTTCTTTTAAAAACTTAGCATACGAGGGTATTTGGGTGATAGCTTCTGTAAACGGAATAGTAATATTCAACTGTTTCAGAAGTGCAACAAATTTCTTAAATTGACCCGTCGTCTTGGAATTTGTTAATCTTTGAGGGTACGGAATTGGTGGTTTATAGGGTGGTGAAGGCACATAAGGTTGTTCTTTCTCCACTACCTCTTGATTATCATCTTCCTTTTCTTCTGGATCATCCACCACTTTAGTCGATTTATCCGGTTTTTGGTACATGGCTGGATTGTCAAGTCTTGGATCGGTAGGTCTGTCAAGTTCCTTGCCACTTCTTAATATTACAGCATTAGCATGTCCTTTCGGATTAGGTTGAGGTTGTCCAGGGAATACTCCAGCTGGTGCAGCAGTAGGTGCTTGTTGTTGAGCTACTTGTGAAATCTGAGTTTCAAGCATTTTGTTATGTGTAGCTAATGCATCTACTTTTCTCACTAATTGTTTAATCTGCTCACTAGTGTGAATGTTTTGGTTTAAAAAGTCCTTGTTTGTTTGATATTGGTTAGCTATTAAGTTCTCCATCATCAACTCAAGGTTCGATTTCCTAGGGACATTTGGAACAGTCTTTTGATATCCTGGTGATGTAGCTGGTGCTTGACCTGGTGCGTATAAAGCATTGTTATTCTTATAGGAGAAGTTCGGATGATTCTTCCAACCTGGGTTGTATGTGTTTGAGTAAGGGTTTCCTTGAGCATAATTCACTTGATCAGTGGGAGTTCCTGTCAATAGTTGACAATCAGAAACTTTGTGTCCTTGGACTCCACATAACTCACAGTTAGGTGTTACTGCAGCCACGATGGCTGTTGGTGTTATGGCCAAGTTATCGATCTTTTGGCTTAGTTGGTCAAACTTCGCATTGACTTGGTCCATACTACTCACTTCGTACATACCTCCTTTTGTTGGTTTCTCAGTTGCGACTCTCTCGCTTCCCCAAAGGTAATGGTTTTGAGCCATACTTTCGATAAGTGCATAAGCATCATTATATTCTTTGTCCATCAATGCACCGCCCGCGGCAGCGTCAATTGTCATTCTTGTATTGTACAAGAGTCCATTATAGAAGGTATGGATGACCATCCATTCTATTAATCCGTGATGTGGACAAAGTCTCAGCAGATCCTTGTAGCGTTCCCAAGCTTCGAATAATGATTCGCTTTCCCTTTGCTTAAATCCGTTGATCTGAGCTCTCAGCATAGCTGTCTTGCTAGGTGGAAAATATCTGTTCAAGAAAACTCTCTTAAGTTCCTCCCACGTAGTTACTGAGTTTGAGGGCAGAGATTGAAGCCAAGCTCTTGCTCTATCTCGAAGTGAAAAAGGAAATAAACGTAGTCTAATAGCTTCTTGGGTAACTCCATTGGCTTTTACGGTATCTGCATATTGCACAAAGATCGAAAGATGAAGATTCGGATCCTCGGTAGGATTTCTGGCGAATTGATTTTGTTGCACGGCTGATATCAACGAAGGTTTTAGTTCGAAATCATTTCGGTTGATAGCCGGTGCTGCAATGCTTGAATGTGGTTCAGCTTGCGAAGGACTGGCGTAATACTTGAGTGGGTGATTCTGTTCTTCAGCCATCTCTGCGTCCTTTGATGTTACGACTGGTTTAGGCGGATCTAATTGAAGATCTGGAATATTGTAACTTTGTTCGTAATCGAATACACGTCTTCTTACGTGTAAGAAGCATTCCGATTCAGGGATTAGAGGTTGCAAGTCTTCGCCTTTAGAGCGAGTACTTGGCATACACTCGGAGATTTAATTAAATTAAATAGTTGATACCTTAGTCTAGACAATGCTACCTAAATGCACTAGTAACTAAATTAAGGAATCCCCGACAACGGCGCCAAAAACTTGATGGGCTAAAGACGTGTCTAATTATGTGTCTAGCGGTATCTTACTGCAAGTGCACAGCCTATCGAAGTAATATTTAAGATTATCGATCCACAGGGATTCTATGTTTACTTAGTGCTAGATGAACTTCTAGTTTAGCTAAGGCGAATGGTTGTCACAATTTTTTGTTGATTTTAAAATATTAAAGGCGGAATTAAATTTAAGTTTTTAATAAAATAATACTAAGGCGGTCGGTATGTAATTATACTAACTTAGGTGGGTCAATCTAACCTAGGCTTATAAAGGTATTTACTTAATCTATTCGGTAGAGGTTACCAGTTTAAATACCCTCAACTCACACTCTCGTGGTCTTATCTCAGATCTTACCCCTAAAGCCCTATGCCTGCTCTCGCTAGCCCATAAGTGTTTAGAGATAATTTTTGGAAACTTAGTAATTCTAATTTATTTTAAAGCGCTCTCGCTGTGTTTAATTTAAATGCCTAACTTTAGCTATCTGGTTAAAAATCTCACACTCTCGTGGTCTTGACTTAACCTAATACTCTTTTCTTACTCTCGTAACGAAAAGGTCGATTTTAATTAAAAAGTATTAGCCAGAATGTTAAGTTATTAATTATTTTAAGCCTATGATTAAATTTTACCGATTAAGTTTGTTTTAACTACATACCGCCCTAAGGTAATTAGCTACTCATTGATGTTGAACCAGACAGAAAAACAAATAATAAAATACTCATGGCAGAAAAATAAACAAACATTATAAATATTAAAATTGCAATATAATAAAAAACCTGGTTAACAAATATTATAGCAGACTCCTTCTTCCACAGACCGAAAAGCTTGGAGTTGGCGGAAATCGAAAATAAACGAATTCTGAAGGTTTAGAAACAAGTAAATGTATAACAATTTCCTGATGTTGGAAATTGTTATATGTTGGGTTTGGATACAATAAGAAAGAAAACTGAAAATAATGCAGAAATAGAAACAGGGTCGTAAAACAATTCGGCAGAGCTTCCGCAGAAAATCGAATAATAAATGCTCTGTAGTTTCTTCATAAAACTTGTGCTATTTATAGAACCATTAATGGGCTGAAATTTGGAATTTGTTGCATTGGGCCTTGCTGAAGTGGTGGAGGGAATGTAGGAACGTGGCAAAAAAGTAGGAGAAAAGTTCTTCACGTAATGCCTTAACGTGGTCTCAGTCAATAACCTATTTTTACCCTTGTCACGGTCGTTACAAGGTCTTCACGCTCGTGTCCTGTGGTTTTTAAGTGTCACGGTCGTGACAATGTTCTCACGGTCGTGATGGCTTCTTTTGGGGTGTCACGGTCGTGACACCCTGGTGACGACCGTGACTGCAACAAATTATGCAGTTTTGCAGGCTTCTTCATTTCTTCATCTTTTTATGGTTGCTTTTGTTCCTTTTTCTCTTAATTCATGATTTAGCTCCATATAATGATGTACCTGCAAAATGGTAAGAAAAACTCGAGAAATCGAGTGTTAAAACGATGATTATGCGATAAAACGTCAATGAAACCTAGCAATATAATCGATACGTTTTCTCGTTATCAAGTCATTATAGAACTTGAACCTAATTAATTAAATAATAAGTTTATCAAATAAGCAAAATAATAGCAAAAAAATAGAAAACCCGTGGATCGAACCCAAGACCTTTGCACCATAGACGCAACGCCTTGCCACTGGACCACCTGCATGGTTTGTAACATAAACACATATAATAATTAATAAAATAAATCCAATTTTGAAAATCAGATTGCGCGCCCAAGGTCATCTTCTTCATTGGACCGTCTGGTTAGCCTTTAGCTACAGTCATCCGTCACTAAAACCTGTAGTAACGGATTTTATTTGTCACTATAAACCCTGTATAATCAAACATTGAAAACATGATGGATAAATGATTTTTAATGGTCTAGGTTAATTAATATAAGGTCCTTGAATACAAATACAACATCAATTTCAACATAAATTGATTCAATCGTGCATCCCCAAACAGAATTTTCAAGAACCCTAGTTATGGTATTCTACGGATTTGGCCATGATTCTTCAAATTGCTTGCCCAGAAATGTTCCTTGCAATCTTATTAACACAAATCAAATGTTAGAAATCAATTATAAGAAGTATATTCATGGAATAGAAAAGCTCAATAAGGATGAAGAAAAATGATTCGGTTATGGCATTTCAATGCATTATGGATGATGATGATTATTGGGAAACACTCAGTGATCATCCAAGAAGGGATTGCAACCTTTAAATCACCTGAAAATAGCCTGCAAATTGTAAACCGAATTTCAATTTTTTTAGCAAAATGTGAGTTTGGATAATGCCTCTCTTGTACCAATTTTTGTCCCCTGGCAATGCTTTATGTTTGTGTATATGTAAGGAACAAAATTAGGTCATAATATGGGCCTTGTATGTGTGGATTTTGGTTACTTGATGATGAAGAAATCTCCTTGCCAATTTGATAAATAAATCAAATATCTTCCTTCCTTAATGTTTTTACACGAATTTAAGTGACTCCAATCAATCTTAAATAATGTTTATGACCTTCTAGAATCAAAATCATGTCCAAATATTTGATTTTGATTTAATTTGCATTTTAATGAATAAAATTCAAATAAATACTAAATAAAAAATAAAAAATCAGATAATTCTTGGATTGGGTCGTGCTTGAGGCTATCATGAAGATTGGGTGGCAATTTGGTAGGCCCATTTGGCAAAAATTGGTTTTAAAGCCTCATTTGCTTCATATATCTCCCAAAAATTTCCCAACTTTGACAAGGCACAACTCCTTCAATTTTAAGGCTATGAAGGTGTTCTTGGACATTTTGGAAAGCTTAGAGGGTCCTCTAACCAACCTCTTTGGTATCATGTCCATATCCTTTACCATTTTCAAATTATGTTCTTTGGAAGATGTTGACTTTTTGTTGACTTTTGAAATGACCTGTAATGTTTTAGATCATACCTTCCAAATGAAGCATTTTTAGGCTTGGCTTGTGAGACACAAAGTTGTAGAGAATTCAATTTCCTTCAAAATTAGCTTTGGATGGGAAATTTTTGATGAAGCATGTGAAAGTTATGGTTGGTCAAAGTTCAGTTGACTTTTCCTGTGAAAACCCTAATTTAGAAACTCCTGATTCTTGATGATCTGAAATCTCTTTGATGAATCATGATCAACCCTTGATAAAATGATGAATTTTACTTCATAAACTTGATGTTGGCAAAAAATCATGAAGTTTGACTTTGGTTTGACCACAGCTGACCTCAGTTTGACTTTTTAACCACTTTGACTGATTTTTGCATATTTGATCATCTGACTGAGCAAACCTTTTGGGAAAGCCTTGAAACTTGACATAGGGATTATTGAAGACATGTAGGATGTTATGAAGCTCACTTGAGGCCTTGAAAGTCCATTTAGCCTGATGAAATCCAAAACCCTTGTTTAGGGTGCATTGCTTAGGAGGAAGCTTTGTCTGAGGGAACCTCCAAACTTTCTGACTAATTGTGAACCTTGTGAACCTCTTGGGATACCTTGTGAACCTTGTGAACCTCTTGGGACACCTTGGTACACAATTCCTTGACTAGGGGATGACAAATTTTGGGGTGCAACAGCTGCCCCTGTTCAATTTTCTGAAACCTGAGGAGTTAGATTGGCCTGTGTGCCATTCGTGACTTGGAAGGTTGAAGGGGATTGAACATAAAAGCCCAAAAATTTGCACTCGCCGGTGTGTAAAGTAATACTGTTGATTGGTTGTATATGTTGGAATGGGCTTAAAGATGCCACTCATAGGAACTGGAGATGGGCTTGTAGATGCCATCCATAATATCAGAAGGTGATAATATCTTTATGTTGTCACTAGATATCAGTACTAGGTCTTCGTATAGACTGTCTCTAAATCATTCCTGTAACATGGTTTGAGTTGAATGTTAGCACTAGATCTTCATATATATCGTCTCTGCATTATCTATGGGGGAAACGAATATCCTTCATTAGGTGTCAGTACTTAGATCTTCGTATAGATCGGCTCTGAACCATCTTTAGGAACATACTTTAATTTAAGCATCAGAATCAAATCTTTGTGGCGATCTTTTCTGAATTGCTTTTGGTAATATCTTGGGCTAAGTACAAGATCTTCGTATCGATCATTTTTGTACCATCCCACAGATAAACTGTTGCATAGACCATTAGAAATAAATCTTCGTAGCGATTATCTCTTCTGGAAATATCCCGGATTAGGTAATAGATCTTCGTATAGACCATTTACATACCTTCCCAAGGACAAAAAGAATATCAGGATTAAATCTTGGCGATTATCCCTGAACTTCTTCTGAAAGAATCTCTTGGATTAAGTGCTAGATCTTCGTATAGATCATTTACACACTATCCTAAAGATAGTTGACTGTCATAAATAAATCTTCGTAACGATTATCTCCTCTAGAAATATCCTGGATTAAGCACTAGATCTTTGTATAGATCATTTACGTACCCTTCCAAGGACAACTTGAGCATCAGGATTAAATCTTTGTGGCGATTACTCCTGAATTGCTTCTGGTAATATCCTAGACTGAACACTAGGTCTTCGTATAGTCCATTTATGTGCCATCTCAAGGACAACTTGTATTGATCATCAGAAATGAATTTTCATAGCAATTATCTCTGAATTGTCTGATATTGTTTATCTGCCTACAACTATCCTGAAAAGAAAAAGTTAGTTTATGCAATATTATTTGATGTATGCATGTATATCATGATTCTCTTAAGTAAGAATTTCATATGGGTTATGGATGCGTATGCAATGATATAATGTAAATGATGTATGTATGAATCATGTAGCCTGAAGTGTCTAGGTATCTCTGTATAACAACTGCTGGCTGGGGAAAATAAATCCCAGTTCTTTGCTGAGGAACATGAGGACTTCATTCCTGTCTTATTTAATAATATGGTACTTAGAACCTCCCGTCTTTGTTCTTCGTGCTTTTTATTGAAGGAATAAGTTCCTGAATATCCTGACTGAGGATAAAAGAGATGGACATAGACCCGAGAGACTTAATTCTTCGGAGGATATGAAACTGCTTGAAGACTTCGTCGAGTGGGAAGTATAAGATATTAATTGAAGAGTTCTGTATGGATATCCGTAAAGATTACCCTGTGGGGATGAACCGGCGAAGCTTCGTTGAATTCCTACCCTCGTTCGTCCTAAGTAAATACTATTATTGCATTTTATGCATTTCTGGTAAACATCAATCATATTCAAAAGCATACACACATTCAAATATAACCAATGGATGTTTTCGCTTAAGTAAACAAGGGAAAAGTAAATTTGAATTCAAAGACGAGACTTTATTTATTTAGAGAATGGCCTATAAACAGGCAAGTTTGTACAAGGAGACAGAAATCCTAGTAAGAGGAATTTGCCATAAAAGTTTTACAAAAACAAAGAAAAGCAGCTATGTGAAAAATAATCCTATTGAGTTTCAATTCCAATATTGCCATTATCTTCAAGTATCTCATCCTTTGCTGTCGAGATAGAAATGATTGGATTGATCTTTATCTGTTTGAACTTGATTCAAGTAGCACAACTGGTTGAGGTTACATGAGTGATCCAACGAGACATAGTCATACGCTTTAATCTCTAACTTTTGCCTGGATTGCCTTTTCAGGTTTTCAATCCACCGGGATACCCTTTTTTGCCCAAGCCTCCCCTTCGGGTTTTCGACTTGCCGGGTGTACAATCTTTTATATATATATATATATATATATATATATCCCTAATTTTTGCCCGAGCCCTTTTGGTTCGCCGGGATGCCCTTATTTTTGCCTAGGCTAGTCAACCTAGCGGGTTTCTTTTTATGCGTAGTATTTTTTGACTATGTCTGCGTTTACGGGCTGTGGGAAATCTTCACCATTCATAGTAGTAAGAATCATGGAACCTCCTGAAAATACCCTTTTGACTACAAATGGTCCTTCATATGTAGGAGTCCACTTGCCCCTAGGATCACCCTGTAGTAATACGATATGCTTAATTACCAAGTCTCCAGTTTGATATACCTTTTGCTTAACCTTCTTATTAAAAGCTTTAATCATCCGTTTCTGGTACATCTGACCGTGACAAACAGCTGCTAACCTTTTCTCATCAATCAAATTTATCTAGTCAAGTCGAGTCTGAATCCACTCATCTTCATCCAAGCCCGCATCCTTCATGATTCTCAAGGAAGGGATCTGAACCTCAATGGGTAGAACTGATTCCATACCATAGACTAAGGAGAATGGGGTTGCCCCTGTTGAAGTACGTATTGTAGTAGGATAACCATGAAGAGCAAATGGTAACATCTCATGCCAATCCTTATACGTAACAGTCATCTTCTGTAGAATCTTCTTGATGTTCTTATTGGCAGTTTCTACTGCACCATTCATCTTTGGATGATACGGAGAAGAGTTATGATGCTTAATCTTGAACTGTGTGCAGAGGTCAGTAATCATAGTGTGTGCAGAGGTCATTCCATTCCATTACCTGATCTTTCTTCAACAACTTGAAGATTGGCTCACAGGTAGCAGTTAACTGGAAAATAAATCTTGCAATGTAATTCAGTCGTCCCAAGAAACCTCTAACTTCCTTTTCAGTACAGGGAGCAAGCATCTCTTGTATAGCTTTTACTTTTGCAGGATCCACTTCAATACCTTTTCCACTGACAATGAAACCCAGGAGTTTACCAGACCTAACTCCAAAAGTACACTTGTTTGGATTCAATCTCAGTTTATACTTCTTCAACCTCTCAAACAACTTGCACATATGATCAAGATGTTGTTCCTCATTCTGGGACCTGGCTATCATATCATCCACATATACCTCTATCTCATGGTGAATCATATCATGAAACAAAGCCACCATATCACGTTGATATGTTGCCCCAGCGTTCTTCAAACCAAATGGCATCACCTTATAACAAAAAGTGCCCCATTGTGTAAAAAATGTAGTATTCTCCATATCTTATGGTGCCATCTTAATCTGATTATGACTAGAGAAACCATCCATGAAAGAGATTACCTTATGCTGAGCAGTGTTGTCTACCAAAACATCAATATGTGGAAGTGGAAAGTCATCTTTAGGATTGGCCTTATTCAAATCCCTATAATCCACACACATGCGTACCTTACCATCCTTCTTAGGTACCGGTACCACGTTTGCAACCCATTGAGGATAAGAAGTCACAGCTAAGAACCATGCATCAAATTGTTTCATCGCCTCTGCTTTAATCTTTTCTGACATTTCAGGACGCATGCGACGAACTTTCTGCTTCTTTGGATGACAGTCTTCTTTCACTGGTAGACGGTGAACCACAATATCAGTATCCAACACTGGCATATCTTCATAAGACCAAGCAAAGATCTCCACATAGTCACGTAACATCTGAATTAGTATGTTCTTAACACCATCTTCTAGTTCATCCCCTATCTTGACCTCTTTCCTGTTTTCCTTAGTTCCCAGATTCACAACTTCGATTGGCTCTTCATGTGGCTGTATAGCTTTTTCTTCTTATTGCAACAACCTAGCAAGCTCTACAGGTACCTCACAATCTTCCTCCTTCCCATATTCAGCTTGATAGATTGGATTCTCGAAATTATAATTGGCAATAGTGGAACTGTTATCAACAAGATCCAGAGTGGATGAAGATCTGCATTTTAGTGATGTGTGTGTGTGTAAGAACACATAGTTGATAAAATAGAAATAATAATAAAAGAAAGACAAAGAGCACAATATTTACGAAAACGAAACGTCCATAGATTTTATTGAATGAAGTATGAAAATGAAATGACATCCCGAAACAAGCATACCATTGTGCCCCGGGTAAGACACAAGGCTTAAAAGGTTTTATTGTTCGAAATTACAAACTTAAAACAAAACACAGTAATAGTATTTACTCCTGAATAAAGGAGATAGGAATAACATCTTCATTCTTCCAATTGTTGAGCCCATCACCCATGGTAGGAAAGATCCAATCATCCAGGTTGTAGTCTTCATCATAGTCACCTACAACATTGATTTGATCTCTTATGACCCCTTTATTAGTGATACGAACAGCACGAGCACGACGAACAACCCTCTGAGATTCTGCAGTGAAACCCAAACCAAACTTGTCAGACTTGTAAGGGATGTTGGGAAGCTGACCCCAAATAGCATAACCACCTTTTTCAACCACAACCTTAGCATCTTTGAGGGAGGCCATTGCAGGAGGTATTCTAGTAACCACATGAGCTCTTTCAGAAGCAGGGACAAACTGAGGAACAGGAGCAGAGCAAGGAACAACTTCAAATGTTTGACACAGAGTTTCAACAAATTCACCCTCCATTTTTATTTATTTGAAAGTATTCACATGGCTAACCATGTACTCTTCTTCACCATAGACAATGATAATTTTGTTTTTCACCGGATATTTCAACTTCTGATGTAAGGTGGAAGTAACAGCACCTACCCCATGGATCCAGGGGCGCCCAAGCAAACAAGAATATGCAGGACGAATATCCATCACAGAGAAAGTAGAGTTGAAGACTTGAGAGTCTAATTTGATTGGGAGGTCTACCTCTCCATGTACCATTCTTCTTGAACCATCAAAGGCCCTTACCACACATTACTTGGCCTTAACACAACATCTTCAGGACTAAGCTTGTCCAGAACCTCTTTAGGGAGAACATTTAATGAAGAACCATTTTCCACCAGTACATGAGACAAAGTAGTGCCCCTACATTCAATGGAGATATGCAGAGCTCTGTTATGGTTTCTTTTGGCAGGAGTCAAATCAGCATCAGAAAAGCCCAGAACATTATCACTAGTCAGATGTGCAACACAATTCTCAAACTGATCCACAGAAATTTCATCTGGCACATGAGCAGCCTTTAAGAACTTGATTAAGGCTTTAGCATGGGCCTCAGAACACAGCAGCAAAGATAACATGGATATTTTGGAGGGAGTATGCCCCAACTGGTCAACAATATCATAATCATTCTTGCTAATGATCTTCAGTACTTCTTCCATCTGTTTAGAAAGATTTTCAGCAGTTGGTGCCTCAGCTTGCACAGGTTCAATCATAGGACCTTTGCCCCGGGCATCAGTACTTGGCCCAGAATTAGAGGTATGAGCTGAAGTAATTGTACTTTTAGAGGTATCTTGAGGGGAGAAGATTCTTCCACTTCTGGTGACCTTACTAGATCCAGCAATATTGTCCACATCAAGATTAACATCAATAACAGGTGCATCAGTCAAAGGCTCTTGTTTGACACCATGGATATAAACATCAGAACCATAATTCCAGGGTATAGCTTTATCAGAAGTATAAGGAACAGGGCCAGGAGTGGTAATGATCATGGGAGCCACTCTAGCTTCAGCAACAGTCTTCATAGGGCCTTCAACAGTAATCTTCACTGGTCCTTTGGATGTAATCCTGACAGGACCTTTAGAGGTGATCCTCACTGGTACTTTATCAACCATAGCTACATCTTCAAGCTTCGTGTTTCGAGTCAGATGTTCACACATACTTTCCACAAAAGGAGTCCTCTCAAACAATATAGTGTAATTGTCCATGAGGCGTTGAATACCATCCTTCAACTTCCAACAACTATCAGGTTTATAGGCACAGTAAAAACAGTCTTCCTTGCAACTTGGAAAGAACCCAGCCTGCACCAGCTTCTTCTTGATGATGGATAGAGGAGTAGTCAAATCTATTACTGAGGATACATAAGAATTTTCATCAATAGCATTAATAGTCTTCTCATGATTGGGCATAGGAGCAGTGATCACATTTGGGGTCCCAGGAGGGTCAAATTCAATTTCCCCAGCTTCGATCATGTCTTGAATCTTGTTTTTCAACACCCAACAGTTGTTGGTGTCATGTCCCGGACTATTAGAATGATATGCACATCTTGCATTAGGATTGTACCGAGGAGAGGATGTATTAGGATTCTGAGGAGGATCCCTTAAAGTAATTATCTCCCTTTTCAACATGTGTTGCAAGGCTTGGGCCAGTGACATGTTGATCTTGGTGAACTGTGTTCTAGGATTCTGTTGATTGTTCTGTTGTTGATCTGGTGTTGTAGGGGCAGGATTGGAGATGTGAACTGCTCCCACAGATTGGTGACTCATGTTACGACTATGTTGACCATACACAGCATTAGACTCCTTCTTTCCACTAGCGGGCTTCTTAGCAGTGCTTGATGAAGAGGCACTCACCTGTATCTTACCACTTTTTATCCCACTTTCCACATGTTTTCCAGTCATTATCAGCTCAGTGAAACCAGATGATGAGCTTCCAATGAGGTGACTATAAAAAGGACCATTCAGCGTACTCATAAACATATCCACCAGCTCCGTGTCAGTCAGAGGAGGTTGAACTCTGCCAGCCATGTCTCTCCATTTATGGGCATATTCTTTGAAACTCTCCTTAACGCCCATAGATATGCTTTGGAGCTGCATGTGAGTTGGTGCTAAATCAGCATTATATTGGTATTTCCTATAGAAGGCCTCAGCAAGATCATTCCAATCACGAATATTAACACTTTCAAGTTGATAATACCATTCCAATTGAGCTCCAGATAAACTCTCTTGGAAGAAATAAATCCACAGTTTCTTGTCAGCAGTATGTGGTTGAATCCTCCGGACATAGGACCTCAAGTGCAGTTTAGGACATTAAACACCATCATACACCACAAAAGCAGGAACAGTGAAGCCAATAGGTATAACCACTCCAGAAATTAAACTCAAATCTTCAAAATCAAGCCCAAAAGATTTTTGTAGTTCCATAGCGTTCATTCTGTCTACCAACATCTTATACTTCTCCTCACTAGCAAGACATGATAATAGTTCTCCTCAGAATCATAATCTTCCACATATCATGGAGACTACCTCCTTCTCTCTCAGAATTTTCAGACTTAAGATCCTCAACCTCTTCTTTTGTCTTGACAGGACCTCTAAATCTTCTACACAGGTTGATGAGGCCCCCTCATTTTCTAGTCTTTTTATCCTTCTTAGTCAGAAGTGCCTTCAGCTCATCTTGTCCCTTGGACAAGTTCAAGATCATTTCTTGAAATTGTGCATTTTGGGTCTGGAGATCCTTAACAGTTTGTTCGAGAGCCATTTCTGCTGAAATAAATAGTGAGAAGATAAGATACCTGTTCATAAGAAACATGTGATGCAATGATATGGTATGTAGATGCAATGTTTTCAAGGACCGCATGATTTAAATTTGCTTAAACAACCAGAAATGAAACTTTTATTAGTAAGCAATAAACTTGTTTGCCTCTTGGGTTTACAATAAAATTAAATAAATACAATGATGGGGTTTTAAGTCTCCCATGGACGTTTCCTCGTTGTATGGAGGTATGTGTTGAGATTCCGCTCTTCGTGAAGTTGTTTTGTCAGCTCCAGGATTCTTTCTTGACTAGCTTTGAAATGAGTCTCAAAAGTATCCCTTTGTTCCTTCAACTGGATCCAGGACCTCTGCAACTCTTCCATGTCAGTGGGTATGTCTGGTGAAGGATGATATAAGGAGTATCTCCTTCAGCAACAGGCTCCATGGTAACTGGCAGGATAGTAGGATATGGCATCATAAGAGTCTGAGCACGTGCTCGTACCCATCTGAGATAAGGTTCCATAGGAATGGAGTACTTTGGTTCCAGAGTCTTGCTGTCAACCTTGTTCACTTTACCCCAAGCTCGTATGAACCTTTGACGGTAACCTTGCAGATCGTTGTCGTAGTCGAACATAATACCCTGAATAAGCATGTCATGAGGACCATTACTCCGAGCATAACCAAACTGGCGTAGAGCTAAAGAAGGGTTGTAAGTAATGCCCCCTCTTATGCCAAGGAGTGGCACATTAGGGAACTCCCCACAACAATCAATGATAGTAACATTCTCCATGGATCTAGAGCACCAATGAATGTCTGAATGAGAAAGTGACATGATCCTCTTGGACCACCTTAACCCTTGTTAATTCTTCATCACTGATCGAGGAAGGTGAGAAATAAACCACCTAGACAATAGAGGTATGCAACACATCAGAGTTCCTCATAACTTCGTAGTACGTGTATGGAGAGAGTGTAAGATGTCTCCAAGTAATGTAGGCACTGGATTGTGAGTCAGAAATATGTTGATGGCGTGTATGTCTATGAGCTGGTCTGGATTAGGGAACAACACTAGGCCATAGATTAATAAGGCCAAGATCTCCTCAAGGGCATCATAACTCATGGCCTTCAAGAATACCTGAGCTTTCTCTATCAATACCTTAGCAAGAATACCCTTGACTCCGCTTCTTGTTTCTAGGACAATGTCTGATTTCTTCAAATGTATGGCTGCAACAATAACCTCAGGTTTAGGCTCTTTTTCTAAGCCTGTGAAAAGTCTTTGATCAAGGATAGGTATACCCAGTAGTTTAGAGAACTCCTCCATTGTAGGAACCAGCTGATAATCGGGGAATATGAAACAATGATGTTTAGGGTCAAAGAACTGAAACAGGACACTCATCATGTCTTCATCAAATCCTGAAGTAAGCAAGTCAAGTAGGTGACCATGCTTCTTGATGAACTGGGATCTTTCAGAGACTTGAGAGACCAATTCCTTAAGCTTAGGAGGTATCCCTACAAAGTTGATCCGGATAGTATTCCTACGAGCAGAAGCCATGACTTGAAACAAAGAACAAAGATAAATACTTTGGTCCTTGAAATGGTTATTGAAAATGCTATGCTTATGATGTCATGATGTTATGATGTTATGTTCAATCACAAACATGTGGCACACACAAACAAGTCACACCATAGCCCTAGGTTTAGAGGCTTGCATGAGGTTTAAAGGTAAGTACTCTCCCTTGAAGTTTAGTTGGTTCATCCTGTCCTACAAAAGTAACCAGGTTCTAAGGGATCTCAATATCACTGATCCTTCCCAAGGCTGGTTGTTCAGTAGGCAACTTACTTGCCAACCAAAACCTTCCAAGTTTAGGATCTCAATGAGCATAGTATCGAGTATCAACCAACTTCAGTCTTCACCAAAGCTAGCTATCTCACTACTTTCTAAAGGCCAAGAAGGGATGACTAGGGTTCTAAAAGTCAGTTAGTGTATTGACAACATATGGCAACCTCATATTATCCTCAACTTACTTAAGGAACATAAGCAACAACCAAGAAGTCACACTAACTATGGCCACCAGATCAACCATATCGGTATACGCCGTACAGTTTCCTTGGTCTATTGCCATTTACCTAAGGTACACTAGATCCGGGTTAGGATCTTATAAACCAAACAGATAAATATAAAGCAAACAAGGCAAACAATTTAAGTGATCTAATTCCTAAGGGTACCCATCTTTTATTAATTCCCCAGCAGAGTCGCCAGTTCTGTAACACGGTGGGAGAACTGACTTTTAGTCATGTTGCGGATAGCAAGAGTCGCCACCAACTTTTATTTTATCCATAAGGAAAGGACATAAAAGAACAGGAAAGACCTATTTTAAAAGATTTGAGTTCGGGGGGTAGGTTATATAACGGGAAGGTGTTAGCACCCTTTATATCCATGGTTATCCATGGGCTCTTAGTTACTTAGCTCACTTAAATTGTTTTTGAAGAGTGTAGTGTGTGATTAGAAATTTTTCTAAGTACTTTGTAATGATCCTTGTATGGATGTATACAAAGCCTTGTTTTGAAAAATGTTTAAGAAAGTGAGGTGTAAAAAAGTAATTTGAAATGTGAGCAAGCAATTAAGAGGTACCTACCCTAGATTAAGTCTTCCATGTTCTCGTATGTTCTTTCAATGGTAAGACTATCCCTATTATTAAGGAATAGGTAGTCCTTACCTTGGATATTAAGGGACAAGCGTAGGGTCATCGTATGGTCATAGAAAGCAACCTTTAGGGGTATCTTTAGCAACCTGGGAGGGACTATCATCTTTTACCGAAGGGACAAGATCATTATCGTAGGCAACATAGTAGGGACTTGATCTTTTAAATCTGGGAGGGACTAAATGATTTATTTATGGAGGGACTTTGCTTAAGACACCCCCTTTTCGAGGGACTTGACCATATTATTTTAAGGCAACCAAGAGGAATACCCTAGGAAGTGTAAGATGGCGATCAAAGATCGACTTACGTGTGTGAGTGTTTATTTTCAAATATTTATCTTTTTTTAAATTAATTTTCTAAGTTAATTTTAATTACATTTACGTTTCCACTCTGTAATACCTCAAAATTTTCCCTCATTCTTGTCGCCTTAACCAGCTTATCGCTCCGCATTCATCTGCATTTCTCACTAGGTCATTAACATAATAATCATACATTTCATGGATTCTTAAGACGTGGGATCAAACACTTTCTTGCGACTCGGATTTTTCTATTCTTAGGTGGTTTATCTGACCATTACATTGAGACAAAGGTTAAGCCCATACCATCATGGAATATTCCTATTCAGAGGATCATCAAACTCCAAAGTTTTCCTTGTTTAGAGAATTATTTGAAAGCGTCGGGTCAGGAGGTTATTGGCATGAACTAAGAGTTTGTTTCTCTGTTTCTCTCAGAAGATCGAGGTTTCATTCTTTTGGTGTACGAATTGATGTAGGATCTCATGGAAAAAATATATTGATGTTTTTGGTGCAAGAGATCGAATTCTGAATGTATAGTGGTATTCTTGGTGCAAGAGATTGGATTCACTGTTTATGATTTAGGCTTCAACTATTTCAAGCCCATGACCATCTTTGAACCCATTATTTATGAACCCTTTTTCTAATTTATTCACCCATTCTTCATCTCACATAATTTAGATTCATTTGAAAGCTAATCAACCAAATCCAAAGTCCATTAAGCTCATTACCTACAAATCATTTGTTTTAATCCATATTCCCGCTATTCATTGTAGAAATTCGTTTAATACGAATATTCGAATTTTATATTCACTTGAGCCAATATCATTTTCATATCATTTTTATGATTCACTTCCAATATCCATTATTTCCAATATCCATTATTACCATTTTTATGATTATTTCCAATATCCATTTTTATCCACTTAAACCAATACTATTTTTTAAATAATTTCTAGTGACTGTTATATTTTATTATTCAGTAAGGAGGAAATTAACTGAACAAAAAGCAGATTGATTCCATAATAGAATTTGGACAAAGTTCACTTGACAGGGTTCAGTTCAGTTAGAAAAATTCCAATAACAATCAGAAGAAACACTCAGTTACAGGAGAGTGAAAAATGCATATACAGTTAGAGGAAAAATTCAGTTTTAAAAACTGATATACATAACAGAAAACGGGGGCAGTTACAAAAGGGGGGAAAAATTCCATTTTTTCCACCAATCACTCTTCATCATTCTCTAGTTCATCTGCTAAAATATGAGAGATCTGAATCTCACAGCTGGTCACCAATCTTCACATTCTTTTTAATCTTGACCTCTCTCACAGAAAACCATCATCATAATCATCACCTTCACAGCTATGTGTTCTCCAGCTTCATCTCCCTCAGTATATCACTATCTTCATTCTTCATCAATTCCACCAAAAAAACTGGATTCACATAGCAATTTCACAACATCAATTTAATCCTCAATGACAATGCTACAAGAAACAAATCAACAATAATGAAGACCAACATAGCTTGAAACCACGGTTCGGCATTGCAAAAATGCAGAAATGAATGCACAGAAAAGAGAAAAAGGATCGATTTTCTTACCATTTCATCTTCTTCAATCTCTTTCTCCCTCTCGGAAGTCTCCTATCCTCATCATCTTCACACAATTCAGTCCACATCCTTATCAATTCTTCATCAATACCTTACCAAAATCTCTTCATCGATTATCAAGAACGAACCATTGCACCAACACATACAAGATTCTGCTTCAACATTCACAGATCCAAGAATCAAGTCTCAATAGAACCTGAAAGCAACGAGTCATCATCAATAACGACAACACCGCGGAGGCAAAAAAACGCAGAAAGAATCCAAAGGGAAGAGTTACAAATAACAATAAAGAGGGAAAGATTCGGAAGCGTTTCTTTTACCTGGAGTTTTTGATCCGCAAGCATCAACAGGAGCTTCACACATTAGTCTTCATCAACAAACCTGCCAAACTCTCAGCACTAATCTCAATCTCAATCTCTCCTCCTGCACCAACCTTCAATCGGTATATCTTCAACCTCATCATCGATTTATCAGAACCTGCAATCCAAAATGGCAGCAACATAGCAAGAATATTAATAACCTTACATCAAACCAATGCCTACAGAAGAAGATTCAATAAAAACGGATCGCGAGTAGGGGAATAAGATCGAGAAAACGAACCGGATTGCAGCTTTGATTCAAGGGAAGGTCCTTTCTTCCGCGTATCATTTCGTAGACTATATCGAGAGTTAGAAGTTGGTCTTGGCTTTGTGAACGGTGGTGTTTATTCGAGTCGAAGCAGCAAAGTTACCAAGTGTTCAATCTTAACAATTTTCGCCATCGATATTTGCACGGCAAGGTAGAAAGCATGGTTTCTGGTGATGTTTAGTAAATGGTTGAGCGGGCGGAGGTGTCACTTCGACTCGACGGAGAAGAAGAAGTTGAATAGAGACGAAAAGAAGATTGAATGTGGATCGACGAACAGCGGTTTCCAGACGTCTTCCGCGATACGTTTTGATCTCAAGGAGTTGAAGGCGAAGCATACAGGTCGCGCGGAGAAGACGATGACAAGAGCAAGTCACGGCGGAGCCCGCGTGGACGCAAATCGCGAAGAAGAGTGGCTCCGGTGAAGGCCTTTGAGGCGAGCCAGAGATTGAAAGAGATGACGGTGAGGGCGCGGAATTGCAGTCGCGAACGGAGGAGATGACGGAGACGGGGATGATCGGCGAAGAAGAATAGCTCAACCAACATTATTGTTGACATTTTTTGGCGATTGGAAGTTTTGATCGCGGCGGAGGATACCTTTGCTATGAACAGCTTCACGGTGAACAACAATGGGAAGCAACGACGGTGTTGATAAAGAAGGAGATGAGTTCAATTTTGGTCTTGTGATAACCTAATTTTTAGGGTTTCAGGAATTCTAATTTGGGCCTTTCTTATAGACTTACTATCAACACCGTTTTTGTTGTCCATCCACACCCTCACGAACTCAGCTATTCAAATTGGACCTCATCCCCATGGATTCACTATTTGCACGTGCATTTTGCTTAACAAACCTCTCCCACGCTCATGTATTGAAGATTGGGCTCAATTACCATGTTTTGATTATTTGCACCACCCACATTACTCTCACACCCCTCCCTGCGGGTTTCCTTTGAGTATTGGGCTCAAGGCCCACAAAATTTCTCTTCACCCCCCCCCCCCCGAATTTGCTAAACAAACCCCCTGCGAGGCTGCCATGTGGTGATTGGGCCTTGGGCCCTTAGTTTATTCTGCTGCACCCTTATGTTTTGATTCACTTTTCTATTTTTTCCTTTCTCTTTTGGTTTTATAGAAATTGTTAATTAAATCCCTTGTTAATTAATTCTTGTTAAATATATTTTTGTGGATTATCTTAATCCATTTTCTTGGTAATTTTTAATTAAGATTTTCTTTGATAATTTTAGTTATTATTTGTGAATTAATTGTGGTTTAGTGCTAATTTGGAATTAAAATGTTCATGATGTTTTTCGATCGATATTGGATCGATTTCAATAATGGTGGATCCTCACAAAGAGAATATGGAAGATAAGCATTTATTTTGCTTATGGAGATTACAAGGCTTGGCTTGAAGTTTTTTTTGGATTTCTTTTATGTGAGGAATCGGCTCTTCGATCAAGTAAGTAATTTCAAGTTTTTTCGGCGATTACACATCATTTTAGTCGTATGCGGCTTAGGATCATATAACTTAAGGTGCATATTGAGCCCTCCCAACTGAGGCATTGGATTTATTTGTGATATATGTTGATTTGTGTCGATTCCGGAACTTAGGGATTAGGTTACGAACCATTAGGATCGATTCCTTTCACTTCCCCTTAAAATCCACTTTTTTGCCCGTTTCGTCGCAATTATTAAAAATAGTTTTAGGTGAGATAAAATTATGGAAAAATTCATGAGTGATCCTCATTCTCTTAATTAATTTTTCATATTTTTTGTTTCCATATTTGGGTGGTTTTAATAATTAATTTGGAATTTAGATCATGAGCTGTCCCAAAAGGGAGTGTTTTGGCATAAGGGACCGAAATCGATTTTTCCCCATAGGTGTGAAACCTATTTTTTGTGTGTGATTAATCACTGTAATTTGTGACATTTTGATGCTCCTTAGTAATTTTTTTCATAATTTTAGATGCCCTTTTTGATCCACTTTGTGGAGTTGTTTTTTCGATGATCACGATTTGTTACCTTGCTAGTCAAGGAATTGTTTTGGCACTTTGGTGCATAATTTTGTATAATACTTTTGGACAATGGAATATAATGACTTTATCATTCCAGGTATTTAATTCCATAATTTTTAAATCCTTTTTGCTATTTTTCATGTCACCTAGATTATAGGTTTGATCATGTGTTTATGTGTCGCATAACCTAAATGTTAAGAAGGCATTCATGCCATTTTCTTGAGGCACCTTTTTGGTAACTTATAGGAGTTTATTATAGGTCATTTTTATGTCTTTAATTCCAGTCATAGGTCACTTTTTGAACCATACTCATTTGGTTTTTTTTGGTGCCTTAAAGTGCATACTTATGTGAATTAACTTTAACCTAAACTAGATTCTCTTCTCCTCTAAATAATAACTTGAATTATGTGGAAATAATTAATGCCTATTCATGCATTATAATTGCATCTCATACCTTGTATGCTACTTACCCATAACCATTTCATGCATATTCACATGCCATTCTTCCTTAACTTTCATCATGTGCGATCTTATGCGATTTTTGTTTGTTTCTTCTCACATCTTCTTCTCATTGCTCCATAGGATTAAACCGTTGCATCCATGATTATATATTCATTCATCAACATTCATAAGCATTCACTACTGACTTTGATGTTCATTTCATGTATTAATTCATGCTTGTAAGCCATACACATTCATACTTCATCCATGAACCCTAATTTGCATTTATGTGAGCTTAGGTGAATTTTTTGTACATAGTTTGATCTTGTGAGGTATCCTAGCATCCTTAAGGACCTATATCATGTAGCTACTGACTTTTAGATATCATATAACCTTTAGGTACCTTCACCTTTAGACTTAGGTCTTATTTTTAACCCTAGTTCCATTCTAGGACGTTTATGGTGCTTAATCGCTTTCATGCTTTGATTTTACTTTCAATATGCATTGTCATGCTAACTTTTGTTTTGTAGGGGGGAAGATTGAGGTAAGCATTACTTCATTCCTATCTATTATGCATTTTAATTGTCTTTGCCTTAGCACTTTGTGCTTTGTTCATAGGTTCCCTTTTTGTTCTTTAGAACCAACTTAACTTCCTTAGGAAGTAAGTTAGTTTCTAAGTCTCTTTTTTCTTCTTTTCCTTTTTTCTCATTAGGATTAGAAAACCTCATTAACCATAGGACCTCTCTTGTAAATAAATCAATAAAAATTATAGTGTGTCTTAGTTCCCATTATATTTTCCCTTTTCCAATTTGAGTCATTCTTTCTTTCCTCATGAAGAAAATAATAAAACATCTAAGGATAAACCGAACAATCTTGTACGACACGAGACTTTGTTGCGGAGTGTTTATACGCGTCCTGTTTCGGGGCGAGGTGTAAATGTTTCCCGCGATGGATAGGTCTTAGTACAAGACAGTTCACAAACAAATTCAAAATATTTCTCATAAAAGACAAAAACAAATAACAAACGACTATCCTGCGGGAACTTCTTTTCTCATCTCATTCACTCATAACGCGAACTTGCGACGACTTGTCTCGCATGCAAGACGGTAAATGCACTCGTACCAGACGAGCCTGCAACACCTGAGCATAGACATACACAGTTCCAACTGTAAAAAACACAAACAAATAGTTCCCGCCTTAGTTAGGCGAACTACGTCGACTCTGATTCTCATTTTCCCGATGAGGTACGTAGGCAGCGGGGTAGGGCCCGTTCGAGCACATTCTTTATTTTCCCTACATTTCCCTCTTTTTTTCTCATTCTCTTATTTCAGTTCCTTTCTCATTTCTCATTCCATTCCAGTCAGCAGTTTTATTCAGTAGCAGTTATATTTTCTCATCCTTTGAAACAAAACAAGCAAGCGTGGATCCCGTCGGGTACGACGGACGATCTGGGGTGCTAATACCTTCCCAGGTCGTAACCGACTCCCGAACCCAGATCTTTGGTTCGCAGGACCTTGTCCTTTCCTTCTTCCTCAGGTTTGTGCAACATTACCTTTCCCATTCTTTCGGGATAAAAATGTCTGGCAGGCGACTCTACCTTTTCCGCGCCACTTTCGCGTTTGTACTAGGATGAAAATCCCGGGTGCGACACACTCCCTATCATTACTAACCAAGTAATAAAAATAAATAACATACGGAAATATAAAATCTACGCTATTACATGGCTTGTGGGCAGTTACAAAATAATCGAACAAGAAAAATAAATTACAATATAATAACCTATACATTTTTCTAATAAAACAAAGCAATAATATAATAAAGCGTAAATAATAATAAGATTAAATAAATGAAACAAAATAAATTAAATAACATTAAGATTTTAGAATTAAAAGTTAGATTCAAAAATTTAAATGAAAATTAGGTTTAGATTAAGTGTATTATAGTTAGAAAAATGTTTGTTAGAATTAATTAAAATAAATTAGTTTTTTTTATTATTCGTAAAGTATATATATATATATATATATATATATATATATATATATATAATAAAAATTATTTACAAAAATGTTATTAAAAAAAATTAATGAAAATAAGTATTTAAGAAAAAAATTATGAGTTTCTTTAAAATAATAGAATTTATAAAAATATTATTGGTTAGTTAATTTTAAATTAATAATTATTAATAATTATATAAAAATAAAACAAAAGAAAGAAAATAAGGTAAAAAATAAGAGTGGGGAGGCCTGGTTTTGATCCCAGGACCTCCCCCTTACCAGAACAAAACCCTACCACTGGGCTGCGCGTGCAGTCATTATAGAACTTGAACCTAATTAATTAAATAATAAGTTTATCAAATAAGCAAAATAATAGCAAAAAAATAGAAAACCTAGGGATCGAACCCAGGACCTTTGCACCATAGACGCAACGCCTTGCCACTGGACCACCTGCATGGTTTGTAACATAAACACATATAATAATTAATAAAATAAATCCAATTTTGAAAATCAGATTGCGCGCCCAGGGTCATCTTCTTCATTGGACCGTCTGGTTAGCCTTTAGCTACAGTCATCCGTCACTAAAACTTGTAGTGACAGATTTTATTCGTCACTATAAACCCTGTATAATCAAACATTGAAAACATAATGGATAAATGATTTTTAATGTTCTAGGTTAATTAATATAAGGTCCCTGAATACAAATACAACATCAATTTCAACAAAAATTGATTCAATCGTGCATCCCCAAACAAAATTTTCAAGAACCCTAGTTATGGTATTCTACGGATTTGACAATGATTCTTCAAATTGCTTGCCCAGAAACGTTCCTTGCAATCTTATTAACACAAATAAAATGTTAGAAATCATTTATAAGAAGTATATTCATGGAATCGAAAAGCTCAATAAGGATGAAGAAAAATGATTCGGTTATGGCATTTCAATGCATTATGGATGATGATGATTATTGGGAAAGACTCAGTGATCATCCAAGAAGGGATTGCAACCTTTAAATCACTTGAAAATAGCCTGTAAATTGTAAACCGAATTTCAAATTTTTTAGCAAAATGTGAGTTTGGATAATGCCTCTCTTGTACCAATTTTCGTCCCCTTGCAATGCTTTATGTTTATGTATATGCAAGGAACAAAATTAGGTCATAATATGGGCCTTGTATGTGTGGATTTTGGTTACTTGATGATGAAGAAATCTCCTTGCCAATTTGATGAATAAATCAAATATCTTCCTTCCTTAATGTTTTTACACAAATTTAAGTGACTCCAATCAATCTTAAATAATGTTTATGACCTTCTAGAATCAAAATCATGTCCAAATATTTGATTTTTATATTTGATTTTGATTTAATTTGCATTTTAATGAATATAATTCAAATAAATACTAAATAAAAAATAAAAAATCAGATAATGCTTGGATTGGGTCGTGCTTGAGGCTATCATGAAGATTGGGTGGCAATTTGGTAGACCCATTTGGCAAAAATTGGTTTTAAAGCCTCATTTGCTTCATATATCTCCCAAATATTTCCCAACTTTGACAAGGCACAACTACATCAATTTTAAGGCTATGAAGGTGTTCTTGGACATTTTGGAAAGCTTAGAGAGTCCTATAACCAACCTCTTTGGTCTTATGTCCATATTCTTTACCATTTTCAAATTATGTTCTTTGGAAGATGTTGACTTTTTGTTGACTTTTGAAATGACCTATAATGTTTTAGATCATACCTTCCAAATGAAGCATTTTTAGGATTGGCCTGTGAGACACAAAGTTGTAGATAATTCAATTTCCTTCAAAATTAGCTTTGGATGGGAAATTTTTGATGAAGCATGTGAAAGTTATGGCTGGTCAAAGTTCAGTTGACTTTTCCTGTGAAAACCCTAATTTAGAAACTCCTGATTCTTGATGATCTGAAATCTCTTTGATGAATCATGATCAAACCTTGATCAAATGATAAATTTTACTTCATAAACTTGATGTTGGCAAAAAATCATGAAGTTTGACTTTGGTTTGACCACAACTGACCTCAGTTTGACTTTTTAACCACTTTGACTAATTTTTGCATATCTGATCATCTGACTGAGCAAACCTTTTGGGAAAGCCTTGAAACTTGAAATAGGGATTCTTGAAGACATGTAGGATGTTATGAAGCTCACTTGAGGCCTTGAAAGTCCATTTAGCCTGATTAAATCCAAAGCCCTAGTTTAGGGTGCATTGCTTAGGAGGAAGCTTTGTTTGAGGGAACTTCCAAACTTTCTAACTAATTGTGAACCTTGTGAACCTCTTGGGATACCTTGTGAACCTTGTGAACATCTTGGGACACCTTGGTACACAATTCCTTGACTAGGGGAGGGCAAATTTTGCGGTGCAACATACCCATTTTGTGAAGTAATCAATGGCAACAAGGATGAAACGATGTCCATTGGAAGCAGTAGGTTTGATCTCACCAATCATATCAATGCCCCACATAGAAAAAGGCCATAGAGCAGTTAGAACATTCAACGGAACAAGAGGCACATGAACTTTATCATCATAAATCTGGCATTTATGACAAGTTTTGGAATGTTGATAGCAATCAGCTTCCATAGTAGACCAATAATAACCTACTCTCAGGATCTTCTTAGCCATTGTATGCCCATTAGAATGAGTACCAAAGATCCCATCATGCATGTCTTCCATAATCTCTATTTCTTCTTTCTTATCCACGCAGCGAAGCAAAGTTGAATCATGATTGCACTTGTACAAAATTTCATTACTCAGGAAGAATTTAGCAGAAAATCTCCTCAGAAACTTCTTATCATTGACAAATGCCCTTTCAAGGAACTTTTGAGCTTCAAGATACCTTTTTCACTTCATAGAACCAAGGCTTTTCCTCTACTCCTTCAGTACCAACCTCATTGCAGTATGCAGGCTTATCAAATCGATCAATAGTAATTCTCAGAGCTTCCTCATCCCAACTGATTTCAAACATAGATGCAATGGTGGCTAATGCATCTTCCAACTGATTTTCTTCTCGTGGAATATGTCCAATGGTGATCTCTTCAAAGTATGAGATCAAAGGCAACACATGCTCTCTGTAAGGGATGGGATTAGGATGCTTGGTGTCCCAATCTCCTTTAACTTGACTAACTACCAAAGCTGAATCTCCATACATATTCAAAAACTGAATCTTCATCTCAATGGCAACCTTGATACCCATGATGCACGCTTCATACTCAGCCATATTATTGGTACAATTAAAACAAAGCCTTGCAGTAACTGGCGTATAACAACCTTTAGGAGATATAATCACAACCCCAACACCATTACCAAGAGCATTAGAAGCTCCATCAAAAACCATAGTCCATCAGGATCCTTGTCCAGGTCCTTCATATTATCTAGGTTCTTTAGTAACAATCATAATATCCTCATCCGGAAATTCAAAATTCATAGACTGATAATCATCCACTACTTAATGAGCCAAATGATCGACTACTACACTTCCTTTGATTGCTTAATGAGTAGTATATTGTATGTCGTATTTTGTCAAAATAATTTGCCATCTTGCTATTCGTCCGGAGAGAGCAGGTTTCTCAAATATGTACTTGATTGGATCCATTTTTGAAATCAATAAAGTGGTATGAGTCAACATATATTGTCTTAGTCGGCGAGCAGCCCATGCCATAGCGCAATAAGTTTTCTCGAGTAGTGAATATCTTGTTTCACAGTCGGTAAACTTTTTGCTAAGGTAGTATATTGCCTGCTCTTTTCAACCAGACTCGTCATGTTGCCCCAACACACACCCCATTGAGTTATCCAATACTGTAAGGTACATAATCAAGGGTCTTCCTTCAACTGGTGGCATCAATATAGGAGGTTCTTGTAGATACTTCTTGATATCATCAAAAGCTATCTGACATTCGTCATTCCATTCCATTACTTGATCTTTCTTCAACGACTTGAAGATTGGTTCACAAGTAGCAGTCAACTGGAAAATAAATCTTGCAATGTAATTCAGTCGTCCCAGGAAACCTCTAACTTCGTTCTCAGTACGAGGAGCAAGCATCTCTTGTATAACTTTTACCTTTGCAGGATCCACTTCAAGACCTTTACCACTGACAATAAAACTCAGAAGTTTACCAGGTCTAACTCCAAAAGTACACTTGTTTGGATTTAATCTCAACTAGTATTTCTTTAACCTCTCAAACAACTTGTGCAGATGATCAAGATGTTCTTCTTCAATCTGAGATCTGGCTATCATATCATCCACATATACCTCTATGTCATGGTGAATCATATCATGGAACAGAGCCACCATAGCACGCTGATATGTTGCCCCATCATTCTTCAAACCAAATGGCATCACCTTATAACAGAAAGTGCCCCATTGTGTAAAAAATGTAGTCTTCTCCATATCTTCAGGTGCCATCTTGATCTGATTGTACCCAGAGAAACCATCCATAAAAGAGAATACCTTATGTTGAGCAGTGTTGTCTACGAGAACATCAATATGTGGAAGTGGAAAGTCATCTTTGGGACTGGCTTTTTTCAAATCCCTGTAATCTACACACATGTGTACTTTACCATCTTTCTTAGGCACCGGTACCACATTTGCAACCCACTAAGGATAAGAAGTAACAACTAGAAACCCTGTATTGAATTGTTTCATCACCTCTGCCTTAATCTTTTCTGACATCTCAGGATACATACGACGAACTTTCTGTTTTATTGGGCGACAATCCTCTTTCACTGGTAGACGGTGAACCACAATATATGTATCCAGCCCTGACATATCTTCATAAGACTAAGCAAAAATTTCCACATAGTCACGTAACATCTGAATCAACCTGTTCTTAACTATATCTTCCAATTCAGCACCTATCTTTATCTCTTTCCTGTTTTCCTCAGTTCCCAAATTCACAACTTCCATTGGTTCCTCATGTGGCTGTATAGCTTTCTCTTCTTGTTGTAGCAATCTAGCCAACTCTACAGGTACTTCACAATCTTCCTCCTTTCCATCCTCGTCTAGATAGATTGGATTCTCGAAGTCATAATTGGCAATAGCTGAATTATTATCAATAGGATCCAGAGTGGATGAAGATCTGCATTTTAGTGACGTGGGTGTGTGTAAGAACACATAGCTTTTTTGATAAAAGGAAAAAGTAAAAGAAAGACAAAGAGCGCAATATTTACGAAAGCGAGAACCGTCCATTGATTTTATTGAATGAAAATATGCAAATGAAATGACAACCCTAACAAGCACACCATTGTGCCCCGGGAAAGGCATAAGGCTTAAAAGTATTTAATTGTTCAAAGTTACAAAAATTGAATTTAGAAAAACAAAATAGCATTTACTCCTGACTAAAGGAGATAGGAATAACGTCTTCAACCTTCCAATTGTTAAGTCTATCACCAATGGTAGGAAAGATCCACTCATCCAGGTTGTAATCTTCATCATAATCTCCCACAACATTGACTTGGTCCTTTATGATTCCTCTATTAGTGATATGAGCAGCACGGGCACGACTAACAACTTTCTGAGATTCTGCAGTAAAACCCAAACCAAACTTGTCAGACTTGTAAGGAATGTCAAGAAGCTGACCCCAAATAGTACAACCACCTTCTTCAACCACAAATTTAGCATCTTTGAGGGAGGCCATTGTAGGAGGTACTCTGGTGATCACAAGAACTCTTTTAATAGTAGGGATGGCTTCAATAGCAGGAACAACTTGAGGAACCACTTCAAATATATGGAAAGGAGTCTTAACAAATTCACCCTCCATCTCAACATATTTAAAGGTATTCACATGACTGACCATGTATTCTTCTTCACCATAAATAGTGACAATCTTTCCTTTCACCGGATACTTTAATTTCTGATGTAAAGTGGAAGTTACAACACCTACCCCATAGATCCAGGGGTGCCCAAGCAAACATGAGTACACAGGACGAATATCCATCACATAGAAAGTGGAATCAAAGACTTGAGAGCCTACTTTGATTGGAAGATCCACCTCTCCATGCACCATTCTTCTTGAACCATCAAAGGCCATCACCACCACATTACTTGGTCTTAACACTACATCCTTCAGGTTGAGTTTGTCCAGAACCTCCTTGGGTAGTACATTCAATGAAGAACCATTATCCACACACACATGAGACAAAGTAGTGCCCCTACACTCAATGGAGACTTGCAAAGCTCTATTATGGTTTCTTTTAGCAAGAGTCAGATCATCATCAGAAAAACTTAAACAGTTATCACTAGTCAGACGAGCAACACAATTTTCAAACTGGTCCACAGAGATTTCATATGGTACATGAGCAGTCTTCAGGAACTTGATTAAAGCCTTGGCATGGGATTCAGAACATAATAGCAGAGATAACATGGATATTTTGGAGGGATTATGCCCCAACTGGTCAACAATATCATAATCACTCTTGCGGATGATTTTCAGTACTTCTTCCTTCTCCTTAGAGAGATCTTCACTAACTGGTGTCTCAACTTGAACAAGTTCAATCTCTGGTCCTTTGCCCCGAGCCTCAGTACTTGGCCCAGAGTTAGAGATATGAACTGGAGTAGCAGCAGTCTTTGAGGTGTTTTCTGGAGAGAAAATTCTTCCACTCCTAGTAACCTTACTGGACCCAACAATATTACCCACATCAAGATTAACAACAATAACAGGTGTATCAGTCAAAGGCTCTTGCTTGACACCATGGATATAAACATCAGAACCATAATTCTAGGGTATAGCCTTATCAGAAGTATATGGGATAGGACCAGGCGTGGTAATAATCATTGGAGCCACCTTTGGCTCAACAGTAATCTTCACAGGACCCTTAGAAGTGATCCTCACTGGACCTTTGGAAGTAATCTTCACAGGAATCTTATCAACCATAGCCACATCTTCAATTTTTAAGTCTTGAGCCAAACCTCCACACAGACTCTCTATAGAAGGGGTCCTCTTAAATAATATAGTATAGTTGTCTATCAGGCGTTGAATACCTGATCTCAGCTTCCAACAACTGTCAGGTTTATAGGCACAGTAAAAACAATCTTCATTGCAACCCGAAAATAAACCGGCTTGTACAAGTTTCTTCTTGACAATGGATAAAGGAGTAGTTATTTCAGCCACAGTACGAACATAAGAAACCCCATCAATAACATTAACAGTCTTCTCATGTTTAGGCATAGGAGCAGTAATCACATTAGGATTTTAAGGAGGGTCAAACTTAATTTCTCCATTCTCAATCATATCCTGAATTTTGTTCTTCAATTCCCAGCAACTGTTAGTATCATGGATAGAACTATTAGAATAATATGCACACCTTGCATTGGGATTGTAACAAGGAGAGGAAGTATTGGTATTCTGAGGAGGGTCCTTCAAAGTAATCAACTCTCCTTTCAACATGTGTTGCAAAGCCTGAGCCAATGACATATTGATCTTGGTAAATTGCCTCCTAGGTTTAGGCTGACTATTTTGCTGCTGCTCTTGTGGTGGAGGTGTAGGATTAGAAATCAGAATAACTCCCACATATTGGTTACGATTATTATGACCATGTTGGCCATACACATAATTGGATTCCTTCTTCCCATTAGAAGGCTTCTTGGTGGTACTTGAAGAAGCAGCCATATGAATCTTTCCACTTCGTATCCCACTCTCCATGGGTTCTCTAGTCATTATCAGCTAAGTGAAACCAGAGGATGAACTTCCAATGAGATGACTATAGAAAGGACCAGTCAACGTACTCATAAACATAGCAACCAATTCCCTGTCAGTCAAAGGGGGTTGAACTCTACTTGCCAGATCTCTCCACTTCTGATAATTAAAATAAAATAAGGTTATTAGGAAAAAAAATGTTAACTAATTATTAATCTATTTACAAATTAAATTATGAAAATATATTATTAATATTTTTAATTAGAAAAACTAAATATTAAAAAAAAACTTGATGAATTTATTTTTGCTTTCTTGCTCTTGATTTATTTTTTACTTTTTGTCTTATTTTAATCATTAGAAAAATGTATAGGCTATTATTATTGTAATTTATTTTTTTCTGCCCGATTATTATGTATCTGTCCCGAAGCTGTGTAATAGAGTAGGATTTACTGTTTTTTGCCTTTTATTTATTTTATTTAATTCATGGTTAGTAAATAGGGAGTGCAAAACATAAATGAATAAAAAAGAATTAGATAATTTAATTAAAGATTAAATATCTGAATAAAAACACTCACACACGTAAGTCAATCTATGATCGCCGTCTGCACCTCCTAGGGTTAGCCTCTTGGTTGCCTTTATAAATGGTCAAGTCCCTCGAAAATGGGGGTGTCTTAACCAAAATATATATCCAAATAAAATCATCTAGTCCATCCCCGGTTTAAAAGATCAAGTCCCTTCGATGTTGCCTACGAGGTTGCCTATGATAAATGATCTTGTCCCTTTGGTTTAAAAGATGATAGCCCCTCCCAATTGCTAAAGAACCCCTCAAGTTGCCTTCATTGACCATACGATGACCCTACGTCCGTCCCTCAAATAGAATCCAAGGTAATGACTACCTACTCCTAAATAGTAGGGACAGTCTTACCCTTTAAAGGAAATAAAAGAATACGAAAAGACTAGTCTAGGGTAGGTAGCTCTCAGATACTTGCTCAATTTTTCAAAATACTCTTTACATCCCACTTTTCAAACAATTTTCAAACTTAAAAGCTTTGTATACATCCATACGAGGATCATTACAAAGACTTATGAAAATTTCTAAACACACACTACAATTTTCAAAAACATTTAAGTGAGCTAAGTAACTAAGAGCCCATGGATAACCATGGATATAAAGGGTGCTAACACCTTCCCTTTATATAAACTACCCCCGAACTCAAGTCTTTTAAAATAGGTCTTTCCTGTTCTTTTATGTCCTTTCCATATGGATAAAATAAAAGTCGGTGGCGACTCTTGCTATCCGCAACATTTATAGAAAGTCAGTTCTCCCACCGTGTTACAGAACTGGCGACTCTGCTAGGGACTTACTAAGTAAAAGAGGGGTACCCTTAGGAATTAAATCACTTAAATTGTTTGTTTTTTTTGCTTTATATTACTTGTTGGGCTTTTTGTGTGAAAGATCCTAACCCGGATCTAGTGTACCCTAGGTAAATGGCAATAGACCAAGGAAATTGTACGGCGTATACCGATATGGTTGATCTGGTGGCCATAGTTAGTGTGACTTCTTGGTTGGTGCTTATGTTCCTTAAGTAAGTTAAGAATAATATGGGACTGCCATATGTTGTCAATACACTAACTGACCTTTAGAACCCTAGTTATCCCATCTTGGCCTTTAGAAAGTAGTGAGATAGCTGGCTTCGGTGAAGACTGAAGTTGGTTGATACTCGATGCTACGCTCATTGAGATCCTAAACTTGGAGGGTTTTGGTTGGCAAGTAAGTTGCCTACTGAACAACCACCCTTGGGAAGGATCAATGGTTTTTAGATCCCTTAGAACCCGGTTACTTTTGTAGGACAGGTTGAACCAACTAAACTTTAGGGGAGGGTACTTACCTTTAAACCTCATGCAAGCCTCTAAACCTAGGGCTATTGTGTGTCTTGTTTATGTATGCCACATGTTTGTGATTGAGCATAACATCATGACATCATAAGCATAGCTTTTTCACTAACCATTTCAAGGACCAAAGGATTTATCTTTGTTCTTTGTTGCAGGCCATGGCTTCTGCTCGTAGGAATACTATCCGTATCAACTTTGTAGGGATACCTTCTAAGCTTAAGGAATTGGTCTCTCAAGTTTCTGAAAACTCCCAGTTCATCAAGAAACATGGTCACTTACTTGACTTGGTCACCTCAGGGTTTGATGAAGATATGATGAGTGTCCTGTTCCAATTCTTTGATCCTAAGCATCATTGCTTTACATTCTTAGATTATCAGCTGGTGCCCACCATGGAAGAGTTCTCCAAGTTGCTTAGGGTACCTATCCTTAATCAGAAACCCTTCATAGGCTTAGAGAAAGAGCCTAAACTTGAAGTCATTGTTGCAGCCCTACATTTGAAGAAATCAGACATTGTCCTTGAAACGAGAAGTGGAGTTAAGGGTATTCTTGCTAGGTATTGATGGAGAAGGCTCAAGTGTTCTTGAATGCTATGAGTTATGATGCTTTTGAGGAGATCTTAGCCTTGCTGATTTATGGCTTGGTACTATTCCCTAATCCAGACCAGTTCATAGACGTACACGCCATCAACATATTTCTGACTCATAATCCAGTGCCTACCTTACTTGGAGACATCTTACATTCTCTTCATACCCGTACTATGACGGCACGAGGAACTCTGATGTGTTGCATACCTCTGCTATCAAGGTGGTTTATTTCTCACCTTCCTCGATCCGTGATGAAGAATGACCAAGGGTTAAGGTGGTCTAAGAGGATCATGTCACTTTCTCATTCAAATATTCATTGGTGTTCTCGATCTATGGAGAATGTTACTATCATTGACCGTTGTGGGGAGTTCCCTAATGTGCCACTCCTTGGCATAAGATGGGACATTACCTACAACCCTTCTTTAGCTCTACGTCATTTTGGTTATGCTCAGAGTAATGGTCCTCATGACATGCTTATTCAAGGAATTATGTTCGACTACGATAACGATCTTCAAGGTTACCGTCAAAGGTTCATACGAGCTTGGAGTAAAGTGAACAAGGTTGACAGCAAGACTCTGGAACCAAAGTACTCCATTCCTATGGAACCTTATCTCAGATGGGTGCGATCTCGTGCTCAGACTGTTATGATGCCATATCCTGATGTTCTACAAGTCACTATGGAGCCTGTTGCAGAAGGGGATACTCCTTATACCATCCTTCATCCAGACATGCCCACTGACTTGGAAGAATTGCAGAAGTCCTAGATCCAATTGAAGGAGCAAAGAGATACCTTCGAAGCTCAATTCAGGATGAACCAAGAAAGAGTGTTGGAACTGAACAAGCAACTTCACGAGGAGCGGAACCTCAACACCTACCTCAATCCAAAGAGGAAGCATCAATGGGAGGTGTCGTACCTCGAAAAAATATGATCCTCGCGATGGGATGCAGAAAGAAACAATAGAGTCGCCACCTAATTATTTATTCTACGAGAGAAAAGGGAGATATAGATACAACCTAAAGGAAGGATAAGAAATGGTCTATGACACCAAATTCTAAGTTCAAGAGTCGGTTATGCAAGGGGAAGGTATTAGCACCCCTCACGTCTGTTGTACTCAACGGGAACCTCTTAGTCTAACAATGCGATTAAATGTTGATCTAAGTCTTTGTCTTCTAAATGGTTATTAATATGTTTGTTAAAAGGAATAAAAAAGTATTATTATTATTATTAATATTACGGGGGAAAGATTAAAGTTTTTTATTAGGGTGCTTGCGAATGATTAAAATCCCTGGGCCTACGTATTCCCTAGTGTAATGGGAAAGTCAGAGCTTCGTAGTTCGTGCTACTAAGGTTTGTGATTTTTAATGGAAAGATTGTTTAAAATGCATTCTACTGTAAGCGTTGGCTTATACTCGCGGCGGAGGCTGAAGCGCTAACTTGTTTGTGAGATAGAATGATTTAAACAATGTTCGTTTAAAGAAAAGGTGTTTGACCTTTGTTAAGTGTTTTAAAACGAAAGGCGAATGGACCACAACTCGAGGGATAGCCTCAAGAGTGATTGCATTCAAGGACCCGTGGAGTGCTGGACTCCAGAGTTCAGTTATTCGTTGATTAATTGTAAAGTGATTTGCGTATGTTGGTAATTTTTAAGTTGTATTCTTTCAAATCCGCTACGGTTAGGGTTTTTTGTTTTTGCCTCCTTCTGTCTGTGAAATTCGCCGCTTTTATAGGCCAAGATTAGGTTTTTTCAATTGAATTCAAACTTGTTAACAAAGTTTGGTCACTGAGTTTTGTTTGATACTCATGTTGAGTCAATTTCAGATTGTAGGTTTGGCTGGTGTGTTGTTTTCAATAGCAGAGTCCTTTCACATATTTGGTATAAACAAGCTGATGCTTTTTTTGCTGTTGACCTGTAAGATACCAATCTTATGATTATTGGTGTATACAAGACAAGAAAGGCAGCCTGCAACTTCCTCTTTTCCACAGCAGGTCTGGATTTCATTTTGACTATATTACTCTTTGCTTTTTTGTGAAAAGGATAGAGTGGTCCCTTACTGAACTTTGATTAGTTTCAAATGCTGTAAAAAAAACTTTGAATTTTTACTGATATATTCTCTTTGCTTTTTTTTTTGTGATAGTTCTTTCCCATGAACTTGGCAAGGACTCAAGGAAGGCTTTGTCAAAATCACACCATTATCAAAGAAAACTGTGTAATGCACCAAATCGACAAGAAATCTGTATTCTTTTAGAATTTTAGGCACTAATCAGGCTTTGTAAACTGAATTTTGCGCTGGTCTTTTGTAAACTGATTTGGAGGAAATTCGTCCAATCTTGGTCTCCCCATGATAGTCACAGCGTTGCATACATGAGGAGTCTTATATACAATCTGGTTTTTATTTGTAAATTATTTTTTACAGCAATCAAAGAAAACATAATTGTAGCATGGCCCATGTTTATGTCACTGTATTTTTTTTACCGGTCTTGCTCACAACTTTTGGACTTAGGGACTTTTCTTCATGTGACAACTACTGTCCTTTGTTATTTGACTTGGTAAAAAACTTGAGAAACTTATGTGTTTTATTTGACCAACATTAGAACTTGAGACAAAATTGCATAAGAACTGAATTTGAAATGAGCTGGAAGCGTATGACTTGAAGTTTGAACGAAACACACTTATTCTTTTTTGTGAAAGAAAATGAAATAGATTTTTGACATAATGTATGAATTTTGGGACCTTGAAAAATAATAGAAGCTAGGACTTAAAATTGTAACTAGAACTCAATTATGTATTTGAATTGAGAATTTTGAGTTTGGGATTAAAACTTGAAATGGAAATTGGAATGAGGCTAAAAAAACTTGAAATGGAACTTGAAAATTTAATATAGAGAAAATGAAAATTTGAAATGGAAATTGGAATGGAAAAGATTTAGTAATAAATTTAAAATTAGAAATAAACTTGGAAATTAATTATGGAAATTGGAATGAATTGAAGGTTAGAAAATGAAAATAAATTTAGAAATAGCCTCTTAAAAATGAATTGAAAATTAAAATTAAAATTTAGAAATAAAACTTGAAAATGAATTTAAAAAAATTAGGAATATAAATTAGAAATTAAATTAGAAATAAAACTTGAAAATAAAATGGAAATAAAATTTAAGTTTAAAAATTTTAAAATTTAAGAATGAAAATAGAAATTGGAACAAAGATTAGAAATAGAAGAATTAAAAAAGAAATAAAAAAAAACCCTTAAAAAATAAAATAAGAAAAGAAATAGAAACTAACATGAAAACAAATTTAAATTTTAGAAGTGAAAAATAGAAATAAAATATAAAAGGTTTGGAAGTGAATAAAAGTTAACTTGGATTTTTTTTTAAAATAACTTGAAGATGAGGTGGAGGCAACAAAAAAAAGTCTTGGAAATTTTTTAAATGCAATGTATGATGCGAGCAGTTAGGGGTAAAATTTGGGGTGTGACAGTTGCCCCTATTCAAATAACTTTATCAAATAAAATGAGTGATGTTAATCCTCATAAAATCGGAGTGGAAGGTATTTAAATATAGAAATAACCGAAAATGTTGCCCCTAAATGCAATGACATGCTATGAACTTATGAGAGACTCTTGTTGGGGATATGATATGCGAGATGCAATGAAACCTAGTGTGCCGATTTCTTTTTAATGATGAATATGTTGGATATGGTATGATGAAGACAAATGCAAACGGTGATCTACAGAAACGAAATCGAGGGTGAAGACTCACTGGGGATATCAATATGCTGGGGATGACAAGACGAAAATATGATGTATTCAAAGTGAGATCAACATGTTCAAGTGTAACTGCTGGCACTAAGAATAACAAAAGACGGAAACAAGACAAGAGTCCAGAACACAAGACTAATGAACGGAATGACACCTTAGGATAGCAAAAAAATAGTTCAAAGTAAAAAACGTAATGGCTTGATGAGACCAAAACAAACACAATGAACAAGAACAGACTATTTGAGGTGATGAGTGTACAAGTTCAAGGGTGGCTGCTGGGGATCCCAATACAGCAACTCGGTGACTGAGAAAAATAATTGAAATGACATCGACTCGGCGGTCAGGAGAACAAAAAGGCAGACAATGACACGACGCTCGGGAATAAAATAACAGGCGTCGACACGGCGATCGGGAAAGTAAACCCAACACGGCGGTTGAAGAAATAAATAACTGTCATTGACATGGAGGTCGGGAAATAAAATAACGGACGTCGACACGGCGGCCGGGAAATAAAAATAACAGACGTCGACACGGTGGTTGGGAAATAAAAATAACAGACGTTGACACGGCGGTCGGGAAATAAAATAACGGACGTCGACACGGTGGTCGGGGATAAAATTCAACTTGGCGGTTGAAAAAATAAATAATTGTCATCGACGCGGCGGTCGGGAAATAAAATAATAGACATCGACACGGTGGTTGGGAAAACAAAAATCAACACGGCGGTTAAAGAAATAAATAACTGTCATCGACGTAGCGGTCGGGAAATAAACTAACAGACATCGACACGGCGGTCGGTAAATAAAATAACAGACATCGACACGGCTGTCGGGAAAACAAAACTCAACACGACGCTTGAAGAAATAAATAATTGTCATCGACGCGGCGGTCAGGAAATAAACTAACAGACATCGACACAGCGGTTGGGAAATAAAATAACAGACATCGACACGAAGGTCGGGAAAACAAAACTCAACACGGCGGTTGGGAAAACAAAACTCAACACAGCGGTTGAAGAAATAAATAACTATCATTGACGCGGCGGTCGGGAAATAAACTAACAGACATCGACACGGAGGTTTGGAAATAAAATAACAGACATCGACACGGCGATCGGGAAATAAAAAAACTGTCATCGACACGGCAGTCAGGAAATAAACTAACAGACATCGACATGGCGGTCGGGAAAACAAAACTCAACACGGCGGATGGGAAAACAAAACTCAATACGGCGGTTGAAGAAATAAATAACAGACAAATAATCCAAAGTGGTAAATCAATAGGTTCAAGTGTAACTGTTGCTACCGAGGATAAAGAAAGCAAACACAGTGTTTGGGCAGTGGCTCTGTGCAACCAACTGATACTGGGAGTAGAAAGCAACATACTCAAATATAAATCAACAGCTCTAAGCGAATGGCTGGGAATAAAAAGAAATGTTGGAGCTTTAAACAAGATAAACACCCAACCTCGGGAAATTCCCTAAATGAAGAGTTCAAAGAAGAACTTTAGGAACTGTCAGGAAAACACGAATGCGTGTTGAATTAACAGCCTTAAATCTTAAGCAAACAACTTATAGGATTTATGCCAATGATAATTGGGCTTAAAAGAAAATATTGGTGGTACTAAGGTACATATCAAGGAGGACCTCTGCAGGGGATATTCCGTGTTACTGGGAAAAAGACCTTGATTAACCACACTTCGGGACGCCAGCGACAAAGGATTCCCAAAAAAAAAAACTGACAGTAATCTGGACTTGGAGTCAGACAAACGACAACTGGGAAGGGAAAAATGATTATGTCAAATGCGTATGATTGAACATGATGCGAATGATCATGATGTGCAAATGATAACTTTAGGGAGACAAGGGGTTTTGAAAAAGTAGGGGAGAGTAGGATCTCAATGCCAATACTTAGACGAGCAATACGAAAGATGCTGGGGAATGTCTTTGAAATTGGAACTCAATGTTTGGTCCAAAGATCCATCCAAGAGTGCTACCAGCTTTTAATCCTTTATGGGGAGTTCTGTAATAATGGCATGAGAGTGTTGCTGCAAGCCAAGGGTTTTTTAGAAGACAAAAGATTTTTTCAATATTTCCAAAGTCAAAGAAATTTGAAAGTTTTTCATGTGTTTCCAAAAACAATTTTCTAAAATATTTGTCATTTTCAAAGTTAAATGGTAATTCACTAAAGACATTTCGCATAACAAAAGAAAATAAGAGACTGAAAGGCAAAATTTGAAGGCAAAGGTTGTATTTTATTCAATAATGGTAGCTTGCCAATAGCAAAAGCTCCAGCGGAAATTACAATTTGAAAATGGCAATGGGGAAAGGTCTACATTGAATCCAACAACCGCTATAATCCCTAATAACTAAGACTGCCCAACACTTTACTTCTGACAAGAGCAACTGGATTGGTCTTCAAGTAAAATCTTCAGTAATGGTAAACACCATCTGATACAGTCAAATGCCTTTGTCCCTAATTTTTGCCTGGACCGCCCTTTCGGTTTTTCAATCCACCGGGACGCTCTTTTTGGCCTAAGCCGCCCTTTCGGGTTTTCAACTTAGCAAGCTCTCATTTTTTTTATTTTTATCCCTAATTTTTCCTAGATCTCCTTCATAGGTTATGATCCACCGGGATACCCATTTTTGCCTAGGTCGCCATTTCTGGTTTTCGACCTATCAGGCTTTATTTAGGCATAATATGTTTTGACTACATCAGAGTTCACCGGGTGTTTCAATTGTTCACCATCCATAGTTGTGAGGATTAAGGAACCCCCGGAGAATGCCACCTTCACAACATACAGGCCTTCGTAGTTAGGACTCCATTTTCCACGCATGTCTTTGTAGACTGGCAAGATTTTCTTGAGTACAAGATCTCCTTCTTTGAATTCTCGGAGACGGACTTTCTTGTCAAATGCTCTCTTAATGCGTTTTTGGTACAACTGGCCATGGCACATGGCAGTCATTCTCTTTTCATCAATGAGGTTCAGTTGATCATATCTGTTCTGGACCCACTTAGCTTCCTCTAGTTTGGTTTTCATCAAGACTCTTAAAGACGGTATCTCTACTTCGATAGGGAGAACTGCATCCATCCCATACACCAAAGTGAAAGGGGTTGTCCCTGTTGAAGTGCGAATTGATTTTCTATATCCGTGTAAGGCATATGGTAACTTCTCGTGCCAGTCTTTGTAAGTTTTCACCATCTTTTGCAGGATCTTCTTGATGTTCTTATTCGCAACTTCAACGGCTCCCTTTATCTTCAGACGGTACAGGGAAGAGTTATGATGTTCAATCTTGAATGTCTCACACAACTCTTTCATCATCTTGTTGTTCAAATTGGTCTCATTATCTGTGATGATCCGGCTTGGGATCCCATGGTGGCAGATAATTTGGTTCTTGATGAAGCGGGCAACCACTTGCTTTGTCACATTGGCGTAGGAAGCTGCTTCTACCCACTTGGTAAAGTAATCGATCACAACCAAGATAAATCGGTGACCATTGGAAGCTTTAGGCTCAATTGCCCCTATCATGTCAATGCCCCACATCGAGAAAGGCCAAGGCGATGACAGAACATTCAAAAGGGTCGGAGGTACATGCACCTTGTCGGCATAAATCTGTCATTTAGGACACTTCCTGGCGTATTCGAAACAATCTGATTCCATGGTCAACCAGAAGTATCCAGCTCTCAAGATCTTTCTGGACATGGCATGTCCATTGGCATGTGTTCCAAATGATCCTTCATGGATTTCCCTGATCAATAAATCTGCTTCGCGCTTGTCCACACATCTGAGCAGAACCATATCATGATTTCTCTTGTAAAACACATTGTTGCTGAGGAAAAACTTGGACGCCAATCTCCTCAGAGTCTTCTTGTCTATAGTTATTGCATCCGCTAGGTACTCCCGATTTTGCAAGTAGTTCTTGATGTCATAAAACCATGGTTTCTCATCAGTTTCTTCTTCGATCTAGAGACAGTAGGTTGGTGTAGTTTTTCGCTCGATTGTAATGAGTGGAGCTTCATTAAGAAATATGACTTGAAACATAGAGGCCAAGATAGCCAAGGCGTCTGCTATTTGATTCTCTGCCCTTGGAACGTGATGGAAAGTGACTTCATCAAAGTATTTGATTAGTTCCACAATGTGGGCACAGTACGAGATCAACTTCTCATCACGGGTCTCCCATTCACCTTTGACTTGGTAAATCACCAAAGTTGAGTCTCCATATACTTCAAGGATCTTGATTCTGGTATTAATTGCAGCTTCGATACCCAAAACGCATGCTTCATACTCTGCGATGTTGTTTGTACATTCAAAACATAATCTGGTAGTGAAAGGAGTATATCCACCATCAGGATTCATCAAAACAACTCCCACACCATGTCCCATGTAATTAGAGGAACCATCAAACATCATCTTCCAACGAGATCCTGGCTTTGGACCTTCATCTGGATCTAGAACTTCACAATCCTTTACCAACATAATGTCCTCGTCTGGGAAATCAAATTTCAAAGTTTCATAGTCTTCAACAGGTTAATCAGCAAGGTAATCAGACAAAACACTGACCTTGATAGACTTCTGGGTTAAATATTGGATGTCATATTCAGTTAATAGCATGTGCCAATGGCAAGTGTTCCAGTTAAAGCAGACTTCTCAAAAATGTACTTTATTGGATCCATTTTCGAGATCAACAAAGTAGTGTGACAAATCATATACTGCCTGAGGTGTCGAGCAATCCATGCCAAAGCACAACAAGTCTTCTCTAAGAGTGAATATATGCTTTCATAATCTGTACAATTCTTGCTTAAGTAATAAATGGCATGTTCCTTGCGACCAGTTTTGTCCTGTTGGCCTAAAACGCAACCCATAGATCCCTTAAGTACAGTCAGATACATGAAGAGAGGCTTCCCTGGAGTAGGTGGGATTAAGATAGGAGGTTCCTGTAGATAAACCTTAATCTTCTCAAAAGCCTGTTGACAATCAGAGTTCCACTCAATTGCTTGATCCTTTCGGAGCAACTTGAATAAGGGCTCACATGTAGCCTTCATGTTAGAAATAAATCTGGAGATGTAGTTCAAACTTCCGAGGAAACCTCTAAATTTCTTTTCTATTCTGGGAGCTGGCATCTCTTGAATTGCTCTGACCTTGTCCGAATCTACTTCAATTCCTTGCTGACTAACAATAAAACCAAGTAACTTTCCTGATCGGACACCAAAGGTACACTTAGCTGGATTCAGACGCAGTTGGAACTTTCTGAGGCGCTTAAATAACTTCAGGAGATGATTCAAATGATCTTCCTCACTCTGTGATTTGGCAATCATATCATCCACGTAAACTTCTATCTCTTTATGCATCATATCGTGGAAAAGGGTGACCATTGCCCTCTGATAGGTGGCTCCTGCATTTCTAAGACCAAATGGCATAACCTTGTAACAATAAGTACCCCATGGTGTGATGAATGTAGTCTTTTCCATATCGTCAGGATCCATCTTGATCTGGTTGTATCCTGAAAATCCTTCCATGAAGGAGAAAACAACAAACTTAGCAGTGTTATTAACCAAAGTATCAATATGCGGAAGAGGGAAACCGTCCTTTGGACTGGCTTTGTTCAAATCCCTATAGTCCACGCACATTCTAACCTTTCCATCCTTCTTGGGGATTGGCACGATGTTAGCTACCCACTCATGGTACTTTGCAACTGCGAGGAATCCAACATCAAACTGTCTTTTGACCTCTTCTCGAATCTTCAAAGCCATGTCCGGTCTTGTTCTTCGGAGCTTTTGCTTTACTGGAGGACAATCTAGTTGGAGAGGTAACTTGTGGACCACTATGTCTGTGTCTAAACTTGGCATATCCTGATACGACCATGCAAACACATCCACATACTCTCTGAGAAGCTTAACCAATATTTCTCTGACGTCTGCCCCAAGTGTTGTATCAATCTTGACTTCCTTCTTGTCTTCATCGGTGCCAAGGTTGATGGTCTCTACCTGCTCCTTATGTGGCTGAAGATTTGTGTACTCATACTCAAGCAATTTTGCCAGTTCTTTGGGAATGTCACAATCTTCCTCACTTTCATCTTCCGCTTGGTAGATGGGCGAATCAAAGTTAGGAGAGAATATAGAGTCATTGGATTCAATAGGGTTTTCATTTATTCTGCATATGGGAATGATTTGCTTTTATTAAAGGTGAAAACAGAGAGATGCAAGAAAAACTTTGATTGGTTTTGAAAGATTGCCATTTTCTTTTTAAAAGTGAAAAGAGAAAAGCAGTAAATAAAACAAAAATAAGAATTTAACAAAATGCCTTCATTGATTAAATAACTTGAAAATGAGAAGGGGCCCTACAAAATGATCCCATAGCCTTGGGCATGGCTAGGGAACTTTGAAACATTTAAAGAAAACAATAAAATACTTTGACAGTGGAAAAAATTATGGGATCTCAACTGCCTCCCAATTGCCCAAAGTTGCTTCACACTGATAAACCAAATGAATCACATCTTCATCTTCAACATCCCCATTAATTGAATTGATCTGATAGCCAGCACTGGAAAACACCTTTTGAATGGTCGTTGGACGTCTTGTTGACGCTCCTTCTTTCATATGAGTTGGTTTGTAACCCAACCCGTAATGATCTAGCTTCAGTTTGACTTCAATGACATCACCCCAACCTTCATAGCTTCCTTCTTTGATAGTGGAAATGGTACTCTTCAGTGACGCAAAAGATGGAATACCCTTCTCCTTTGGTTCCTCTACTTCCATAAGGACAACATTGGCCATCTCTAAAGCTTGGAAAGCAGTTTCCAAAGCGTCTTTATCAGCCTCAATGTAGCTAAAGGAAGAAAGGTTGCTAACCATGAGATCTTCCTCACTAGACACAGTTACCAACTTATTAGCGACCACAAACTTCATCTTTTGATGCAGGGTAGAGGTAACTGCCCCAGCGGCATGAATCCATGGTCTTCCTAGCAAACAACTGTAATTAGGGTTAATGTCCATAACCTGGAAATTGATTTTGAACACTTGTGGTCCAATCAAGATTGGTAAGTTTACTTCTCCGATAACAGTCCTCCTTGACCCATCAAAAGCTTTCACAATCAGTACATTGGGCCTCATTTCCGCCCCTTGATAAGATAACTTTGCAAGTGTCCTTTTTGGAAAAACATTCAATGAAGATCCTGTATCCACAAGAACTCTTGCTAAAGTATCCTCCTGGCATTTCACATATATATGGAGAGCACGGTTATGGTCCAAGCCAACCTTTGGAAGATCCTCCACACTGAAGCTGAGATTATTACATGCATTGATGTTGGCAATGACTCCGTCAAACTGATTCACAGTTATGTCATGCGTAACATGAGTTTGGGCTAGTAATTTTTGGAGAGCACCTCGGTGGGCTGGCAAATGCATAAGAAGTGATAAGATAGATATTTTGGAAGGCGTTTGATGTAGCTGATCAATAACCTTGTAATCACTCTTCTTAATGATTCTGAGAAATTCTGCATCCTCTTCTTCCAAGACCAAACCTTTATCTTTGTTGGCAACAGCGGGAATGACTTCTTTATGTGGAACGGGTGGAACTATATTGACTTGCTAAGTATAAACGCGACCACTGCGCGTTAAACGACTTGCACCTGTTATGTCAGCACTTGCCACCTTTAAACTTTCCTTCTGACCAGCCTGTTCAAATTTCTGATGAATTCCCCCTGTATCATACTTCCATGGAACTGCTTTGGTATCTTCATAAAGGAAAGGGTTACTTCTTTGCTCCATCCTTGGTTCTGGCATATTGAAAATGGGCACCACAGGTTCTGGCATATTGAAGATGGGTTGAACTCTTGGGGATTCATGCATGTTATACACTGGTGCCATGGTAGAATCAGATTCAAGCAAGTTGAAAATGGGTTCAATCATTGCCACTTCATTCCTCTTCACATGACCGCTTACTTGTAAAACACCCAGATTAATCAAACTTTGAACATCTCTCAAGACCAGTTCACACCCTTTTGGATTATTAGCACAAACTTCACAATTCTTATGACAGTTCTTCAGCATACCCACCTCTACTAACTTCGTATGGAAGTCTCTAAGCGGGGTTTTAATCTCTGCGGCATCGAAAATCAAATCTTCGCCAGACTCATCAAAAATGGCATTTATGGACCCATGCTTAGGTAAAGGATTATCTTTAACATTCAGACCAGTATTTCCAAATGACAATATTTTTATCCATTAAATCCTTCACAACATACTTCAAAGCGATACAATTTTCCAAATCGTGCCCTGGAGCACCTTCATGGAATAAATAGTGGGCGCTTGAATTGTAACTTGGTGGGAGTGGATCTGGTGGAGGACCCAAAGGCCTTGGAGTAACCAAACCTCTCTTCAGCAGTGAGGGGTATAATTCAGTATAGGTCATAGGGATCCGAGGATTGGGAGGCCTTCCTCCTGGTCTTCTATTCTGAAAGTTGGAATTTGTATGAGGAGCTGGAGTCCTCTGCTGATAGGCTGAAGCATTGGGTGCCTGTTGATAGCATGGATTGTTGAGCATTGGTTGATAGGCTGGAATTACTGGAGCTGTTTGTTGATACATCGGTATTGCTTGAGTTGGTTGATACATTGGAACTTGTTGATTATACGATGGTTGAACTGCCGCTACATAGCGATATTGAATGTATTGTGGTAGATAGGCATATTGTTGTTGAGCCACAGGTGGAGGCCTCTGCCAAAGCTGATTTCTCCTTTGACTCGTCATCACTGCATTTGTCTCACCTTCTTTCTTTTTGTGGAAATTGCTGGTAAACTTCTTTACATTGTTTCCATTATGTAAACACCCCAAATTTGCCCTCACTCATTTCACCATGGCTTGTGATTCTTTTCATTTGCATAAGTTCAATCATGTCATCTCATATTGCATTTTTGCTTCACTGCATTGGTTCAAAGTCATCTGCATCTAGGGTTTGTGATCTGAGCCATCCCTGAGCCATCTGAGCCACTCCAAGGGGCTTCAATCATATCAAGAGGGTCCATGTATGTTCAAGCATCATATTGTATCCTCACAAGGTCAAGGAAGTCAAAGAATCACAAGAACTGAGAAAGGCATGGAAGCAGAGCCAAGCTTAACTGCACAGATGACCTAGAATTAGGGTTTTGGTTTCAGAGGCCATAACTCCAATTTTTTTTTGTTCATTCTTGTTTCTATTGGACTCTATATGTTATTAGGATCATGTATATCAATTTTCATGAAGAAATTCAATGGGGAAGGCATCTGATCAAAAGGTGACTTCTTGAACAAGTCAGTGCAAAATCAGGGCATCTGAGGCCCCCAATCATCCAACCAAAGGGTTTTCTCCATCATTTTGAATGTGTATGATCTTTATTTGATCTTAGAAGATGTTAGAAGTTCACAAAATTGAAGAATTTCAAGCCATTTGCAAAGTTGCCATTTTGGGAAAGTGACTTGTAATGAAAACTTGCCATTTTGGGAAAGTTTTTCAATCCCCTCTTTTTGATTCAAAAATGCTTCAAATGAAAAATCTTTGGTCATGAAAGTTGTATATTGTATCCTCCCATTTTCAAAAAGTACAAGAACTCATTCTAATTCATTTTAGATCAAAAGTTATGGCCTTGCAAAGTTGGACAAAATCACTAAAAATTCACTTATGTGCCAAAGAGGGAAACTTGCAAATTCTTGTACCAAGGCAAAATGTGACCTCTAATTGTTGTCTAAGCATTACATGAACATCATATATGACCTAAACTTCAGATTGGCTCAAGAATTTCTTAAGTTCCATGCCTTAAACCTCAAGAATCTCAAAAGGGGCCAAAGTTGGACAAAATTGCAAAATGCCCCATAACCCTTCATCCACTTGTGCCAGCTGCCAAATATGACTTCCATGGACCTCCTTGAAGCAAGCTGATTCGAACCATGCCCTTGTACCATGACTGAACCAGCCCATACCTTCACTTACACAAATGTTGACTTTATGCAACTTGAGCCATACCAATCAAACTGAGCCACACCAACTACTCTGACCAATCACAGCTTCACATACATGCCTCAAGGATCACATTTCACACAATCTGGGAGTCTGAAACCAGAGCATCACCATAGTTCACAAAAAACCCCCTCTTTGCATTTTCATTCGAATCTCAACACACAAGCCTCAAACCTCAAAACAAACTTCACAGAACAACTCACCATGATCCACTGATCATTTCCCAACCATCACTTTGCCCTAAAAAGCCCAGAATCAAAAACACAATTTCCACACTTCATGAACTGAGTTTCTGCCATTTCCATTTTGGGGCCATATAAACTCCAGCTAAGCATCACAAACGTTTGGGGAGGATCATTGGAGCTTGTTTGAAGCAAAGAACTGGCCAGAAAGCACCATTTTCGAAAGCTTCAGTTCAGGTATCATCAAGAACAATTTTTCCAGAAACGTGTTTTTAAGTTACTAATTGATCCTCCATGATTCACTAATGATTTTGATGTGTTTAGTTTTGAAAATAGTCAAGTATTAAGCATGTATTGAACCTCTGAAACTTTCTGCGTTTTTTCCCGTTTGGCTTTGATTCTTGATCTTGAGTGGAAATAAATGAGTTTTAGGTCTGGATTCATGCTTAGGATTGTTAGATGATTGATTCTGGAGAGTTAGAGAGCTTAAGATTGCGTTTTGAGTGAGATTGAAGGATTGGATGGCCGGAGAAGATAGTGTTCCGGTCATCTGAAAGTAATTAGGGTTCAGGATTAGGGTTTAATCATAATTAGTGAGATTTGAATTTCAGCCTTCCGTTAGCGCGCGTAGTCAACTCCCGCCCCCTAGGTTTGAATCTGGGCCTTTAGATCAGCTGATTTTCTCATTTTCTCTTTAATTTCATTTTTATTTCATTTGTTTTATATTTAATTTCCACGAATTTTTAAAAATAGTAAAATACATTAAAAAATTCTGAAAATTTTTATCAAACCTTTTATTAATTTTTAGAACCCAAAAATATTTTTATTTTCATTTTTTGCATTAAAAATTATTTTTAAATCATTTAAATGTTTATTTTTAATTAGTTAATGGAAATTAATTAATTAAAAATGCATTTAGGTATTTAAAAATCACCAAAAAATTCACATTGCATTTTAATACATTTAGAAACATTATCAAACTCTTCAAACAAATTTATTTTTGGTTCTTGAAATATTTTGACATTTTTCTTTGGAATTAAAGTTCTTAAAAGGCAATATTTTTGTTCTAACTTAGAAAAATTCATTCTGCCTAACCATGAAGAGTTTGATGATGGTTCTTCTTGCATTGCATCCTTCATATCATGTAGTTTCTAGGGTAAAATTGGTTTGAATTTATATTTCATTTTCAATTTTATGTGCATTTTTCCTTTTGAAGTGCCTTGAAACCCTGGTTGACTTGAGAAAATCATAACTTCCATTAGGTTAAGGCTTAGGTCCTCTCCTTTGGGCAGTGAACTTATGTAGGGTTAGGGTACTGTAAACACCCCAAATTTGCCCTCACCCATTCACACCATGGCTTGTGATCATTTCATATGCATCAACTCAATCATAGCATCTCATATCACATTTTTGATTCACTGCATAGATTCAAAGTCATCTGCATCTAGGGTTTGTGATCTGAGCAATCCAAAAGCTTCTTGAGCCACTCCAAAGGTCATCAATCACTTCAAAGGGGTCCATGTATGTTCAAACATCATATTATATCCTCTCCAAGTCAATAATGTCAAAAAATCACAAGAACTGAGAATGGTATGGAAGCAGAGCCAGGCTTGACTGCACAAATGACCTAAAATTAGGGTTTTGGTTTCAGGAGGGTCTCTTAACGCCCTCTTTTTTCTTCTCATCGGAGTTATTGCACAAAGACTTGCCATGGTAAGGAAGAAGGGGGAACAAGCACACTTGGAGAGCGCAGTACAACGGATAGTTGTATGCTGCGTTCGGGAAGGATGAATCGCTCCCGAAAAGGAATCTATTGATTCTCTCCCAATTGGATGGACCGTAGGTGCGATGATTTACTTCACGGGCGAGGTCTCTGGTTCAATTCCAGGATGGCCCAGCTGCGCCAAGGAAAAGAATAGAAGACTGACTTGACTCCTTAATGCATGCTCCAACTTGGCTCGGGGGGATATAGCTCAGTTGGTAGAGCTCCGCTCTTGCAATTGGGTCGTTGCGATTACGGGTTGGATGTCTAATTGTCCAGGCGGTAATGATAGTATCTTGTACCTGAACCGGTGGCTCACTTTTTCTAAGTAATGGGAAAGAGGACCGAAACATGCCACTGAAAGACTCTACTGAGACAAAGATGGGCTGTCAAGAACGTAGAGGAGGTAGGATGGGCAGTTGGTCAGATCTAGTATGGATCGTACATGGACGGTAGTTGGAGTCGGTGGCTCTCCTAGGGTTTCCTCATCTGAGATCCTGGGGAAGAGGATCAAGCTGGCCCTTGCGAACAAATAGCTTGATGCACTATCTCCCTTCAACCCTTTGAGCGAAATGCGGGAAAACAAAAGGAAAGAAAATCCATGGACCGACCCCATCGTATCCACCCCGTAGGAACTACGAGATCACCCCAAGGACGCCTTCGGCATCCAGGGGTCACGGACCGACCATAGAACCCTGTTAAAAAAAAAAGCGGAACGAATTAGTTATCCGCTCTCAGGTTGAACAGTTAAGGGTCGGAGAAGTGCAATTACTCATTCTTAAAACCCGCATTCTTAAGACCAAAGAGTCGGGCGGGGGAGAAGCTCTTCGTTCCCGGTTATCCTGTAGCTGGATCCTCCGGAACCACAAGAATCAATCCTTAGCTTAGTTCGAATGGGATTCCAACTCAGCACCTTTTGATATTTTGAGAAGAGTTGCTCTTTGGAGAGCACAGTACGATGAAAGTTGTAAGCTGTGTTCGGGGGGTTATTGTCTATCGTTGGCCTCTATGGTAGAATCAGTCGGGGCCTGAGAGGCGGTGGTTTACCCTGTGGCGGATGTCAGCGGTTCGAGTCCGCTTATCTCCAACTCGTGAACTTAGACGATATAAAACTATATGATAGCACTCATAGCACTCAATTTTTCCGATTCGGTAGTTTGATCTATGCTATGATTTATCATTCATGGACGTTGATAAGATCCTTCCATCTAGCAGCACCTTAGGATGGCATAGCCTTCAAGTTAAGGGCGAGGAAAAAAGAGGTGGCCAAGTAAACAATCCCATCTTCCAACAGTAGCTGCTAGTTCTCGACTCCGCTATGACTCTTATTGAATCAACTCCCGATGCCGGAACCGGTGCTCTGATCAGACAGGATCCGCTGTTGATGCCAGATCCAGAGCCGCTTTTTTCCAAGTGCTATAAGGTTCCTTGTGCTGGAAAGGACAGATCTTCTGGACAAGTCTAATCCTATTCCAAAACCAACAGCCTTGGGCCTTCAGCCCCAGCTCGCACTCGACATGACATGATCTTTGACAATCATGAGTCAGGAGGGTCAGCCCAGAAAGAGACTAGCCGGCCTTGGGTCTCCGGCTCTTAGAAAGAAGCTAAATCCATCTGCCTTCTACCACGAGTGCGCCCTCACTACACTACACTAATAAGAAAGGAAAGACATATCAACACAGATAGAACGGGCGCGGAGAATGGAAGATTCACCCATAAACAAAAGAGGAACCCGTAGTTGCCAGACCCGTTTTCGACCTCTTTGCCTACCGCTTGCCTTACTAATAATCGGGAGGGAATCTGAACAGGAAACTATGAGACTAATTTCCCATTGTCCCGAGCAAGTTACAGCGTACCCGAAGTGTGTTGGTCTTTCGTGAACACTCCTGGGTGAAACCCTAGCTCTGGTTCAGACATGTGATTGATATGATATATAATAGTTTTTTTTAGTGGTCATTCTGAGAAGTTAGTTTGAGAACGGTCGAGACCCTCGCGGGCATCCTTCACCACTGGACTTGTTAAAACCTTGGTCTATGGCAGCGGCGGTAGGAGTCGCAGAACTTGCAAAACCAGAGACTCCTCGTCGAATAGAGGTATCGTATGTTGGTAGATAAGGGTTAGGCGAAGCAGTCGGTACACGGTACATTCAATCAAGTCCGTTGCTGTTGCCAACTCCTTCTGCTTTCCCCCCTTAAAAGGCTCTAATACCATATATCAAGATCAAAGGCATACCAGACTCCCGAAGGGAAGGAAAAAGAATGCCCTCTTTGATAGAAGGAGCTATTAGGGGAATCTCAGATCTTTTAGTCCACTCTTTGAGACATCTATTAGACCGTGGGGCATGAACACGAAGAGGAGACTTTTCTTTCCTATCATTAGCGCTGTGAAAGGAAAATATGGTACTTCTATAGCTTTCACGTGGCGAGAGGGATAAAGAAATAGCAAGAACCACTCTTTCTCTTTGAACGAATCCGAAGTCCGGGAAGGCAACTGGTAATACGCAAATATAGTACATCAAGCCTGAAAGACCCTATACTTGTACAGGGCTAGAGACTAGAGGTTCCCCAGGTAATCAATCTATGTTAAACCTCCGGACAAGAACTAAGACTGGCATTGGCTGAAATGGAGCTTGCCCCAGGTACGAAATGCCAGCAAGGTAAGGACATAGGTTTGTACCCGACTCCTCTGAGACTTAGACGGATAGACTCGTTAGATACGCTATTTTATTAATGGTATAAAAGGTGGGCCCGAACGGTATAGCCCCGCAGGGAAGACCCTGAGGAGATGATTGAAGAAAGATCAGAAGAGGACCCAGAGGGATGAAGAGATGAAAGTCACAGTAAACCCGGAAGGCTTTATCTCGAATAGATTAAAGGCTCTTCTTGCTCAACAAGCCCAGAAGGTACCGATTCCGGAAGTTGCTGGAGAGCCAGAGGTTACCTGCCAGGTGACCATACAGTCAAAGCCCGGGGAGCCGAAAAAGGTCGTGTTAGACAAAGCCTCTCCCCAGATGACCCAAGACATCAAGCCTCTGTACGTCAAAGCTCACTTTAACGGGAAGCCCGTATCACGGATATTGGTAGATAACGGATCCGCAGTCAATGTGTTGCCGCTGAAAATGATATGGAGTTTTGGAAAATCTTTAGGAGGACCTGATGTCAACGGAGGTTTCAGTTGTGGCCTTTACTGGGGGAACCCTTCCTTGCATTCTTATATTGTATTCGCTTCAATCGCTCCTGAATCGGCGGATCAAAGATCGGAATACCTTACTTTCACTGCTAGAGGTGGATTGGATTGGATGAGAGGCCGCTATTTGCTTGCTTCTCCTGTTCGCTCTAGTTCACCTGGTTTACAACAGTCTGTTTGCTAGGTTTTAGACAAGGGCTAAGGGCGAGTCATCCCTCTTAGCAGCTCTTTCCTAATCAATCAGCTTTTGTGCTCTCCCAAAACAGCGGAAAGACTTTGAAGAATTCCACCAACAACTTTTATCATGAAAGGGAATACTTTTTAATAAGACTTTCTTTCTCTTGCACCACGCCGGAACGTATGGACACTGCCTAAAGTGAAGTAAGAAGGAATCGGGGTGGCTAGCTTTCCTGCTTCTGTGCTTGTTATTAATAAGATATAAAAGATATAGCTATCTCCCGTAGGCTACTCTTTAGAGCGTTTCACTCGTTTAAGGAAGACTCATACAGCCTAAGACAACTGGGTTTACGAACAGGGAGGGGTTATTCCCATATATATGGATGGATGTTACTTTTGTGCTTAATTTAGTTTTGCGTATCAGTTAAGTTTCAGGTCTGTGCCTGAGGCCTGGACCAGAAAGCTTTAATGGCGGGGGCAGAAACGGAAGCAGGTACGAATAGAAGAAGGCCCAGAATAGCCAAGCCAAAAGGGTCCTATTAAGTGGTCCAATCATTGTGGGTATAATGGTAGATGCTCGGGACCAAGCCCTCAATTTTAGACTTTGGAAAACTTCTAATAGTAAACTTAAACTCTCAATTATATTAGGTAGAGGAGCAATTTCATCGAAATCACAGGCATAACTCATTCCTTCATGGAAAACAAGTTTATTTCATATACCTCTGCTTGAAGAGAAGTAGAGCGGCTCAGGAACATCTTGGTAGAAGTACCGATATGGAGAAATTCAATTGTTGCCGGTCTAGACAATTTTGACGGCTGCCATGCTGAGATAGTACAGCTAGGCAACTAATAGGTAATCCATACCAGTGTGTCTGATGTATGTGAGAAGGATCTTGACAAAATTTCCAGTAAGTATGTGGAGTCCAGATGAGATCTGGCTGATCCCGTGTCAAAAGGCCTTGGCAAGGAAAAAACCAGAGCATAGTTAGTTGTCTTGTACTTTACGGTAACCCAACCTGTTCTCCTAGGAAAAATGAGAAATATAAGCACATGAATGAATTTTAATTCTTCCATACCTATGGTCTATGTGCTTATTCCTGCATTTAAGTTCTATTAATGAATCCCGGAGGAGGAGAAAGAAACCTGATAGATTCACCGATCTGAGTGTGGTATTTCAATTCATATAGGATTTGGACTTTAATCCTTAGAGCACTCAGGGGATCCTAGGCACATGGCCGTAAGGTGCCGAGCTTATCTGTAAATACTTTAGTGGGTGTGTCATTTCTGCTTTGTCAACATGCTTCTTACTTAGAAAAAGACCTTGTTCACCTAGTCTTAGGAAGCTCCATTCTTTAGAGGTAAATATGATGATGTTGAAATAGTAGATTATATAAGCATTACTTCAGCCTGGCAAAACTGGCTTGTTTGTGTAATAGCTTTTCCTGCCCTACGACTAGTAGGTAACTCACTACCTTTATGGAGTAAGAATCATTCCTGCTTCCAGACTTAACCTTCGCCTACACAGAAATTATAGGAACTTAACTGAGACCTGGTTAAGGGAAGAAGGTTTATCATCCTGTTGTTGCCATATCTGTTGCCGCTGTTCTCTTTGCAATTTAATTTTATGTGGGAATAACTAAAATAACCGTTGTTCAAATAACCGTAAGCGGTGGTGGTGAAGTCAGTTAATCAGACTCGGTTGTGCTAGAATCTGCTGTGGGACTTGAGCTTGTGGCATATCGATAATATGAGTATGCATCGAGAAATATAACTTTCGATTTCATGTCCAGATGAAATGCAATTTCCAACTAATGGCACTACTTCCTCAATAGGAAATTAACTTCTAAGCTGGCTAAGGTAAGATAATCCTGTTCTTGCAATAACAGGTCTTTCTGGTGAGTGAATAAGAGCTCTTCGTAACCGCAGCTAAAGGCTTAGCCTATCCCTAAAGCAAGCAAATGACATATAGAAATAGTAGGCATCGCATGCCCTTGCCTTTTTGCTTTTCTTACCTCCTTTTCTTCCTTTAAAGCAACTGACATCCATGTAGAAGAAGGTCCACAGGTGGACAAAGAGGGCTGTCCCTTGGTTTGCGGCGAATAGATTGTCGATCTTTAGCCAATAGCAGTAGGAGTAGCTGGCACTGGCTTTCGGGATATCAATAATACATATGCAATGTGCCGCATCTACTTGACCCGCCGGCGCGAAGGCCTTCCCCCTCTCCTCAGATGTCCACAAAAGGAATTGACAGTGAATCCTATGACTTTCCTTCTAAGACATGGTAATTGCTTTCAAGGGATAGATGCTGCAAGTGAATCAAAAGTAGAGAAAGGGTAAGCTCCTTCACTTCATTCTCTCGCTCTCTCTATCTCTTTCTATTTTTCGTATAGAAAGATGACACACTTGAACTTGACTGATTTTCTTAGTAAGAAATAATAATCAGAAATCATCCATCTCATAAGCTTTTCAAAGCACATTCTAAACAAACGAATGCTATATGCTTAACACAAAGAAATCGATTTGAGATTCCGTAAGTAAGTCGGTGAATGCTTTCTTTTTGCTTGCGCATTCACGGATCTCTGCCTACCTATTCTTCCCCCACCAAATCCGTACTTGGCTATGTATGGGAAGATGCCTAACTTACCAGAGAAGTCAAGGATGGTCAAGGTGCCTATTCCACCCAAGGATCCGTGGTGTGGTCCGCAAGCAAAAATAAGATAAAAAAGAAGCATCAGCAGGGTCACAGTCTCCAAAAGTAGAGTGACAAGGGCTCAGCCTTTGATTACACGTATAGTTTAGTTCATAGTCCCCTTACCAATGAGACTTATTCCTCTTTTATGGATAAAAAGAGAAAGCGAAGGCAGCGATCATAACAACCGGTCCGAAGGAGAAAGACTGTCTTTTCCCGATCGTCGAATGCGAAGAGAGGTAGTACAAGTAAGCGAGAGGTTTAGATAAATACTCGACCATAAGGAGAGGGAGAGAAGCTAACCCCCGTTCCCAAGTCTTCTTCCACCTCACTCCTGGCTTTGGAAGGTCGTTTCTATATTCGTATATAGAGATAGACGTAAGGTTGGGGCTGGACCGGGCGGACCCCGGCTTCCGACGTACAACAAGATCAAGCCCAAACGTCGTTCAGTTTTTTCCTCCTCTTCCTGTTCTATTGATCAGAAGCACCCAGCAGCGCCACGCCGCTACTCCTCAAATAGGTGGCGGTTGCTTTGAATGAACTCTACAGTTGACTGTAAGAGTTCTTCTTTTTGGACGCGCGCTGCTTCATCTCTATGGGCGTCGCGTGCTTTTATGATATTAAACCTCTTGCCGTCGAAGCCCGGCCTCCGCTTGTTTAAGGAGGTTGGCGTTCTCTTGCAGACGGCGTCGGTTATCCTATCGCAATCGGTCTAAGTGTTCCTCCGAAAACAAATTAGAGTTAGGATCATCCCGCGTGTGACTTTCTACCTCCGCAGCGGTGACGCTCCCAGGGGACGAGACGGATTGTGGTGGAGATCCGTCCGAATCCGTTTCCGAGGAGGCATGGCATCGAAGGGAGTCTGACTGAGATGCCGGAGACTCAGAGCCTGATGTCCCCTCGCCGAGAGGCATCATATGGTTTTGGTATGTGAGCAGCACTCGTAAAGTTAAGTCTACAGTCAAGGCAAGCCCTGCTGAGCAGCCCAACCCTCTTAGAGCAAAGGATAGGGCTCGACCGCCCAGAGAGAACCCAACCTTTGAAAGTCAGGCATGAAAGAAATCCAATTCCTTGAATTGCTGACAAAGAAGATAGCAAATACCTAAAAAGGTAGAAATAAAGAGAAACTAAGATTTAAGAAAAGGAGTCAAACTCAAGCTCGAACTTATAAAGATAGGCGGATTAAAAGTAGTTAAAGCCCCGCCTTGCTTTCGCGTATTTAGGGCCTAACTTTGTAAAGCGTTTTAATGTTGGAATTTGTGTTTCATATGAGGCAAAATAAACACGGGGGGCCGTTTTCTTAGGCAGTTGCTGATTGAGGAAAAACCGTCAGCTCTGTCTTTGCTATTTCGACGGTTTCCTACAACGAAAAGAGACTGGATCTTCAATATAAGTCTTTCTTGTGAAAGAATAGGGCAGCATTTGTGGCTCCCTCACACCACTGCTGGTGACCTTGCAAACTCTAAGGTCCTTTAGGCTGCTGGGTTAGTAAGAACAAGATAGTGGGCTGGCTTTCCCGTGTAATTTCGACACGACTTCGGCATCTTTACTTAGGGATACCCTTGGTAAATCATCTTTATTTTCCCTGCGAGAACACCTCTTCTTCAGCTACCGAAGCTTGCAGGTGTGTAGCTGCACCGAGCTTTCTCTTTTGAATTCGGGTTCCCACGGTATTGATGAGAGCCTTTTTTCCTCGGATCATGTTGTCTGACGTCCTTCCTGATGAGACCTTTTGTCCCTTGTTTTAATTCGACGAAGAGCTTCTTTATCTTACGCAATTTCGAGATCAGGATATTGAAGAATACCTTCGACGTGTAGCTAAGTAGCTTCGGATTCCTTTTCCTTGGTTGCCGATCAAGGTAGAGTCTTCACAGGTGATCAAGTAAAAGAGTTTGCTAATATATATAGTTTTTGTTGAAATGATTCACTCAACACCTTTGCTCAGGCTAATGGACAAGCCGAGTCTTCCAAAAAAATAAGGTGAACTAGCTTATAAAAAATGATAAAGGATAACCCAAGCAAGGATCTGGCATGAAGTGTAGTCAGAGGCTCTCTAGGCATGTCAGACAAAAATACCGAGTTTCCATTAGGAGGTGGGACAAGAAGCTTAACCATACTTGGCTTTGGAAAGACTTCTGCTCGACACGTTCAAGCTTGCTTTTCCGGGAGGATCTTTTTTAAATATTTTATTCCCAGGTTAAAGACTGGGGCGGGTTTAACTAAATATCCTGACCCCTGACCCATAGTCTTCATGGATCTGATCTTTCCTGCTATTCCTAAGGAAAGGATAGTATTCAAGGCGATCAGAGTCAGCATCGGCATAAGGGAAGAAAAAGTGGCAAGAATCATTCCATTCTTCCTCGGCAAGAGCACCCGAATCCTAATTTTGTTTTTGGCCTTGTCAGTATCCCTTTGTGAGTCTTCTGCTGAAGACTTTCTCCTTAGTAGTCTCCCAATGGCCCTTGACCGGTGTGGCTAAGCCAATACATAATCACCATAAATTAGTGACGAGGGCTCTCTGCGGCTAAGAATAGAAGGTGGTGTACTAGTTCTCAGTAAGTATTGGAAGAATGAATCCCATGAAATGTTCATCCAAAGAGGGATTTTAGTTAGTGAAAAAAGACCTTCTTTTTCTTGTTACCTCCTGCCCGCCCGCAGCCATGCACTTAATAAATCAATATCATAGGAGTAGTAGCGCTAAGCGAAGCATCAAAGCAGAAGGAGCTTGACACCATTGAATCAAGTGTTGAAAGACTACGTATGAAAATAGAATCCCCAGATGATAGGGGCCCGGGAACTGAACGATGTTAGCGCAAGGGGCTTAAATTAAAAGGCAGGTAGCATTCGATAAGCAGGCAGGTTTGGGAAACTAGCACCAGGTACTAGGTCGATGGCATGCAGAATACTCCTCATCGGTGGTAAACCATGGGAAGAGCATCACCAACCAGCTCCTTAAAATATTTTCATAGTATCTGAATGAAGAAGAATGTCGAGAGAATAGTTCAATGCCGGCGAATAGCGTAGGAAGTAACCAAGTTTGAATGGTGGAATAAGAACAGAGGGTATTGACTTATTAGCAGCTCAAGCTCCATTTCAAAGGTGAGGAGTTAACCTTCTTTCTGGCTGATTCAATATCACCGGAGTCTGCTCTGGGTTCCAAACCAGCAGCGAAGTATCTTTTCTACGATACACTGGAATCGGGTCGCGGGAAGAAAGCCTACCGACGGGTATGAAATACAGGGATTCGGCATTCAAGAACTCCCTCCCATCCTATCTTGTGTAAAAATAGCTTTCAGGCCAGTACTCTTTCTCTCCTGGAAGCGAAGGCAGGAGCAAAGCCTATTGATTCACCTGTTTGCTAACCTACTTGTCGGCTACCCGCACTCTGTAACCAGAATAGGGCTCTGGAGTTCATACCACCCGGCGGTTCATCATAAGTCTGGAAGGCGGCGCCTAAACTAGTCAGACTTGCTTGAATCGATACGCTTACCGGACTTCTCTGTCTATTCAATTGATTTTGTTGCAGACTCTTCCCCCGGCCCAGGCATTGTCTTAGCTCTTCACCCAACACATATGATAGATACGGATGGGGGAACGTATGCCCTACTAGATGATGCCTTTATAAGGTACCTTCGAGACCTGAAATTACTGCCTGCCCTACGAGAATGATTTACCTTTCTTTCCTAACAGAATGACTCCCTCCTACTCCTACCTTGCTTAACAAAGGCTTTCTCATGCTTTGAATGCCTATTTAGGGGTCCACGGCCGTCTAAATCGACAGAGACCTGTACCTCATTCTCAGCACCCCTTACAGTCTCGGGCTATTTCGCCCTTAGCTCGGCGTTCATCTTTCCGGTCTAGCTCAACGACGAGCTCTTTAGATGTTCAGTCTGTTCGGACGGATATGACGTTGCATGTCATCATCATGGGAACCTCATCATCGCTGGTATCCTCGGGTCCCGACAGATATCCGTCTGCAGGCTTAGAGCTTTGCCACCAATGAATTCATTATCATACTATAATTATAATAGCTTAATTGGTTTTGCTTTGGACTCTGCTCTCACTAACGTCGTATAAAGCCATTCTTCAAGCGACCAAGCAATCTGTTTCAATGTACTCTATCCGTACCCCGATACCTATTGAGGAGCAAATCCCTGCACTCTCGTAGTAAATTTTCCTTTCCTCCTCTTCCTGCTGAACCAATGAGCTCCAATCGGGCGCCTTTACTTTCTCTAAATATAACGACCATCTCACCGGCCGGAAAGTAACTCGCTACCTTAACTAAAGGCATGCCTTTACTCCAACAGCAGGACTCTTGCTTTCTAAAGACTTGAGCAGAGATCTTATAGTTGAAGAAAAGACCACCAGTAGTTTGCCACATTTGCTGATGAAAGAACAGCAAGAACGGGTTTTTGAAAGACAAATGCAAAATGCAAAGAAAGCAGAAGATGCGGCTTAGCCAGCTTGCTCTAGTCCCGTACGATAAGGATGAGAAAAGGCCCACTACGAGAGGAGAGAGTGATTCAGCTGCTAACAAAGCCCAGGTTTTTCATGAAATGAATGGTTATTCGGGAAACGTCTGTTGATGAGGAGGTGTTACATAGTATCAAAAAGGAAACCAGGGCTCCGTTAGAAGAGACGAAGTTTGGTCCTTCTCCCTCACATGCTCCTTCCCATGAGTAACTCGGTTGGCTTCGTGAACGAGAACGCTGATCACCCTCACGCGGGAAGATGAACATTTAAAGGGCGGCTGAAAGGGTAGCGACGGGATGTAGATCTTTATTTTTGAGGTAATGTACTGTAGTTATAATGCCTTCGACACGGTTGAGGCTTCTACTTTTCTTCGGTCCCAGCCCAACAATCAAGCCAAGCGTAACGACCGCAGAAGGTACGGCCGAAGAATTAATCTCCAAGTCAACAGCATGTCGGGCAGGTCAAAGGTGATCCTAAAATACGGCGGGGAGAATCGATAGGAACCTAAGCGAGGCCGAAAAATTTATATTACGCAATCCTTACTGTCCATCGTTATCCACCAACCCCCGGCCCCCCAATAGAATAGAGGATATTTAATGCCTCGTGAAAGTAATTACTGGCAAAGCCATACTCCGTAATATCAGAATCAATATCATATAACGTAGATCCGCCGGATCCCCAATGAATGACCTGCTCGACTATTTTTGAATATGTCCTGTTTTCCGGCAGGGAAAATTATGTGTTACCGTCAGTTTTTTAACACTTTCGGTGACAGCATTCAAAAGTGTATCAAAAGCGTTTTGCTCCAGGGGATCGTAGTTCAAATTCGTATGGGGAGCGGGGGAGGGTTAGATTAGAGGGAGGGGGACTGCGAACGCCCGTCCCATGAAGCGCCAGGGAACCGTGCATTCCTCCCGGGCTGGGCTCAGGGACTGCAATCAGCCGCTTCCCCAGTAGTCGTCAGCTCGTTCTTGACAGATCCGATCGGGTGTTCATAATCTGGAGTAAAAGGATTCGAACCTTTGCATGCCGGTACCAAAAACCGATGCCTTACCACTTGGCTATACTCCATACGGCTTTTGGACGGTAGAACGAACGGGGAGAGGGGGAAGGGAGAAGCAGGGCTCGAAGAACGAGCCGTGCAAGAACGCGGGGATATAGCAAGTAAGCAGCAAGTTCTCCCTTCACGGACCGACTACAACAAGCTCGCGACTCTAATAGAAACTGACGGTAAGCTCTCTGCTCTATTTGCTTGCAAAGCGTTTACCTATCAAAGTTGGCGAACGCTTCTGTAACCTTAGACTCGTTACGCTTAACGCCCACTTACTTAAAGACTCGTTGGCTCCGCGTTCACCGAAAGTCGGTAACCTTCGTCAGCATTTGGTACTCTCTCGATAGCTTCAATAGTTCACTGAAAGCCTTTGGTGTAATGAACCGCAAGCCCTTCAGAAAGACATAATCAAAAGGCTTGGTTGCGGGAACCGACGGTAACGAAGGTTACCGGGCCGATGCGGCCGGTTACCGGGAACCGCAAGGTTGCAAGGTTCCCGGGAAACGACCTTCCCTTTGTTTGTAAAGTAGGCCTTTTGATAACTAATTAGAGTTGACATGAAATGGATCACGGAAGAAGACGTATCTGATGAATGAATAATTCAATCCCCTCTCACCCACACAGGTTGGTTCTTCTATGGAAGGGGTTCCCCTTATTCTATGTGAGGTGGGGCGTACGTAAGAGCGGAACCTAGATAGAACGCGGAGCGCTGGCCGCCGATACAGTGACCATGCTTACCAGCTCTGACCATTTCCGCCTATAGATGGAAGGTAGCTTGCTTCTCTTCTCCTAGGCGGCTCCCTGCACATGTTATTCGCGAAGAAAAGGCAGCGAGCGGTTCTTCGCTTAGTAGAGCTATCGGCCGCCGGTTACTTTCTGAGGGGCTCCGCTGGAGAAAAAGAAGGTCCCCCTTACTCTTCTCTCTTAAAGCTTTATAAAGCTCGGCCGGCGAGAAAGGGTTGGTTAAGAACTATTGACTGTAAACCATAGCAGTTACAGTCACTCAATTGAAATGTTTGCCTTAGGAATGAAGATGGATGAGCAGAGGGAGGTTTGAAGCCGCTCGACCCAAACAAGCAACGGCGCTACCGCGGAAGAACAAGCAACGGCTAATTGAGACTCTTATAGATTAGCGCAAAAAAATATCTTATTTATAAATAGTTTCTTTGTTGTTGTTTAGTTAAGCCTCCCGGACTATCAAGCAACAAGGAAGAAACCCCGGTATAGAGATGAAAGTATATACTACCGCTACAGACAACAAGCAAGAGCTTTCAATTCGATCAGAGAGTTCTATCTGAGAGTGATAAATACTTTATTCCTTATTCTTATTCAAGACCCAACCCTTAAACAAGGTATATTATGTTTATCATTGTGAAATGCGCCCTTACTACTGACACTTAACACTAAAAAAATCTTCAATTGAAATAAAGCTCCTCAAGGATCAAAACCCTCGGTAACCGGCGCTACGACCCCGCAAGGCACTACCGTAGCACTCATTGGCCCTAGATTTATGTCTCAACTATCAGAGCTTTCATTCCAGATCAGATTAAGATTACGTGTTTGTGTTATATACGCAATTATATGTTGCTGGTTCGGTAAGGCTCCAAGTAGTCTTCCCTCTCCCCTCGTACCAACGCTAGTTGCAGTCGCTAACCTCTGGGTCGTAGAGCTGTTTCCGGAATTATAGGAGGGGTAAATGACCTTTGGTCTTGTCACGAGCTGGATTCGAACCAGCGCTTCCCAGATCCGCGAAAACACCGCATTAAAACCTTAACTCTTAGAATCTGTTTTTCCTTATTATACCTTGCTTTTCGCTCGGTATAACCCTATTCCTCTTGCATTTGCTTGTAATTCATTGTTTCCCCATGTTTTACTCGTTCTCTCTGCCGTAAACCTGCTTACAGTGTTGTTAATCTTAGTAGCGTAGTTGACTAAGGGTAAGAGCAAGGAAAGGAAATGGCATTTTGAACAATATTCCATAGAAGGTGCAGATGAATAAGCGGTATTGGAGGAGGGAACGGCCATAGTTGATGCATCGAATTCCCGTGCAATAAGACAGGATGAAGGCGGGATAACTGCACTTACCTTCAAGCTTGAAACTGATTGACCATGAGAGTCAGATCAATAGTCTATCCCCTAGCACATGAATGAGTGTGTGGCAATTCATTGGACCGCCGGGGTACTTACTTGAGCAAGGGGTAAGCCTTATCTTTTGTACCTTCATTCAAAGCATCGAAAGGCCTTAAGCTTCGAAAGAAGACGAGAAAGCATATTCCCATAGAAAGACCGTCGATCAAAGAACGAAGGGAGTGCTTCGATTCCCTTTCGTCTCTGCTAAGATGGACGAGAAGAAGGATAAGAATTGGTTCACCCGGTTGGACTATTCCGGAATCTTTTTCTTCGAATTAGCCTCAAAGGCAAGGTCTTCTGAGCTCGTCTATTGTGTTTTTTTACATGGATAAGCCTCTTCTCTTATGGGCTGGCCGTCCTTCTCGAAGAATGGAATTTTAGTTAGGAGAAGAAGACCGGGGACAAAGCCTTCCAAGAACAGTTCTTATACCCTTTTTTCATTTCGAAATTACCATCAAGAGCAAAGCGTGGCTTCTCTCCCCGGGAAATAGCCATATGTCTTTGCCTTGTCCTATAAAGAAAGACCAGTCCCCCTCCCTCTAATCTAACCTTAACTCGCTCGCCCAGGCCTTTGCCTGCACAATAAGAGAATGAGGGTTGGTTTCAAAGGCTAAGTTTTTAATCCAGAGGGGCTTCGGGTTTGCTTTAGGAAATAAACGAACTTTTGGAGAAACTACTTGCTCTTCTTTCGCTATCTCCGAAAAAGCACTTCTGGGGCCACGCCTTTCTCGATGCAACTGTCAAGTAAAAGATGCACTAAAGCAGGATTGGAATCAGAGATCTAGACTCAGGGAGTAAAGTAGTTCTACGACTTGCATGTGTTAAGCAAAATTTCCGAGTTAGATTAGCTTAATCCAATAGGAAACAAGTCTATACTGCTAGCTTCCAATCATAGCTTCTACTTGTCTAGCTGACAGATAGAATAAGCAACTCATTCTATAGGATAGAGTTGGTGAAAGAGAAGAGATAGGCATAGCAGTTGACTTAAAGAAGTTGCTAGTCGATCTCTCTCTCTTGCCTAGCCGGGGATCTTCTAGGATGCCGATTGGGACAGGTAGATTGAAAGCTAACTATCTCCTATTGCTAGCATGGCGGAGACAGAAATAGCAACTAATCCTTCTCCTTGGCGGATAAAGAGTAGCCTCTTTATCCCGGGCAGGCAATCGGGAGTCTAGTCTGGCTAGTAAGGGAAATGGAAAGCGAGACCGGATACGTTGAATCCCTTCTGCTTAGTTCTATTTAAACTACTCCTTGCCCCTGCCCTTTCGATTGCGGATGCGAGAACAAACATCAGTCTCATAGTCCCTTCTCGAGCAGTAAGAGCTCCCTCTGCCGTCCGATTCTATGCCTACCCGCTCTTCAAGGATTAACTTGTGCATGGGTGTAGTTCTACTATGGATTCAATTCCTTCAAACAGCTTATTCGAAAACAATTCTGCCTTTAGCCGCAATGCAAGAGAGGAATTCCTTTCAAAGCCAAATCGTCCTTTTTCAAGGTAAGGAATCGGGCGCATTAAAGCAAGGGCAAAAGCAGAAAGGAAGGTGTGATTCTTTTTTAAAACGAAAACTCTCTTTAACTCCTGATCTGCTTTTCTAATTCTAATAAGGCATTGATGCTCCTGTCGGGCGATTCATTTTGTCCGTGCCCGTCCATTCTGTCGTTCGAATAACATCTCTCTCGTCCCTCTAGCCGGTGGAGCTTATTCCTGCTTTAGCAGAGAGGTTGCCTTGCCGCCCTATCCCTCTCCCTTTCGTCTCGTACCAAAGCTCCTATCTAAGAGCATCTTCGAACGTTGTGAACTCAGAACTCTCTTTTGACTTTACCGCAACATCAGCTCTTTGAATGAGACTCTGCAACTGTTTTGCTTAGTCGAGTGTCTTTGACCTTTCCTGGCTTTGCTTCAGAATAATGCTTTGTCTGGTGCTACTAAAGAGGCCTTGCCTTTCAAGTCTTTCTCTTTCAAGTAAGCTAGTTACTGCTCTTCAAGCAAGTCAGCGGTTTTCAGCTTAAGCAGGGAGCTCCGCCCTATAGTAAGTACTATGGTGCTCTTCTTTCTTTGTGAGAATGTTTTCCCCCCTAATGTCTCTACTAAAGAGAACTGGAAATAAGTCTTTAAAAGAACTTAAGCTCTTCCTTTTCTGGGGTTAGGGTTATCCCCCTACTCAATGGTTCTCCCCCTTTCAGTACTGTCTTTCTTTGACCTATCTCCCCTACTCTACTCGCACTGCTTCTTTCCTCTCCAATATCTTATTTTCTTAGTCTCGTTCTCGTCTCTATCTCTTAGGTCAAGCATCTTCGGGAATACCCGTCCCCGTCTTAGTCGAATACCTTTTCATTCCTTTCGCAAGTTCGTATCTTATAAGAATCATCCCTTGTCTTTCTCCCAACCTTTCGGGCGAGCTTCTGCTTTCTATTCTTACTCTCTCTCAGCAGCAAGACCATAGAATAGGAGAACCACTAGATCCGCTGCAATCCCAGTTGCCAGTTGACTCAACAAAGAATCGACTTTGTTTGCTTTGGTGCTTTCTTTTATGCCCTTCCTCGGGATATTACCACCAAACCGGATATCGTGATCTTGGATCTAGGTACTTGACTTCCCCCTCTTCCTATGTATGGGGCGAGTAGCCTAGCCCATCTCCTCAGACCAGACTGAGCTGAATTGCCAATCCTTTGAGCCGCTTCGCTCCTTGGGATGCCTTACCTTATAGAATAACCCATGCTTCGAGAATAGTTGCAAATAATATAATATATAGTATGCTTCCTAATATCTTAAAAAGATGCTTGGAATCGCAGCTAGGCCCGGCTTCCTTTCAAAGTTCTGTTAGGTTCTTAGTAGCAATCTACGACTTCCTCTCGCAGCATAATTAACTCAAATTAGTTGTAGCAGCTTCGAAATCTATGGATTTTCTTCTAAGATCTAGCTGGATACGAGTTGTGGTGGCTCCTTCGAGCGAGAGTTGCGGGTCCTTGCCGCTGCATGAGTGGTAGCTCACGCTCAAAACTCCTCCGACACGAGTCCTAGTCGTTGCGCTGTGGTCCGTTTCCCGGCTTCGCTTGCGCGATTTTTTGCACTTATTTTATTATTGGTTTAACCCATCCCCGACCCTAATGAATTGAGTATGTATGAAGGGGTCAGTCAAGCGGTTCGGGTTCTCGGTCGGTTCCCGTTCGCCTGCCCCCCCTCATAGTCCATTAGTGGGTAGGGTGGTCAACTTAGAGGGCGCTCGCCTCCTCTTCAGACGTGTCTTCGACAACCTGGCGGGTGTTCGGTCTCCGCTTTTGGAGGCGGGAGTGCTTGGTCGCTGGGGTTTACTTTTCCTCAACCAATTCGGTTGTGTCAGCCCTGAGATTGGTTGGTCTAACATTTATGAGCAGGCTGGCTGGACAAAGATGGATGGAAGGTAAGATAGATTTTAGTTCAAGTGGCACAGGACCTTCGATCGACCATGGGGCGTATTCTACCCTTACCGAATTAATTCTATTGAAGCGTAACGTAAAACTTCTCATGTTGCATTTCTTTGGTTTGGAAGTTCCAGAATGTTGTCTGTGGATTTCTAACAAAGGAAAGCCCCCCTTTTCTTTATGCCATTTGATTAATGAAAGTTCCGTGCTGCTCGCCACTCCCCGAGGCCAAGGACGGGGTCGAACCGTCATTCCAGGATTTGCAGTCCGATACATTTCCATTATGTTACCCAGCCAAACCCGCCACCTCGTGTGCCAAAGTCAAACGGTTGTTCTTCCTTCCCCGCTCCCTATTTTTCTACATATGCGGTGGCGGGCGGAGCACTCGATATGACCGGCGGCGGGTTACCAGAGAAGAGGGGACAACTTATTTCTCCCTTGCCTTGCTCCATTTTCCTTTTCGGATTTTCAGTAGCAAGCCACTCCACTACTGGTACAGAGGCCAGAAGTTTGCTTCCTCCATATGTTCAGGCAAAGAACATCTAGAAGCTAGCTTTTGTCTTGTAAGCTACCATGCCTAATAATAATAATAATATAATTAAATTTTGCTTACCAAAGCAAAGTGGTATTACTAAAAAAAAGTAAATAAGCAACCAGTTCCGTTCCAAGTGACATGGCTTTTCACTATTCCTTATTCCTTTCTAGAGAAGCCCATCCAGCCCAGCCCATTGTTTATGCGGCAGTGCGATGCTGCTGAAAAATGTAAGCCCTTAGGTTGGGGAAAACTCCAAACAAAAAAGGGCCTTATTCTTCCTTATATTAAATATAAGTTTTAGAAAGGGGTATCCCTACCCCCTAAATTACAAGCTAGCGCGCAAAGGCTTTTCAGCCGTTGTTGCTTTTTTTTTGCAGGCTCGAAAATCTCTCTTTCGCCTCTCCTCCCTGTCTCCATTCTGGTTGATTCGCTTCTCCCTTCGCGCAAGCGCTTGGTTCGCCCCTTTTGTGTTGCATTTTTTTGTGATCCCCCGCTTCAGTTTGCGTTTTTCGGATAGCCGGACGGGATCCGACGTTGATTTCCTATTTATTTAAATGTCAGCTCCATGTTTTGGGTGGCCCATCTGGTTAGTTCAGCTATCACTGCTGGAAGCCCCTGCGGTTGTTCGGCTGCGTACTCCCCGTTTGCGTATCTCACACTCCCAAAGCATCTTTTTTTTCATATTTCTTCCGGTCGGCTTCGTGCAGATAGATGTTTGCCGGGGGAGATTGGTGCTCCTGAGGCCCTTCCGGTGGGTTGTTATATTTTCTATCTATTCCATCCAGTGCCCGCACTGCATCAGAAAATCTTCGTCTTCGATCTCTCTTCGCAACGCAATAAAGAAGTCTAACAGTTTCTCTCGGCCGGCATTTGTCTTTTAAGTCATTGATCTCATATCTATAAGCAGGGGGGTCTGCGTTCACTATTAAGCCTACGCCCGTCCATTCCTTTCAAGCTTTATCCCGCCCTTAGACTCGTAACGCTTAACGCCCACTTACTTAAAGACTCGTTGGCTCCGCGCTCTATTCGGTCGGAACCCGGTTTGAGAACCTTCTCTCATAGATTCCTTTCACCAAGTCATCGCCAGCAATCTGCTCTTATCACTTCCTTGGTGTGGTGTCAAAGGGCGAGTTCCTTTCTTGTCTTGCCAAAAAACTTGCTTTATTCTCATTGGAGAAAGACTCTCCCGCGGCAAGGTTTTACACATAGGGCCAGCTGCTTTCTTTATCTCGCTTGCCGTTAGTCTGTCTAGCGCCTTTCTTTCGGTTGGGGTCCGTCCCGGGGCTTAGACCGCTTGGGTTCTATTTTTCTCGAAGGCAGTCAACGTGTCAGCCATTCCTCTCCCATTAGACTTGTAAATCCTTTGCTCTTTTTCTTTCTCTCCCTCTACTTTCTTTATTTGACAGGGGCGGATAATACCACTCTATCAATAACAAGAATACAGTAGCAATTCAGTTTTAAATGGTTTGAGCTTGGAAGCAACCTACTATCTATCGATAGGCTAAAACAGACTGCTATTGGCTGCTTTGCCTATCTATTCTATTATGGCCGGCTTGGAGACATCAGAGGAAGACCGTCATTTCTATCCGGGTACGATCATAGCTTCATTCGTTAAACCTTGGGGTGGGGATAACCATTAGCATTGAGGTCAATCACCACACCACCTCTATCCTATCATACGACATTACATGACGCGAGAGTGCGTGGTCAACACACACCTACCTAAAGCGCCTACGTTCCGCTTGCAGCCAATACAAGCACAACCTAACTTGCACGAGATTCAACAACCGAAACTACAGGTAGTCCCGAGGGGACGGCATCCTCCTATAATAGTTAGCAGTACTGAACAAGCGAGTCATAGGTCGGGGGAAAGAAAACGTCTTAAAAAAAAAGAAAAAAAAAGGACATCGCTCTAATCCTTGAGAACTTCCTTGATGATTTAGCAATTGAGAGACGGTTGCGACAAGTAAGAAAGTGGGCCACCCGGGAACTGGAAGATAAAAAGAGTTCCTTTTGGCTTATATAATAATATTTTGATAAATAACTAAACTCTAACTGGGCAGACCCTTAATCACTTCTAGTGGACTATGCATAGGACTACCCACGGAGCGGTGAAAAGACAGATATTATTCCTATTGATTCTAAGGGAGAACGAAGGACGGAGTGGAGGATGGAGGCGGATCAGTTGGAACGCGGGCTAGCCGGCCGGGAGGTTCGATTCCTCCCCGATTCCTATTTACTCGATCCATTGTTCGTGCAATCTTAAGGTTCATAGTCCTTTAGCTCTTATTACAGTGGTTGACAGTGGCTTATGAAAGTGGTACCCCTTTCTTTACTTTAAACAGTGGTTTACACAGGTTGAATGATACAAGCAGGAAGCAAACAACAGGAAGAACCAGAGCGGGTGTAGATGCTCGTGAAGGAACGGGAGCTGAAGCAACAGGAATTGGTCAACGAGTAGGAAGACTTGGAAATTATTTTGAAAAAGGTGGCTAACACTAATATGCCTATCCACTACTATGGTGGTCATCATCGCTATGGCATGCACTGTGGCATGTTCTATGGTGCCTAGCCTATGCTGCTGGCCAACTACAGATCGATAGTGAGATTCTGATGCTATGCAGTTACGGATGCTCGTAATAGAGATTATGATCTTCGTTATCGGGAGTAAGATCCAGAATTAACTTCAAGTAGGGATCCTAGTGCTAGTTATCGGGGTTCTGTCTTTCGTGATCGTTAGGAAGAGCCGGATGCTAGTGATCTATATTTTTATGTTTGGGATCGAAAGATTCTGATGTTCGTAAGCGAGACCTAGATCCTCCAGTAGCACCAGCAACAGCAAATAAGCTACCACCTGATCTTGACCCTGACAGAACGGAATTAAAAGTTGAAGAAAAGTAATGGTTGAAGAACCTCGTCTCACATCTCTTCCTGGCCAAGGTGGGAAAAGCACAACTCCGTCCAGTATCTTTCCCTGTTCCGATATAGCAAAATATCCCACCCAGTAGAAGTGTGGATGGACCGGCGTGGATAGGGGAATGTCCCACCATCATATAGTCCAATTCCTTTCCAGTGCCAGCATTCCAGTGTACGCATATCTAGGCGCAGTTCCAGTAGATGACCTTGTTGATCCGGGACCAGAGCCTGTTGACTAAGTAGCAGATAGACCCCCGGAGGGGACGCCCGCAGCAGAGTCAGCAGAGAGAGCAGGGGCAGGAACATAACAAGCTCCATAGCCGGTTGTTAACCTAATAGCATGATGGGCATAGACAGTACCATAGGTTGGTTCCAGATCGAGCTATTAAAGCACCTGACGGAACGGAACCGAAAATCTGGTAGAGGAAAAGGCAGGAGTCTATTTAGTAGACTTAGTTGCATATGTTGAGTAAAGAACAGCCCCGTGAAGCTACGGGCTTTCCCTTTGTCTGGCTTGCATCCTTCCCTCCCCTCCTTTCTATCATTAGAAGCAAAGAAAGGCAGGAGATGGTTTTTAGTCCCAAGTAACAGATTGAGTAGCTTTTATAACCAGCAAGCATCTAAGTAACTTCCAGATCTATAGTCACCATCAGTGTTAGATCCTCTAGGTGCAGGGGAAGCAAGCACCTAAATTGGCGCCTCTTCCTTTCCAGCTCCTCTAGTAAAGAAAGGATCACCTCCGCCCAATAGATCCTAGCCCGAGAGAGGACTTCTCCAGTGTGGATCGAAATGGTCTCGCGAAGCCGGTCCCCGCCAACCAAAGACTCTCAGAAAAAACAACCTTGACATGACCTCAGAATCAGAGATCAAGAGAGAACTAGTGATCAAGAATGACTCGATCCCTAACTGACAGATTCGATGACGAGAGTTTCAGATTCAGGAATCGAAAAATTCGTGACTATAGATTAGAATTCGGATATGCTGAACATCTTAGTCTGAGTATGCCAGGTATGTCTTTGCCCAGTGGATTGGAGAATCAATAGAGCTCGTGGTTGATCTTCCAAATCCCGATCCGCTTCTTCCCCTTTTTCATTGTATTAAACCGGACGCTAGCCCATTATATGAGAACCTGTCGATGGTTTAGCTGCGGAGATCCTTCACCTTTTCCATTGGTCTTTGCTCCAAGCTTGAACAAGGGCTTTCTCTCTGCTTGAGTGGCTTGAAGCTACAACAATCAAGGCTGGGCCTTTTATTGCTCTTCTCTTGTCCCCTCGGGCTTATTATATTAAATTAAGGCAAGCGGTGGAACTGGAAAACTATCAATGCTTTTCTCCCTGTCTTTCCACTCATATAATGAAAAAAGAATTAATCTCGGATACGTCTTATTCCGTGATCCATTTAATGAATCATTAGAGTGCGCGTTGCGTGAGGAGTTAAGGGCTATTCCAGTCGATTGATCCTCCGCTTCTGGCCGTCTCGCTCCCATCGCTTTGTTGGCTGACAGCCCCTATCGCTAATCAGAGAGAGGTAGCGAATCTAATGTTGTGGCGGCCTTGAGCTCTTCTTCTTTCCGCCCTCTTTGCCGCAGCTATTCCATCTGGTGGTATACTAGAGTCTGCCTAAAGGCTGCTCTTCTGCCTGACCCTTAAGTAAGGGCGGTGGAACTCTTATACTTCCTTTATCCGCTATCGCTATGTCACAAAGTTGGGTAAGCAGTAGAACTCGTTGCCCTTTCTTCCACGCTAGAAGTTAAAGCCCAGCCAAGTTCTTGGAGAATCTATAGTTTCTGGTGTTGGGCGAGATGGGGAGAAAACTCCACTCCTTGCTTCAGCCCTTCTTCTCCCACAGACAGACCTGGGTGGGGATCTCTACTCGAATAGAAGGCGCGAACTCATCGATGCTATGACAGCCCTTCCTTGCCTAACCGCAACTGTTTTCTCAGGTCGAGTTGAGGGCTTGAGCTTCTATGATTCCTGTATTGTAGCTTTTGCGCCGGCTGTCTTATTTCTTTAACAAAAAGAAAGGCCAGTTCTTGTCTAATCGATAGTGGCTCGTTCCTCTGATTATGGTTGAGCTGCCACTGATTGACTAACCTCAGTCAGGATCTCTGATCCCTACGACATGATCTCAGGTTCTTCCTCGGCCCCTTTCTTCTGTCTTTGACTTTGTGCTTTTTCTGTCCTAGGTAGGCTTCTCTTCTCGCTACTCCAGTCTAGTGGGGAAGGTCTGTTGGATTGTGGTGTTATGACTAATTAATAAATAGCGTATATAAAAGTTATGATATGATGCCCAGGCTAGGAACTGCTGTTATTCATAGTAGGGTGCTGTTCCCTTTCCCGAAAGAAAGATAAAGATCCCGAGAAAAAGGAAGTAGGCTTCGGTTCAATCTGGGATCGAACTATCCTCTTTTATTTGGCTGTGTCAAGCCAGTTCTCTGATCCGAGGGGGACTCTTGTGAAGTAAAGAAAGTTTCCAGGAGGGATCGAACCGAACTCCCACTCCAAGCTTTGGCATATGGAATCTTTTATTTTAGCTAGTCTTATGAGACTAGCTTTGCTTTATAGAGTACAAGAGCTTTCCCTATCAGCTGTAACTAGATAAGAAAGAATAAGTCCTGCTTTGCTTATTATAAATAAATATAAAGTCTAAATTGAAGACTTTCATTTATTTATATAATAAGGATTGCCAACAAAGCCTTTTTTTTGTTTGGGTCCAGGGCTTCTTTGTTTCGGACAAGAGTGTCCAGCACGCAAGGGGAAATAGAATGCCCAAGGAAGATTAGCATGGGCAGAAGTGATATTTTATTGGATTCCATTCTTGAGCCACTCACGAAGTCCATGGTTAGGCTTGCTTGTTCAGATCAGAGGGGAGGCCAGAATTTAGTAGCTTTAGGGCAGGTTATGAGGACATGGTCGGTGCTTTCATTGATTCCTTGGCACCAACATGATCCCTGACTAATGTGCCGAGTGTGGAGAAGGGCTAGACGATCATGGGCACAAAGCCAGAGGAAGTCGTTCACTCTAGGAGTAGTTTGGGCAAATCCACTTCCAGTCACTCGATTGGAGTCTTTGCTGACTGAGAGTCTTGATGAGCAGCCATATGGTAAGCATGTTTGCTTTTGAAGTTACCCTTGGGATCCGTCCTCCCTCTTTCTTCTTTTCCTTCCTGACGTGAACGGCCACTATTTATACTAGATTGTGGGGGTATCGTGAGTGCGGAGCCTGGGGAGTACGAATTCAGTGCCATTCCGAAGAGATGGTGATAGGGAAGCAAGATATGTTAAGTATAGAGAGTAAGCCGGACCAAAATCTTACTTTTTGTTTTTCGCTACGCTCCTGGTGAAAGCGTAATTCGGTACGGTAGAAGGGTCTTGGCTTCTTTTCTCGATCTTCTTTCGAAAACTATGATCAGTCATGGCAAACTCCGGTTGCAATTTGTCAATAAGAAGATGCATTTGAGGTGGAAGTCAGACTTCTGTGCTGTATGACGAGGAAGACGTGGGTCGCTCTTCAGCAGACCCCGCCATTCGATCAAGGGCTTTCCTACACAAGTGGCCTCAACAAAGAAAGAGTTGAACCTTGTTTTCGGGGAGCTGGTTAGAGCAAAGGACTGAAAATCCTTCGTGGTTCGATTCCACTCCGAGTGAATAAGTTCCAGGAAAGGCGGGATGCTAATCAAATTACTCGATGAAGACTCACTTTCCAGCGAACCTACGCCCGGTTTGAAGCTGTGTATTAGGGTAGGGATTTACTTTATCTTCCGTCTGACTAGAAGGTAGGACAGTCTTGTCTATTTATGACTGTGATTTCTGCCTAGCTTGCTCAGTTAAGTATACTTTAGGTTCAAGCAAGGGGTCAGTAGGAATCTGACTCCACATCGCTAACAAGCCTGTGATCTTTTAGCGTAGAAAGAAGTGAATGGCGTGGCAGTGAGGACTTTACTTAAGCATAGAATATGAATGCTTTGGCTATCCTATCCTTTCACTAAGATGATTTCGTCCCTCGCTTCATTCTTTCCTATGATATCCCCAAGAGCTGAGTCAATAGCACCTGGGGGTATGCCCTTAACAAACAGTGGATAGGCAAACAAAGTAAAGCAGTAAAGGAAGAAGGTATTGCATTGGAAGCCCGAGCCTTGACTTACCTTTCCTTTACTTTAGGCATAGCATTCGCCTATTTCCGTGAAAGCCTGATCCGTGCGCTGATCCTTCTTTCTATAGTAGGAAGACAAGATCGCAAGGGAATCACAAGTTCCATGGGTAAACCGAATCCGGGTATACCTAGCCAACAACCAACATCAGCTTCTAGGGAGAGTAGACTTCGCCAGGTTCGACTTGCCGGATCATAGACTATGTGAATAAAGTCCTTCCTATGGGTGACTATGTATGGCAGTGCCGCCCTCGTCCATCTACTAAGAAGGAAGCTGACTCCTTGTCAAAGAATTAAAGATCCGGGGCATCCACTTCGGGTTCAGATTTTCAAGTCTGTTGACCAACTGTGTAATCTAAACTAGATAGAGGATTTGCAGTGGGCTCTTTCTTTTAAGTTTGGCAGATTCGCCTTTAGATCAGTCTCTATTATCTAACCCGCTTCTTCCTACTTACTAAGCCAACTCTCTGATTGAAGAAAACTCTTTTCTTTGCTCGAGATTAGCAATATGGAAAGTCTAGCAAGAAGGGTTTTTGAATAAATTAAGTTAAGACAGCGCTCCTGCCGCAAAAGAATAAGTAAAGGGCTTCTCCCTCGGGTTAACACCAAGGCAAGATCGATGCTTATAGCCTTCGTGAAAGACGTCCAAAAGCATCACTTCTTCCTCTATAAGATCTGCTGCGGATGATATAGCTGCTCCTAGTCCGACAACTGGAGCAAGAACCAAGGATGGCACGTGCTTTCCTAAATCCATTTCACCGGGTGTTCACTTAAACTCCTTAATCATTGAATCCGGATCGGAAGGTGACTCCCCTAAGGCCTAAGGCTTACTCAGGTAAGACTTATTCCTTCTCCCCTTTCATGCTCTAAGCGGGAGGCGGGTCGGCGAAGAAAGAAATGGCAATAAAGCCATCTCCGGTAGTCAATAAAAGCTGATCTGCGACAAGCCTTCATCAATAGTTCAGCAACCAGAGCTACTAGGCTAGTCAAGACAAGGCTAATTAATAATTTTAAGTCCCTATCCGTAAATATTGGAGTTCTCTAGACCGAGGCGCTAAGGATGAAAAGAAAAAAGGCTCGGTCGTAGTCGTTGGAACGAACTCGGTAACAATGACCAGTCATTAGTTAAGCTGGCTTGGCTTACGCTTCCTTCCCTCGAGGACAAAGACCCTCTCCCTGACAGTAGGGGTAGCGCCATATACTCTCTCTTTGGCTTAGAGGTCGCTTCAACGGCTGAGCTGCTTAGGCTTGGTGTACCAGGAAAATGCATTATATATAGTGCAAGTGGCATCTTTCAGACTGCTTTACTTAGGATGGAGTCCTTGCTTAGCCGAGCTGGAAGCTATACTCTAGGCGGGCTTAGAATCCTCTTCTTTTTCTTCCGGGAATGAGCTGTTGTAAGGCCTTGTCTTTTTCGAAAGCTAAACCTAAAGCATATTTCTTTTTTTCTGGAATAGGTGAATCCATGCTTATTTATTTCCTTCCCGAGTTGAGAACAGAGGACAATCCCACCCTAGCTATTGGACTTTGATCCTTATCGACTTTGACCGAAAGAGCTATTCTTTTCCTGAGACTGGGAAGCGTAAGGCCGGAAAGAAAGTCTTGTACGTGGTTCAGTTCAGGCATAGCTACTGGAAAAGAAGTCATGCCTCATTCTTATTGATGTAGATGGGCAATCACCAATGGCTGAAATGAGAAAGGGCTTCGCTATGAATCCGTAACGACGTACCGACTGGCTCTCCGATAGACTCGTAGATAGAATGGCCTTTCATCGACCCCTTTCTACTCACTCAGGCAGGAACCGAGGAGACAAAGAAAGATAGAAGAAGAATTCTTATTTTTTTCGCCCGAGGGTTCCTGAAGAATCACGCTAAATAGATAGGATCCATTTCCACCAATTTCAGCAATTACAAAAAGTAGCGAATGGAAAAAACGGAGTAGTGGGTCTCTCAGGTTAGAAAAGGAAGAACTGAAAGAAGATCTCTAGTTGAGCCTTTACGCCTTTACTATTAAGAGAAATGTCCCACTCTTGGCACACAATCTCTAGGATAGGTTCCTAAACGTGCTATATCTAGGGACAGGACAAGGGTCTTAGCGAAAGAGGTAGGGCGAAAAGCGACCAACCGAGAGGGGCTATGTGCACTTAACGTGATCGATGGATCTGTCAAAGCTTTCTTTTATTACGCGTGTACCTATCTCCAACTCCGATAGGGGAAAGAGATTGAGGATAGTTTGACATAACCAGGCATTCATTCCTTAGTCACGAGTGAGCAGCTGCTTCTCCTAAAGACTGGGCTCCCAAGGCATAAGAAAAAGAGAAAGCGGATTAGGAAAGATTCCAAAGATTGCTTTACTCATAGACAGGGTTCAGGTTAAGTACGCTTAAAATAAAAAGGATAAAAGAAATTAATACTAAAAACTGAGGGAGGTGGGAAAGGTCCGGGCTCTTCTTTCTTTGATTTGAAAAGAAGGTGAGAGCCTTAACCCTCAGGTCTGTGGGTAAACCATTAAAAGAAAGCAAGTGTCCTGCCTGAGGAGCAGTTTATGAAACAGAAATCCCGAGTAAACAGGCTTGAAGCTGGTGATCAAAACACTAGCTATTTACACAGAGTTGTCAAAGCCAAAGCTGCTAAGAGCAGAATTCTATCTATCACCTCTGCTACAGGAGATTGAGGAACCTGCTTTGATTAAAAAGGAATTCTTGCAGCATTTCAAGAATTTCCTTGGAACTGCAGATAACAATGGTTGAGGTGGTGACACTGAAGAGATCAGATCATTGCTAAGCCATTTTATCACTGATGAGCAAGGATCTGCACTGGTGGCTCTTATGACGGCTGGATGATGATGTTAAGAAGACAATCTTTCGTAAGGCAAAAGGACCTGACGGTTTTACTACTGAATTCTTTCAATCCAGCTGGAGCATTGTGGGGAAAATAGTTACCAAAGCTATCCTTGAATTCTTCTCTTCCTTCAAGCCCACAGCCAGCCGATTATCTTCAATGTGAATGTGCCATTTTATCGGGAAAATTTGAAGCAATCACTTTTCCCTCTTTAGTGACAGTTCAATCCTGCCAGTTGAGCGTTTTCTCGGTCTTTCTTTTTGGATTAAAGTTCATTTTAGCCCTACCTAAACTGGCTACCTATTTCAACGCCTCAAATCATCACTTTCTCACCGACCTTTACCCATGCTAAACGTGTCCCAGTTTACTAACGAACCGGTGACGTAAAGCTTCTATTCTCAATTTATCCTTTCTTCCCCTCTGCAGCCTCACAGTTGTCTTTTATTGCCCATCGATAAAGGAATGACTCTTGGTGAGCCAATGAGCTCAAATCAAGCTAGAGAACTTCCTGAACCAGATAGTGTGACGGCGGAACTTATTGCTATCTATCAAATCCCAGAGTTTAGTTAAGAACCTCGTAGGCCGGGAATGCCATCAAGAAGCGCCGGCGATTCAAACTACCTGCTTGGCAAAGAGGTATGCTCCGATACAGAGCTCCTTGGTTAGGTTAGACCATCAGTGACTACTAAAATCAACTTATTACACATTGACTTTAGTAGCCGAAGATCTTCCACCATTGGATGAGTCTAACTATAGATATCCTATAAAAAAAGTTTTCCAGATGGAAGCAAGCCTATTATCTAAATAGATAAGCTTCCTACGCTGGTTTGGTTACCTGCATGAGGCCGCTTGATATCATATCTTACCCCACCCGGGTGGCTTCCGCGTCACCCCCAGTTGCTCCATTCTGGATCCCTGAGTGATAGAATAGCTATAAGCTAGCCCACCAAACCTCACCTTGATGAGTTTCACTAAGAAACCGGGGGGTGCCTATTTGACTAACATAGGGCTCTGCCTTACCAAGCAGAGTGAGGTTATAAACTCGAATTTTGTGATAGGACTGACCCTGGTGAGAACCAGCCTATCACGCACGCCACCGAGGTTCCGCCTCGTTGGCCTTAGTCTTGCGATCTAAGGGTGAAGGAGTCATCCAGCCACCGGGATTGGTTACCCGGTTTACCCCTACCCGTATCTACATCTACGTCCTGATTGAGTTACATAGAAACTAAGAGAACTTGAAAGAGATCCAACAGGAATTAAATTTATATATATTTTTAAATAATATAGTTCAAAATCCCCCGAACCTCAGATCCGATAGCAGCTATAATATGCATCTACGACTAGCTACAGGAACTAGATGAAAACTTCTACAACAGGGTATCGAAGAATGCATTCTGACATCGAGTCCTCAATCAATGTAGATGATTCAACAAGGTAGACCGAAGCAACTCGTCGATCAGCTATCACCACATCATTGCCGAGAATGGCATAGCGATCAAACTAGTGCTAGTGACTGTCTACGGCTACGGCTTATGCCTTCACTCGGGGGAGAGCACCCATCCAAAAAGCAGAAAAGTTAAGAAGTGCAGAAGGAAAAGGCAAACCTCGGATGGACCTAAACTAGACTCAGTCCGAGCTCCTGCAAGAGGGTCAAAAGTAGAGTGGCACGGAATCGGCCGGAAAAGACAGATCTGAGAATTGCGTATATTGAGTGAGATGCCGCTTCAAAGATGCTGCTTACCTAGGATGGTGTGCTTTTCGCTCCTTTGGCTTTCTTTCTCCCGGAGACCATGCCATTCCTCGACACCGACCTTCAAACAAAGTCAGATGAGGAGCTGGCTTCCCTCAAAGCTGCTCTGGCTGACTTGCCCGTTCCGCTTCTCTCCCGCTTTGGGGCGGTTCTTCCTCCAGCAGCCTATTCTTTCACAGCTTCTATGCCAAGGGCTTATTTCTTATTAAGAAAATAAAAATGATATTATGCATGCAAGATGTATTGGGGTCACAAAAAATTATTATGAAAATAAAGCGCTCTTAGTTCAGTTCGGTAGAACGCGGGTCTCCAAAACCCGATGTCGTAGGTTCAAATCCTACAGAGCGTGATTCCATTCTTGTTAGATCGAGAATGACACTGAAATAATTGAACAGCAGTCTAAAGTATGAATTTAACCTCCCTCATGTGGATTAGGATTAAAAACAAAGAAATAGGAGGTCAATAAACAAAAGAGATGTTAATTAATCAAAGGTCCAAACGCGGAGGCAGTTCCAGTCCTTGTCGCAGCGCAGTAGTGAGTAGGTGATCCAACACCTGAGATAAAAGACGCAGCAGATTCATATACTGACCTTAGTTATATAGATCGTTTACCTAGGTACAGAATGAGACCCTGAGGTCCATATCGGTAATAGAAAGACCTGCCACCAAAAGCATTCCGTTGGAGCAGAAGTAGACCCTTCCCCCGCCATAATAGCACCACCTAGCTTCGCTGCATCGGGATAGTAGTAGCACATATCTTTTTCTAGTGATCGTTATAGGGATAATGAAACCAATGATAGAGTTGACCTAGCCTAGCGACATCCATCCCTTGTCTCCGACCGGGAGATAGAGACTACTTCATGCGCTACTTCAACCAAGCCAAGGGGTAGGCCTTTTTTTTCAAGACCCCCTTTCGGAAAACGCATTGGCTTTCAATCAAGTTCGAGGATCCATTAAATAAAGCAAAAAATGCACGTTACAGACGAAAGGTAGATGTTCATTGGCGAATAAAGAGAATGCAAGCTATGCAAAAACGGATTTCAATCATTTTCTTAGCCGGAATGTGCCCTCAATCTCTTTCTGACACAGGGCTGAGCGCTCTAGAAGCGAAATAATGACCCTCGCAGGGTTGATGAACCTGCCTTTTTGGTTGGCGTGGGGTGAAAGACCTAGCAGCGGAAAGGCCGCTATTCCTGCTGACTAGCTTCTCCTTCTCGCGAACTATGCTACGCTCCGTTCGCTTGCTTGCTACTCACTGTAATTCACATTCACTGGCTTAAGAGCTAATGAATGCGGAGTGACAGTTGGTCCTGACTCTAACAAGTAAGTAAACCACCTTTGAATGCTCGTGCATTCATAGAAGATAAATCAGTAAATCAGGGCAGGAACAGTCTCCGGCAGTCAGGTACAAGCAAGTAAGAGAAGAAGGTAAAGGCCTGACTCCGTTCCTGAAGAAGGAATGGCGGGGCGAAAGAGCTACCTGGAAGCTAGTTAAGGTTGTGCAAAGAATATGAAGGAAACTGGTACCCTATTAGTTCAGTCAGTCAGTGACAAGTGAGAAGGAAGAAGGATATCCGGTTCCAAAGACTCATCACAAATATCGTAGGTGATATCCGAAACCGCTGATGTTAGGATTAAGGAAGTAGACTAGAATCTCGGAACCAAGCTCAACGCGGCATGTTCCGGTATTGCCAATACTGTCTTGTCCAGTAACCCGCTAGAACGATGAAGCCAGTGTCCTCACTGATGAATCCCGTGGAACCTAGTATAGGATCTCGTCTGAGGATCCTCGGCATTCTTATCTTAGTGGATGTATGATTCTAGTCGAAAGCCCTAATCCATTAATCACAAAAGAAGCGCATCAGTACAAGAAGGCGGATATTGATCCTGCAAGTGGAGTGGCTCTCCATACTACAGAGGTCGCTTGGGAGCACATGCCTATCTGTGTACTGTTCTATTCTAAAAAGAAAGAATAAGAGAAGCAAGGTCCACAGAAGGTTTGAAGACGCTCGACCGGAAGGGAGAAGATGGGAAGTAGTACGCCCGGTTCACCAGGTTCTACCACTGCAGGGCCCAAGCATACTCAAAAGAAGAGTTTGATCCTGGCTCAGAAGGAACGCTAGCTATATGCTTAACACATGCAAGTCGAACGTTGTTTTCGGGGAGCTGGGCAGAAGGAAAAGAGGCTCCTAGCGTGAAGGTAGCTTGTCTCACCCAGGAGGTGGGAACAGTTGAAAACAAAGTGGCGAACGGGTGCGTAATGCGTGGGAATCTGCCGAACAGTTCGGGCCAAATCCTGAAGAAAGCTAAAAAGCGCTGTTTGATGAGCCTGCGTAGTATTAGGTAGTTGGTCAGGTAAAGGCATGTCTGTTATGCTAGTTCATCTATAGAACGTCAAGACCTTGTCTTCCGTAAGCTATATACCCGAGAAAGTAGATTAAGGTCATACTTTTTCCTTATAAAAAAGCCCACCCACGTCTGGGTCAAAAGTTTGTCTGCCCATTAACAACAAGAAAGCCAATTCATAGCGCAAGGAGGATAAAGGAAGGGTAGGAGCTATCCAGTAGAATGCTAGGAGACAAAAGCAAGAAGAGGACCTCGCTACACGAATTGAAAGGAAAGCTCGGACTTATAAAAGGCTTCGAATAACATACATAATCTCGTTCATTTTTCCTCCAGCAAGGAGCAGAGCCAGTTCAACTCATGAAATGGATGCTTTCGTAGGGGCTGTATGCCTTTTTATTCCTAAAGCTAGAGTTGGCCTGACCGGCTTCGCAGGATCATTTCCACTCTGTAGGCCGCTCATTCCTAAATAGGAAATAAAGTGCCTTTTCGATTATTCCTTCCTGCTTGTGTGCTTTCCCTAGGAAAATGGACTCATTCTAGCTCTCCTCTACTTAAACCACTAAGCGCTTCGCTCCTTTAATTAAGAATAGAAAATATCGCCTTTTTGGCATGAACATATAGCATGTGTGCCGTGAGGTCAATCACTGTCAGTTCTTCTTTCGAAATTGTCTAATATGATGAAGAGCTCTTATCGGCTTGAGGCTTCTTTTCAAGCTGAGTAGAAATTTCATAAGAGAAGAAAGTCGCGTAGAAAGGATTTGGATTCGAGGCTTGCTAAGTGAAGTCAACAAACAAAAAAAGCTTTCTCCGAGAAAGCGTCTGTTCACGTCAGGGTCCGCAGGAGATGTAGTCACTTTGACTTTTATCGAGATTGGGTTGGTATTAAGTATACTCATGATCTTTCTTTTTTTTTCCGGTATGCCGCTCCGCCAGCAAGGAGTGCCGCGCACGAGCGGAGCGAAAACAAAGCTGGGGGAATTATTCGTTGGGAGAAATCCTTTGATTGCGTATTGAATATAGATCCATGTCTTTCTTGTTCCACTAGCTAGGACAAAATTATCAGATGTCCCTTTCGTTATCGTTATTACAACCTTCTTTTTTGATGTCAAAGACCAGAAGCTGTGCGCTAATTCTCATTGGATCTCGGTTGTTCTTAACAGCGATGGCTATTCATTTAAGTCTTCGGGTAGCACCATTAGATCTTCAACAAGGTGGAAATTCTCGTATTCTTTATGTACATGTTCCTGCGGCTCGGATGAGTATTCTTGTTTATATCGCTACGGCTATAAACACTTTCTTATTCCTATTAACAAAACATCCCCTTTTTCTTCGCTCTTCCGGAACCGGTACAGAAATGGGTGCTTTTTTTACGTTGTTTACCTTAGTTACTGGGGGGTTTCGGGGAAGACCTATGTGGGGCACCTTTTGGGTGTGGGATGCTCGTTTAACCTCTGTATTCATCTCGTTTCTGATTTACCTGGGTGCACTGCGTTTTCAAAAGCTTCCTGTCGAACCGGCTCCTATTTCAATCCGTGCTGGACCGATCGATATACCAATAATAAAGTCTTCAGTCAACTGGTGGAATACTTTGCATCAACCTGGGAGCATTAGCCGATCTGGTACATCAATACATGTTCCTATGCCCATTCCAATCTTGTCTAACTTTGCTAACTTCCCCCTCTCAACCCGTATCTTGTTTGTTCTGGAAACACGTCTTCCTATTCTATCTTTTCCCGAATCTCCTTTAAGGTATGAAATAGAAGCTCGAGAAGGAATAGCAAAACCTAGTTTAGTTCCCAGCTCAAACTGAACGCGATGTAATCAAACTTATGGTTGACGCCGTAGAGAATATAAAGCCCATATGCGAAGTGGAAAAAGTAGGAGTAGCTGGTACTATTTATGATGCCCCTGGGATTGTAGCCAGGGATCGTCAACGAACCTTAGCTATTCGTTGGATCCTTGAAGCAGCTTTCAAACGACGTATAAGCTACAGGATAAGCTTAGAGAAATGTTCATTTGCTGAGATACTGGATGCTTACCGAAAGAGGGGAATTGCACGTAAGAAAAGGGATAATCTTCATGGACTGACTTCCACCAATCGAACGCGCATTTCATATGGTGGTAAAGTGAGACCACATAAAGAGCTCTCTGATCCTCATTCAGTCAGATTCTTCAGTCAGATATGGTTTTACCCTTTTCCTTTTTGTTTGAATCTTCATTCATTGAGTATGAGGAATCAAAAAGCAGTAAGACCCCGATACAACAATAAGACAATAAAATTTTGTTACCTACACCTAATTCAAGACCGGTTAATGCAAGAACTAGAAATAATAATATATACAGAAAAAGGCCATGACCGAAGGAGACTACAACCTAGTTATGATTTTAAGCCCGACTTTATTTTTTACCTTCTTACCTATTATGGTAAGGGCAACCCCTGTTGTCGACGGAATTCGTCATCGGTGAAATGCGAGTAGAATTCACGATAGATTTCTTAATTGCGGCCGCTTAGGTTTACTTGTTCTATAAAGAACGTCAGACTTCCATCCATGAGATGGCGCGGATAGGCATGTTCAAGGGAGCTAAGCGGGGGGGGGGGGGGGAAACCTTCTCCTGAATGAAGTCGTAGGCTTCCTACCAACTATTTGAATAGGGAGATAGCTCCATAATTCGAGCAAGATTCTGCTCATCAAGCATCAGATTGAAGAGTTTATCCTGCAGACCGGCCTTTTTATCTAATACGCGTAGTTCGAGATACTCTCGATCAAAGATTTCCCAGTAGTGATCTACGTTTAGGGCTTGATCGAAGTGCTCTCGAACCAGCCTCGCGTAATCTCCGGGGTTATTATGAGGGGGGATATTGTAGTAATGCTGGTTCTCGAGAACCCTAATTCGCTCATAGATTTCCGCTTCATTTTCTGCTGCGATAACATTTCGAAAAGTAGCCAGAGACTCGTAACTTGACGACGATTCCAACGCCGGCAGATTGGAACTGTCAGCGCCGTTGTCGAAACAGCAAATCCACTCAAAGTCCAGAGGCTGAGACCCCCCACAAGTCAGTCCAAATTTACTATATGAAATAAAGAGAGTATGAAATGAATATAGAGCCAATAAAGAACAATTAACACAATCAAACTTAAATTTTAGTAAAAAGGGGGAATGCCGCAGCTCTATAAAGACTAAGATGTTATGTTTATATTACATTACCGAGCTAGCTGGTAATTAAATCCAAAAACTGAAAAACCTCGTTGCATAACCAACTATTTTGTCCATATAACATAACATCAACATATGAATCCTTGAGAAAGCCTGGGATGTGAATAGCCTCGTCCCCAATCACTGTCCGAACAAGGCCCGGCATGCTCCATTCTGGGGGTAATTGCTTACCGGCTCTCACCACCCACTCTGCGTATTCATCACAGATTCGATCAAATACCCGCTCTAACTCAGGTGGAGCGCTTTGCACGTCCGACCTAGTTGAAGAAAGAGTTGAAGAGGTACTTGACAAGAAAGATGGCCTCTCAAAAAAAAAAAAAGACTCATTCTTGCTCTCAAAATTTAGAAAGACTTGTCTCCAATTTCCGGTTGGTCCAACCAATAAAGACATGGGAGTCTTTGGGCATTGCTTGGGCCGACTTAAGTAAAGACTGGTTACCTAGTGATTTACAACCACCCTCACTGCACACTGTCTATATCTGTCTACTATTGATTCAGGTGCAAAAATAAAAAGAGCTTATTATCAAACTCCCCTTCTTCCTCAAAGCACTTTGACTCTTTAAGAACGGGAGTGACAGTGGTCGAAGCTAGTGAATTGAATACCAGACGGGGTATAAGGTTCTTTTCCTATTGAATCAGATCTGGCATTAGTAGGAAAATAAAATAGGATACCAGATATTCCGACTACATGAAATAGAGCACCGGATAAGCCCCCAAGACTATCACTGGAGGTGTAAAAATGAGGAAATATCGCATCTATGCTTTGCGGATGATCTCATGGTGTTCAGCAATGGTGACTTATAATCTATTGCCATTATCAACAATGTCCTCCATATCTTTCAACATCTTTCTGGTCTCACCCCAAATAAATCCGGCTAAGAGTGAGGTTTTCATTTTATTTTTGTAAAGGAAACCACAAAGAATCAGATCACGAACATGCTGGGTTACAAGGAAGGAAAACTTCCCGTAAGGTAATTAGGGGTACCCCAACTTACGACAAAGCTCAAAGCTAGTGATTGCAAAGTACTTGTGGACAGAAAACCATCCAAACTTCAACATTGGACGGGTAGAAGCCTCTCCTACGCTGGCCGGTTACAGCTGATAAACTCCATCCTTTTCTCCATGCAAGTTTCCTCATTCTCCCTGGAAAAGTAGTTAAACAACAAGTAGAACAGCTAATGCGCTCCTTTCTCAGGGGTGGGACGGTACCTCTATCTACGCAATATAGGAGTTCCATTCCAAAACGTACAACACGGCCTTCCACGCCACCCAAACACCTATTGTCAGTCAACCTTCCCATCAGCCATTGCTCCACCAGCAGTCAGTTCTGCTCCTTTGAATTCCGGGGCTACGGTTCAATAAGTTTTTAAATTAAAAAAAAGAGTGTTCCTCGGGCGGCACAAAACTAGAGATGTAGAATCACATCTTACGACATATGTACTGAGGAGATCATCACTCGGGAGACATGGTAACAAGCCCGGTAACCAGTTTCCTCCAATGTGGTCAACCTACCCAGATAAAATGTTGGCATACCAATCAGGGTTCCATCCTTCCAGTGAAGAAGGACTTGCTATAGCAGATTGGAACGACTTTACTCTCTCTATATACGATACGATATTTTAGTCGCTTCTTGCTTTTTTTTATTGAATTGCAAAGCCGAAAGCAAACAGACCAACAAGCAAGAACGATTACTGATTCCCTTACTTATCCTAATCCCTAGGTTGCTATATCTAAAGCATCCGAAATGGATCCGCCTCCTTAATAGGGAAAGCCCTTTCCTTATTGATACTCGTTTTTATCCCGTATAACCAGGTCTTGTGTTCGGCGAACAATCATGTTTTTTTATCCATCCGTTCCTGCTGCCTTGAAGGAATTCCCCTTCTTTTTCTTTGGCCAGAAATGGGGGGGACGGGAACTATGCCAATCCCCAATCACCAACTGAAAGAGAAACAAAACTTGAGAAAATAAGTCAATCGATCAGCAAGACATGAAGCCAGGAGCTACTTTTCTCTTAGATTGGAGACTAAGGGGATGGATTACTAGAAAGAGGTCAGCTACTTAACCTCTCAAAACGAGAGCTCCAGGGGATAGAAGATAAAGATGGTAGGCTAAGACAGAAGGAGTTCAAGTTAGATCCGCTAAGATCGAGTTGAGATTCCTAATTCAAGTCAGGGACTGAGTGGGCCGTTGGCTATGCTATTGAATGCATTGTCGGAAGGATGGGAGGATAGAATACCCGAGACTAGCTGCCGGAAAGAGCTCATTAGAGGCATTCAACTTTCTTCCAATGAGATGTCTTACGCTTCATGATGGCATTTAGAGGGCTCTGCTCTATAGCCAGAGTATAGTAAGGAGCGAGGGATAGAAGGGATTCAAAAGGAAAGACTAAAGTAAAGTTTTGCAATAAAAATAACTTATTAATCCAGCTGCCATTTCGCTAGATACCAGAAAGAGAAGAGAGTTGACGTTGAGGTGGCACATCTCGACCGATAGGGCGAGGAAAGGCAAGAGAGCAGAAGAATCCACCTTATAGGACCTACGGCATCCTAAGGGACTAGCTCTTCCAACCTTTCTTTCAAGTAGCTCTTCCGCTTCTTCCTTATACAAGAATTAACCTATCCTTGCCCAACTCATCTCACGGAAGGAAACTATTGAGCCCCGCACTTCAAGATACTCTAACTCTAAAAGAGGCATTTCATATCTATCTTTCGTGCTAACAGAAGCCAACTACGGTATATCATCATACAATTGACATTGCCTTAACATCTAGTTTACGTAAAAAAGTATCGACGAAAAGGTGCATTGATGCCACGGTCCTACTGAAGTTCTCTACAGGCTAGCGTACTACAGGGAAAGGAGGAAATGTTCATATTTGAATCTCTCCAGAAATAAAAATAGTCTGAGCTTTCGAGGTGGAGAAACTGCTCCGCGTGCGTTAGAATGACTTTGTCTCAGTGGAAGAGGGCAGAGAGTTTACATGAATGAAAGACAGGATAGGCCCAAGCAAAGAGCAGGCTTCACGAATGCTTAGCTCAGAACCTAAACTGCTGGCTTTCTCGCATTGAAGGTATCTGTTGAGGGAATCTATCCCAAAGGTAGGCCCAAGGCGCTGCTTAATGAGCGCCCCTTGAAAGAACAAGAGCTGCATTCATTCCACCTGCGGAAGTCTCTTAACCACCTCTAAATGTCCCCTTTTGGCTAGTATTATCAAAAATATAGAAAGAAAAGTGGGGGCTTAATAGAGCTTGCATCTAAGGCGAGGGAGTGAGATGAATCTCTTTCTTTTCGTCTCGTTAAGTGGCCTTGAGCCTGAATTCTGGCACAAGAGATAGTCAGACTGTCTCTTCTCTTCTAAGGTGTGGGCTTGCAAGAATTAAGTAGTAATAAGTCCTCGAATCGGGAAATGAGCTAGCCTTAAAGGAAAGATTTTTATAACCTGAAGTCTCTTTCATGAGCTCAGCTTTAGTGCCACGTTCAAGCTCAAAGCAGGGAAAGGCGGGTATGAACTCATACTAGTTAGCCTGGATTGGCACCTCTTCTCCGAAAGATTCCACTCGATCTAACTCAAAAAATGAATCTTTCACTGGATAAGGAAGAGTAAGGTTAGCGAGTCCTCAAGCAGCTTCTAGCACCTAAGAAAAGACTTTAAAGTAACCTAACTTCCAAGCATGCATGAGATTCTATCTTATATAGAAAATGCACTTAAGCTGTAATAATAATATAATCAGTATCATTCTATTTCCAGCTAAGAAAGCATGTTGAATGATCTAGCTTCACGAGCTCACAAGCGAGTGGAATGGAGTAAACAAGAAATAGAAATAGAGCATAGAAGTGGAATATCTTCTATTTACGTGCTGGTGAGCTGGAGATAAAGTATCTTCCTCTCCTTTACTTACAGTCGAGCTCTATTAACATAGACCCTATAGCTTAGCTCGAGTAACTACGTGCCTTTAGCTCTAGTTCAGTTACACTTATTAACACGAAGGCTAGTGCTAGTTGAGATCAGGGACGGACTCTAACTGCCCCGCTGGCTGGAGGGAGAAAGAACTCCATAGATTGAGTCAATTTACACAAACAGAAGGAATATTGGCCTATTGATCTTGACCAGCCTCGACAGGTTCCACAGCATTTGTAATTCATTTCAGTTGCATAAATATGGTAGAAGTTTGTGCAACTGCAGGCTCGGCTTAGTAGGTAGCAGTCCCCTAGGTCAAACTTTGAGTTTTATTTATTTCCATCTTAGAGGTACGTAGTTCTCGACTGTAAAGGAGAGGATGGAAGACTTAGCAACTTAGCAATTACGTAAGCTTTTGAATTACAAGTAATTCTTACGGCTTTTGAATACCTTATAGTTGCAAGCAAGGGCAGAGCGAAGGTTCGGAGATCTCGAGCGAAGCCAGGAAACAGAAAGTCTGATTATTAGCCTTACCATTACAGTGAGCGAAGAAAGTTACCTAGACTAATAAGGCGAGACTTAGGGACCTAGCTAGATTCACTAGCACCGTCTACTCTCACAGCGGATAGGGCGTTCCCTTTCTAACTGTAAGAGCTGCTACGGATATAAGTCCCACAGATCCCCCTTCTCGAGCTTATTCTTTTTAAGAGACTGATGCCAACTATGAATATACGATCGAATGCGCTCTTGTCTATTTTTAGACTTCTTACTTTTTTTTTGCCTTTGATCTTTGAAGCCTTCCCCAACGGAACAAATGCTGCTGCTCCTTCTGTTCAGAGTTCGCATGACTTCGCTCTCGTTGTGCGTGGACTTCCTAATCGAACTAAGATGGATCGGGCTGTTGGCTCAGAGAAGGTTTTATCGGGGAAGGAATAAGAAAAAGCTTTGTTGACTGAAGAATAAAGAAATTCTTTTCCATGGGAGGGGAAGCTAACTTAACTTCAACTGAAAGGTGGGGCTGTGAACTAAAACCAGGTATCTGGAACTGGAATGGTGTTCAAACAAAGATTCCACAGAAATATAATCTGGAGAAGGAGAATCAGACATGGGATACCAATATGGGAGGGCATATAAGTATATTACTTTGGGGATCCCTCTGAAAAAGTAGCTGCAAGACCGAACGAAGCAGATGCTGAGACAAGTAGCGGAGTTTAGTCCTTTTCTGAGTCTTTGGAGTTTGGGCACGAGAGTAACTCGACTTCAAGGCCAAGGTCCGAAGATGTTGTCAATCTTGATTATGGCAAGGTAGGACACATAAGCCTAACCCCGAGCTGAGCTAGAGTTTTTTCTTTTTATTTTTAGGTATAGTTCAGTAGCAGGAGGGGTAGGAGTCATTCCCTAGAGCCTAAAGTGAGGAAGGGGAAATGAGACAAAGGCTAACTAAGGACGAAGTACGGAAGATTCTGACTCCCAGGTGAAGGTTCTAGAATAAGGATAAGGAAGTCCACCGGGATTGGCTTAAAGCTAAGCCAGGTGCTATAGGTGAGGAAGGTTTTAGATAGAGTCCGGAAGTGAAAGATGAGCCAACACTGCCCTACGTTCTACCCTTCCAGCAACTAGTGAATAAGCATACCTTGGTTCTAGAAGTAAGAATAGTAGTCAGTTTACTTGAAAAGTAATTCCCCTGTTGAGGCTAGAACGATTCTATCAGTACTAACGGATGCTCCTTTACTAACTCAACCTAACGGATTCGGCATCATTACTATACAATATTTTTCCTTGAAAAAAGTACAGTAGATTATTATTATTCTACTAGAAGTACTCGATTCTGCGTTATACTAACTACTCTAATATCAGTACATTCGAAGAATCTAATCTTTTTCTACTGGTTCAGCAAGCTAGCCGAACTATCAAACAAACAAAAATCACAATAATAAGGATCGAAGGGCTATTCTCCTAACAGTAAGTACTAGGACTAAGACATTCCCGCCCGAAGATTCCTACAATTGAGAAAAAGTCTCCATACGAGCAGTCTTGATGCCATCCTATCCTTCCTACAAACTACATATGTATAGTGGGAGCCTCCTACGAACCAGTTGCAGTTGTTTTGCCATTCGCTGGGGTTGAAGTTTCTTATCAGCCGGAGATCCTAGTTTCTTTTTCTTCTCCTATAGAATTGACTTACTTACTTTATACTTTAGAGTAAGACTTTCTTCCCAGTTATAAAAATAATATCACTATCAATCAGCTTGAAAGACATCAGAATCAAAGGCAAGCCCATCTAAGATAGTTTGAGTGTTTGCTTAATCTGATACTTCCCGAGCTTTTCTTTTGCCTGTGCGGAGTCCTTAGTGCTTCATTTCTTCGGTCCCGAGCAAATTTAAGCTAGAAAAGCGTAGCTCTCATGATTTCTTCGGACCATTGCTCTATTTTTTAGTCGTATCAGCTTTGATTTGACTTTCCTTGTCCGTCGAGTCAGTAGTCGATCTAGTAAGATTCTTGTATGATATGATAAGTAGCCCATTCTCTTAGGCTTCCCTTCAGGCCTAGTAGTAATTCTTCTTTCTACTCCATCAAGATGGTCAGTGCCACTGTCTTTCTTGATTCATGTAGGATGGGTTGGTTAAGGCGAAGCAGGTTATTAATAATCCATTCAATTAGATGCTGGTTCATTGGCCTTGCCCCTTTCCACTCCTTCACCTCTTTAACTGGGGGACAGGCAGTTGAACTCAAAGCTGCTGGAACGAGAGTTTAAGAAAGAGGCGGAACATCGCTCTCCGTGGCAGCAAAGGGAAAACGAGATATTGATTCAGTCGGAGATAGACTTTCGATGAGCTCCAGTAGATGCACAATGAGATTCACCCTGTATTGACGGTGTTAGTGCTCTATATCAAATCATTCTGTTTCGGAGTACCTCTTGACTGTAAGATGTCTAACAATGCCTTCATCTTTGCAGAACTTATTGAAATCACAGAACTCCAACTTGGATGTACTCTGACCAGAAAGAAGACCTCTCTTGCTCAACATTGTCAGGCCTTTCTCACTCATGTGTCCCAGCCTCATGTTGCATAATATGGTTTCATCTGAATCTGACATGGAGGAAGATACAACAGCTGTGCCTGTAACGGTAGACCCTTGCAACACATAAAATCTACCAATCTGATGAGCCTTCATCACAATTAGAGCACCCTTCACAACCTTCAAAACACCATCACCGAAAACAAATTTACAACCACCAAGATCTAAAGTGGTCAAAGAGATAAGATTATTTGACATGTCTGGAACATGCCGCACCTCAGTTCTCACCGCACCGTCGTGCATTTTGACCGAACCAATACCAACTACATTGCAGGGGTGATCATTGCCCATCAACACAACTCCACTGTCAACCGATAGGATTGGAACGTCATGGCAATTCGTTCTTGACTTTAGACTAAGGTAAGTCGAAATTCGGTTGTTTTTTTTAATTTTATATAGAAGAAAAATCCATCCGCTCTTCTTCTTCCTTTGAATAAGGAAGTGACTTGGAATCTTTCTCTCTCTCTCTCTCTTTGTCTCATTGCTATCAATCAACGGTTCGAAAGCCAAGGAAAGAAAGTGGAAAATTAGGGTTGTGACTGGACACCACATCGGTGAGGATTGCGCTATGCCACCTGTCCGTCCTTACCTGGGTGGGAGTACTGCAAAGCTAACGGTAGGTCAGACAGGTCTGGGATCATCTTTCGGCTGGAACAACCTTTATTATGGGCATGATCAGCTAAAGATCACTGTCATCTCACGAATTGGGTTCGAACCAATATCAAAGACTTTACTTTATTAGATCGTGAGTCTATCTGTCGTCCTCCTCATTCTATTCAAGTCCTTTTAGTAACAATCCATTCCCCGAATACAAAAAATGGAGATGAAAAATATTAGTCGACCTTATGTCGGTCGGGAGTTAACCTGGTGATAGCCTAACTCCCTTAGTTAGTCAATGAAGTTGTTCCAAATGGAACAGCGAGCGGTGCCAAAGTTGCGATTGAGCACACGGAAATGCTCAAGACGCTCATCGATGTCGTGCTCCCAGTCGTCATGGAGAGCCACCTCGAGCGCACGCTTCACATCCTTTTGTTCCTCGAGAATGATCCCCTTCCTTCTTCTGCAAGAGAATGTGGGCTCTGTCTATCATGGCTGTTTTTACAGGCCATATTGATAGCATCAATGGCCCTATATAAATGGTCATTCTCAGGTTCCGGCATCCATCCTCTGCTGTGCAACCCAGTGTTATGCGCCGGCTGAACAGCCGACTGCTGGTTGGAAGTGGGCAGGTCCCCTCGGTTCAGGGCTGAAGAGACCTCCTGGTCGAACGCTGTTGGATTTACATTTTATTTTAGTCTTTAGGTGTAAGCACCAGGGTATGCTTATTCCCGCTAGTAGCCCCTCAGCCTACGCAATTCACTCCTCAAGACAAGAAAGCAACCTATCTTACTAATAATGAAGGTTTTGGCTAATAGATTGACTTGCTTTTTACCTTTCGTATTCGGCGGAAGTAAAACTTTATATCGGTGAGCTCCGTTTGCTTCGAAAAGATGTTGTTGGGCAGTAAGCATTTGTAAGAATAGCATCCCTATGTGGGGGAAGATCACGAAAGACAAAGATTCTAAAGAGGGCCTCATGACGACTAATCCATGAGAGCCCGTATTTATGCTTTCATTCACTCGTTCCTCGTGGTCAGGAGAGGGAAGATCTTAAGGCTTTCTAGTTTTTGAATCCACTTAAGAATTTGATTGTGCCCATTGATTGTATGCCGAGGGAGAGAGCGATAGAGAGAGGGGTGGTAACCTGACCTGGGACATCAATCTGGAGTTGTGGTCTCCTTCCCATCCTTGCGTATGCCTGGACCTAGAACGGAGGATCTGAACGAGAGAGTAGAGTGAAGGCCTGTAGTTGATACAGAAGCGAGAGCTGGATCAAGGCCTTTGATAGAGTGTCCTCCTATCACAGAAAATCCTTTCCTTCGTCTATCAAAGCGAATAATCCAATGACTTCCCCTTTTTTTTGCTTATTCAGGCCTCTTTCGGTTGCTATCTAGCTTTACCGAATGAAGTTAGTCAGCTTCCTTTTCCGCTTTCAGACAAGTAGCTAAGTCGTCTTAATCCAGCGACGAAAACTCTTGCGCTAGGAGAAAGGCTCAATCCCCTCGCTTTGTCGCCCCTATCTCGTTAGCCGTTGCTTCTTCCCTCGCCTAAACCTAAACTAGTCCTACTCCTACAGCTTGCGCCGAAGATTCACTACCAGCTCTTTTACCGCCCGTAGTTGACTGATTGGAGTCAGGAACTACTTTTTTGAATATTTCCCTTTTGAACTTGCCCAAAAGAAATTATATTCCTTGACACTATATATAGTATAGTTGGCTGAAACCGGACCGGAAAGGCCTTCAAACAATCCCGTACTCCTGGCTCTAGCCCGCTTCACTGCATGAAACAAACGGTTAGGTTAGACCTCTGTCTGGCATTTATTCCCTAGAGACCTGTCCCCCCAACATTTCCTTTTGGTCTTAAGAGATAGACTTGGCTCTCTTATCTTTAAATCTGGACTTGCATGTGTTCCGCATATGACTATTTCGAGTGATTGCTGCTATCTGGCTTGAGTTAGACAAGCAGAGAAGGATCTTATGCCACCGGTGATCGGCCTGTCTATCTAGTATCTAGTACTAGGACTAGTAGAGTAGAGGCACTACCGGGCGGGGCTTCCTCGATCACAGCTTCTCGCTTAGCTAACTGCCAGACAAGGATGCAAATCAACTCCTTATATAGAATAAGATCGACACATTCAATGAAGCAGCCAGTCCGGCAGACAAGCTACTTTCTGATTCTAGGACTGGCGGATCCTCTATCTATTAGCATACCCGTACCGGCAGTTAGACTAGCACTCTCTCCCGCAGTAACCGGCTGTAAGAGAGCTGACTGTCTACCTGATTCAGTCTACTGGCAGTGAGTACCAGACTATGAGATAGCCTGGCCAGTGCATCCAATCTGATACCAGACAGGAAGCTTATTGATTGTATCCCCGTCTGCTTTCCTTAAGATCTACAGAATACGTTATAGATGAGCCTGCCAACCGTTCCACCGGAGCGGTTTGGTTTAAAGTCCCGGAGTGTCGACAGAACCGTCATACACCACTTATGAAGGGGATGTAAAACACGCGGGATAACCCAGTTACTTATGGGAAATATCCTACGCTTCCCCCCACCCTCTATAGACCTAGTCGGCCGAGGCTGGGCATAACCTCAGCAAACTCTGGACAAGGATGTCCGACTCTAACAGCATCCTCAAATGCAGAACAACCTATCTGCGAGATGAGTTCATTGTTAGGGTCAAAACAAGACCTCGTCCTAGGAAACCACAACGCGCCTAACCAATTAGCTTGTTGACGCCCACGGAACTGATTCCGAGACTCAGCAAGTTGAAACCTTGAATGGATTTCAAAGGGGAAGGCTCGGAAGATGGAACTCCTTTCTTACGACGAGAGCCCTTCAATCGGATAGGCTTCATCTTAGATGGTGTGGCCTTCCAGGTCGGATCGGATCCCAAGTCATTCCTTGTAGCAAAGGAATACTAGAGATAGACGGAACATACCTTTGCAGTAATTCTTAAAAAAAAATAAGAATTCGCAGCATCGGTAGCCAAGGCCTTCACATTAGAAGGGGGAGTAGAGATAGAAGAGAAAGTTGATCTATCCACCCACTTTCTTAGCCAATTAAAAAATGTTTGCTATAGTAAAGAAAGATACAACTTGACTACTATATCTGCTCGATCATCACGCCTACGGATCACCTTACGGTGAAACGGGGGAATGATCCTTGGGAGTCCCGTCCTCGTGAGAGAGATGGGAACAGACAGTTCGGTCAACCTCTTAGGGTGAGTAGAAGAAGAATAGTGCATAAAGCATGTTGATGCTTGTTTACAGTAAAGTGCAACATACAGCCACCCTGATCGACGACCTAACTTTACTACCTGTTTAACCAGGTGATGAACACCAAGACATATTTCTATCGTTAACCCACCGGTGACCACCAAAGGAATCTTCAAAAGAACCTTAGTTTAGTAGTAGGGTCTTTTCTAAAATGCCCTTGCTTTTCAGTAACACTCGAAATCACTGATGTCGAGTTCAATCAGAGTAGCTTACGGACTTGGAACCTCTGGCTGAAAAGATTGAATTACTTCAAAGGGAGGGGTTTATCGGCGAATTCCGGGTATTCAATCTCTTTTTTCGGACTTTGTCGGGCTCTTCCCTTTCCTTTGAAAAATTGCCTCCAACAAGCTAAAGTCTTTGACTAAGCCTCCTTCCTGCTCTACTGGAAACTTTCCAATATGCTTCGAGTGCCTAAAATATAAATAAAAGATAAGAGGCAGAGGAAATATCGATTTGGAAGCCAATTCAACCGCTTCGCCCCTATTCATTCTCTAAAGTAAAGGTATCGACAGAAAGAAGTCCCTAGCTTCAGAAGTGGCAGCAGTGCTCTCGTATATAAGAGAAAGGCAGCTTTTAGGAGTGATCCTTCCCTCTAACCACTAACTCGAAATAAAATAAGCTAAGAGAGATGTGGCAAAGAAGGAATTTCAAGAGGTGCGTCGAGAAGTTCCATACCTTCTTGATAGAGTCCATAGCCTTGCTTGTACTTACTTAAGTCAAGATTGGCTTGGTGTTAAGTGTATAAAAAATAAACTATTTCAAATCATCCCTGCCTGCTCCTCGAAGTCTTTCTTCGACGTCAGAGAGTTTGATCGAGAAAGCTTGGGTGGACCCCCAACCATTAGCGCATTCTAAGATTCAGATGACTAATTGGCTGGAGTAGCAGAGGGAGAAAGGTGAATCCGCTCATGATGCGTGGAAAGTAGGGGAAAAGTCTGATGAAAAACCGTCTGCGATAGATCACGTCGAACTGAAGCACTTAAGAAAGAAGCTGATAACTTTTGGTTGATTTGATGCTCATTCTGACACGGTTCAAATAAAGTCACAGCACAGACATAACCTGGTTGCTGCTACTAGTCAGGCTCATCAAATGCAAACACGACTGGCTCTTGTTGGCCTTGGCCCGGCCGTCAACTGCTTCAACTGCAGATGCGGCTGACCTAGATCTAGATGTCCCATCAATAGCGAAGGAAGTGGCTAGAATACTGACTTCCAAAGATTACTACATAATGAGTTCTCTTTTTAATAGAATACCTTTCTACTCGGAAAGAACTGCTATGATACGATTAACTCTAAGTACCTAAGTCCATAGATCGATCGCGAGCTGCGGCTTGCTTTGTTAGCATCTACGTAACGGCCTTGTTTGTTAAAGCGTTCCAACGACATCTTTTGCACATGGTCTCTACTGACACACACCTCTCCCCTGTAAATCCTCCTTATAACCTAACGGAAAGCCAACCTGAGTTAAACCTGACGTCAAAGACTAGCCGCTTAGACGGGTATAAGTACTAAAATACCATACATATGTAATGGACTACTTTTCATACTACTATCCTTCCTCGCTATGATAATAGGAAGGACTCTGTCAGCTTCCGCTGCTATGACGATATCGCTATTGATCGCGTAGCCATGACATACTCCTATCTTCTTGAGAGCTAGGGATATGGAAAAAGATCCGTAAATTCCCCCGCTTTCAGAGATTCTAACTCCTAAAGGAAGAAGTTCCCCTTCTCAGTATCAGAATAAGGGACTAACGGAAAACCTGTTCTTCACTATACGAAAAAAGGGGATTGGACTACTTAAGACTGGAAGGCTGGCAAAGGAAATGGCCCTTCTTCAAGGTTAAGCTACCTTACCTTAGCCGGCTAAGCAAGTGAGACGGGTAGACCATTCTATAAGATAGACGCACTCAACGAAGAAAGAGAAAATAAGTCCTTGATGCTACATACGGTCTGAGACTAACTTCCTAGAAGCCAATCTGCTATAGCAAGTCCTTCTTCACTGGAAGGATGGAACCCTGATTGGTATGCCAACATTTTATCTGGGTAGGTTGACCACATTGGAGGAAACTGGTTACCGGGCTTGTTACCATGTCTCCCGAGTGATGATCTCCTCAGTACATATGTCGTAAGATGTGATTCTACATCTCTAGTTTTGTGCCGCCCGAGGAACACTCTTTTTTTTAATTTAAAAACTTATTGAACCGTAGCCCCGGAATTCAAAGGAGCAGAACTGACTGCTGGTGGAGCAATGGCTGATGGGAAGGTTGACTGACGATAGGTGTTTGGGTGGCGTGGAAGGCCGTGCTGTACGTTTTGGAATGGAACTCCTATATTGCGTAGATAGAGGTACCGTCCCACCCCTGAGAAAGGAGCGCATTAGCTGTTCTACTTGTTGTTTAACTACTTTTCCAGGGAGAATGAGGAAACTTGCATGGAGAAAAGGATGGAGTTTATCAGCTGTAACCGGCCAGCGTAGGAGAGGCTTCTACCCGTCCAATGTTGAAGTTTGGATGGTTTTCTGTCCACAAGTACTTTGCAATCACTAGCTTTGAGCTTTGTTGTAAGTTGGGGTACCCCTAATTACCTTACGGGAAGTTTTCCTTCCTTGTAACCCAGCATGTTCGTGATCTGATTCTTTGTGGTTTCCTTTACAAAAATAAAATGAAAACCTCACTCTTAGCCGGATTTATTTGGGGTGAGACCAGAAAGATGTTGAAAGATATGGAGGACATTGTTGATAATGGCAATAGATTATAAGTCACCATTGCTGAACACCATGAGATCATCCGCAAAGCATAGATGCGATATTTCCTCATTTTTACACCTCCAGTGATAGTCTTGGGGGCTTATCCGGTGCTCTATTTCATGTAGTCGGAATATCTGGTATCCTATTTTATTTTCCTACTAATGCCAGATCTGATTCAATAGGAAAAGAACCTTATACCCCGTCTGGTATTCAATTCACTAGCTTCGACCACTGTCACTCCCGTTCTTAAAGAGTCAAAGTGCTTTGAGGAAGAAGGGGAGTTTGATAATAAGCTCTTTTTATTTTTGCACCTGAATCAATAGTAGACAGATATAGACAGTGTGCAGTGAGGGTGGTTGTAAATCACTAGGTAACCAGTCTTTACTTAAGTCGGCCCAAGCAATGCCCAAAGACTCCCATGTCTTTATTGGTTGGTGTAACACGGTGGGAGAACTGACTTTAGTTATGTTGCGGATAGCAAGAGTCGCCACCGACTTTTATTTTATCCATAAGGAAAGGGTATAAAAGAACAGGAAAGACCTTAAGTGAATATTTTGGGTCCGGGGGGTAGGTTATGTAAAGGGAAGGTGTTAGCACCCTTTACATCCATGGTTATCCATGGGCTCTTAGTTACTTAGCTCACTTTTGAATTGTTTTTTTGAAAGTGTAGTGTGTGAATAGAAAAATTTTCATAATAGTTGATAATGATCCATGTACGGATGCGTAAAAACTTGCTTTTGAAAATTTGTTTGAAATTGTGAAGAGTTTTGAAAAGTTTTTGAAGTGAGCAAGTACATAAGAGGAACCTACCCTAAAGTTTTAAGTCTTTCTTGTTCTTTATCCTTTGATTGGTAAGACTATCCCTACTATTAGGGAGTAGGTAGTCATTACCTTGGATGTAAGGGACATATGAGGGACATTCTGTTTTATGAAGGCAACTGTGGGGGTGTAATAAGCATATAGGAGGGACTATCATCATTATTCGAAGAGACTTGATTCGTAAAGGCAACCATGAGGGACTTGATGATTTTTTCTTTTTTAAGGGACTTGCTTTATACACCCCACTTGACCTTATTACTTAGGCAACTTGAGGGATAACCTTAGAAAGTGAGACGGCGATTAAAATCGACTTACGTGTGTGAGTGTTTAATTTAATTATCTAATGATTAAAGTGATCTAACTTATTTTACATAGAATACATATTTGCACTCCCTAAATTACTAACCATAGCAAAAATTAAATAATTAAAAAATTTACATCCAGGAGCATTTACATCATTATAATAATAAGCAAAATAAATAAATAAATAGCAAAAATAAATAATTAGCAAAATATAAATAAACAAGCTAAAATAATAAATAAACAATAAATAGGGGTTAGTGGTAAATATGATTAAAAATAAGGTTAGTGGAAATAAAATAATAATAATAATAATTAGAAAAATAAACAAGGTTAGAGACATAATAATAAAAATATAATATAATAATAAATAATAGTATAGTTAGTAACAATAATTAAAGTAAATAAAAATAAATAGAAAAATGTTATAATGATATGAACACAAAGTTTAATTTTAAATATATAATAAGAAAATTTTTTAAGCATAATATAATTATAAATTTAAATCATTTACAAAAATTCAATTATTTATGAATATATATCAACAATTATTAAAAAAAAATATTTACACATTATGAAGAAAATAAATTTTAAATATCATGTTCATAAAAATAATCATATTTACAAAAATTTACAAGAATCATATTACATTAAGAATTAGAAAATAAAATTATTTAGAAAAAATAGAATTAGGTTTTATTCTAGAAAATATTTTTAGGGTTTGATTTATAATGACAATTTCTTTATTTAAATAGTATATATATATTTTTTAAATAAACATACAATAATAGGAAAATAATTTTTCAGAAATTAAAAAAAACTAATATACACATATTTTTATAATATTAGAACAATATAATTTTTAATTTATTTTAACATGAAATATTGATTAAATTGAGAAGAAGATAAAGAAAAAAATGAGAAAATTAAAACCTGGTGGGGTTGGGGTTTGAACCCAGCACCCTATGATTGCCAGCATCAAACTCCACCACTGGACCAACAACATGTGCGTGCCATCATAGAGAGAGGGATTGGTTTTGTTCTTTGTTGTGAAAAACCTGGAAAATAAAAGAAACAAAAAGGCCTGGGGTGGTGTTGAACCCAGGACCTTACAGATACACACATGCGCGCGTTACCACCCGGCTGGAAGAGCCCATCTGGTAATATAGTGATAGCACAACATAATATATTGAGTCTTCTGATTATCCTGAAAAAATAGGAAAAACAATGGTGCAAGGCAGGATTCGAACCCTGGCCTTTTCATCAAACACAAGCGTCTCATTCCACTGGGACAAGCCAGCGCTTGTGATAACCAACCAGCAATCAAACATAATATTTTAAACTGTAATTTGAATTCCTGAGCGCGCGGGAAGCAGTCTTCTTCAACCTCCAGAGCTGCGAATTTACTTGTGAAAATACCTACAAATTTTCCTGCGAAAAAACCATTCCCAGCAAAACCTACAAACATCAACAAGCAACAAAACCGTACAATTTTACAAAATTAAGCATAGCATTATAATCCAGACATTCACACGATCAAGCCTGTGTTGTTAGAATCCATTTAGGTTTCTTAAATCCAAAGTCCCTAAACCTAGGTCCAAACCCTAATAATGGCATCTCATGAATTAGGTACGGGTTCTTTGATTTTCCTGTCCAGAAACGAGCTACACAACATTATAAACAACATTAGGCAAGCAAAATCCATTTAAATGCAGTGAATTGATGTAATCGAAAAAAAATTTGTCAAGCATAAACAAGCTTCGGGTTTAGCGTTAGGGCATGATTTGAATGCTTATGAATGATGATTTATGATCCATGATGTCCAAGGAAGCCAACCATGTTCTTATTTTACCTTCAAACCTCTTGGATGATGGAATCCGAATTGGTGTTTTTGCTTGAAATTTATGAAGTGAAAACCTACCTTTGAAGCTGCTGGATTCGTGAATGAGGGTTATGTTTATGCTAAGTACTTATATGTGAGTGAATTAGGTTAAGAAAACTCATTGGTTGTGTGGAGATTTGATCCAAAAAGATTGAAAAAGATTGAACTTTGAATTTCAAATATTTGCTCATGAAAGCTTACTATCTTTGGATAAATCACATGATTTCTTTCTCTTTCAAATTCAATCATCAATTAAGACTTTCTAGAAGCATTATCCAAATAAAATCTCTTATTTTCATATTTTATTTTTATTTAAAATGATTTTTAATGATTTAAATCAAATTAAATAGAAATAAAAATAATAAAAATCAGATTTTAAATGGTTTGGGTCGTGCATGATGATATGGTATGGATTGGATCACAACTTGGGCAGCCCATTTGGAAAGAAGTGGTTTTAAACCTCCATTTTCAACATAAACCATCACAAAATTTCCCAACTTTGCAAGGGCACATCTCCCTCAATTTTAAAGGAATGAGGATGTTCTTGGACTTTTTGGAAAGCTTGAAGAGTCCTCTAAACAACCCCATTGGTTTCAGGTCAATAACATTTACCAATCTCAAGTTATGCCCCTTTGAAGTTGTTGACTTTTTGTTGACATTTGAAATGACCTATAATGTCTTAGCTCATATCTTTCAAATGAAGCATTTTTGGGCTTAACTTGCAACATCAAAGTTGTAGGGAATTAAATGTCCTTCAAAATGAGCTTTGGATGGAGACTTGGTGATGAAGTATGTGAAAGTTATGGCTGGTCAAAGTTCAGTTGACTTTTACTGAGGAAACCCTAATTTAGAAACTCCTGATTATTGATGATCTGGAATCTCCTTGATGAATCATGATCAACCCTTGATCAAATGATGAATTTTACTTCATATACTTGATGTTGGCAAAAAATCATGAAGTTTGACTTTGGTTTGACCACAGTTGACCTCAGTTTGACTTTTTAACTGCTTTGACTGATTTTGACTTATCTGATCATCTGACTGAGCAAACTTTTGAGAAAAGTCTTGAAACTTGTCATGGGGGTTCTTACACACATATAAGATGTTATGAAGCTCACTTGAAGTCTTGGAAGTCTATTTAGCCTGATTAAAGTCAAAATCCTAGTTTTGGATGCACTGCTTAGGAGGTGCATTGTCTGAGGGAATTGTCAACTCTTCTGACCAATTGTGAACTTTGTGAACCTTGTGAACCATTATAAAATGTCTTGTAAACCTCATGGGAAGTATTGTGAAGCTTGTAAACCTTGTGAACCTCATAAAGTAGTTTGTAGACTTCATGAACCTCAGGAAAGCTTTGTAATCATTGTGAATCTTGTGAACCTTGTGAACCTTCAAGAAGTAACTTGTAGACTTCCTGAACCTCATGAAAGGTCTTGTAAATGTAGAGAAACTTGTGAACCTTGTGAACCTTCAAGAAGTGACTTGTAGACTTCATGAACCTCATGAAAGGTATTGAAAGTATTGTGGGACTTGTGAACCTTGTGAACCTTCATAAAGTAGCTTGTAGACTTCATGAACCTCATGAAAGGCCTTGTAAGTGTTGGGAAACTCGTGAACTTTGTGAACCTTCTTAGAACACAAAGTCTTGTATTGTGAGGGAAAATTTTGGGGTGCAACAGTTGGACCAACCGGAAATTGGAGACAAGTCTTTCTAAATTTTGAGAGCAAGAATGAGTCTTTTTTTTTTTTTTGAGAGGCCATCTTTCTTGTCAAGTACCTCTTCAACTCTTTCTTCAACTAGGTCGGACGTGCAAAGCGCTCCACCTGAGTTAGAGCGGGTATTTGATCGAATCTGTGATGAATACGCAGAGTGGGTGGTGAGAGCCGGTAAGCAATTACCCCCAGAATGGAGCATGCCGGGCCTTGTTCGGACAGTGATTGGGGACGAGGCTATTCACATCCCAGGCTTTCTCAAGGATTCATATGTTGATGTTATGTTATATGGACAAAATAGTTGGTTATGCAACGAGGTTTTTCAGTTTTTGGATTTAATTACCAGCTAGCTCGGTAATGTAATATAAACATAACATCTTAGTCTTTATAGAGCTGCGGCATTCCCCCTTTTTACTAAAATTTAAGTTTGATTGTGTTAATTGTTCTTTATTGGCTCTATATTCATTTCATACTCTCTTTATTTCATATAGTAAATTTGGACTGACTTGTGGGGGGTCTCAGCCTCTGGACTTTGAGTGGATTTGCTGTTTCGACAACGGCGCTGACAGTTCCAATCTGCCGGCGTTGGAATCGTCGTCAAGTTACGAGTCTCTGGCTACTTTTCGAAATGTTATCGCAGCAGAAAATGAAGCGGAAATCTATGAGCGAATTAGGGTTCTCGAGAACCAGCATTACTACAATATCCCCCCTCATAATAACCCCGGAGATTACGCGAGGCTGGTTCGAGAGCACTTCGATCAAGCCCTAAACGTAGATCACTACTGGGAAATCTTTGATCGAGAGTATCTCGAACTACGCGTATTAGATAAAAAGGCCGGTCTACAGGATAAACTCTTCAATCTGATGCTTGATGAGCAGAATCTTGCTCGAATTATGGAGCTATCTCCCTATTCAAATAGTTGGTAGGAAGCCTACGACTTCATTCAGGAGAAGGTTTCCCCCCCCCCCGCTTAGCTCCCTTGAACATGCCTATCCGCGCCATCTCATGGATGGAAGTCTGACGTTCTTTATAGAACAAGTAAACCTAAGCGACCGCAATTAAGAAATCTATCGTGAATTCTACTCGCATTTCACCGATGACGAATTCCGTCGACAACAGGGGTTGCCCTTACCATAATAGGTAAGAAGGTAATAAATAAAGCCGGGCTTAAAATCATAACTAGGTTGTAGTCTCCTTCGGTCATGGCCTTTTTCTGTATATATTATTATTTCTAGTTCTTGCATTAAACGGTCTTGAATTAGGTGTAGGTAACAAAATTTTATTGTCTTATTGTTGTATCGGGGTCTTACTGCTTTTTGATTCCTCATACTCAATGAATGAAGATTCAAACAAAAAGGAAAAGGGTAAAACCATATCTGACTGAAGAATCTGACTGAATGAGGATCAAAGAGCTCTTTATGTGGTCTCACTTTACCACCATATGAAATGCGCGTTCGATTGGTGGAAGCCAGTCCATGAAGATTATCCCTTTTCTTACGTGCAATTCCCCTCTTTCGGTAAGCATCCAGTATCTCAGCAAATGAACATTTCTCTAAGCTTATCCTGTAGCTTATACGTCGTTTGAAAGCTGCTTCAAGGATCCAACGAATAGCTAAGGTTCGTTGACGATCCCTGGCTACAATCCCAGGGGCATCATAAATAGTACCAGCTACTCCTACTTTTTCCACTTCGCATATGGGCTTTATATTCTCTACGGCGTCAACCATAAGTTTGATTACATCGCGTTCAGTTTGAGCTGGGAACTAAACTAGGTTTTGCTATTCCTTCTCGAGCTTCTATTTCATACCTTAAAGGAGATTCGGGAAAAGATAGAATAGGAAGACGTGTTTCCAGAACAAACAAGATACGGGTTGAGAGGGGGAAGTTAGCAAAGTTAGACAAGATTGGAATGGGCATAGGAACATGTATTGATGTACCAGATCGGCTAATGCTCCCAGGTTGATGCAAAGTATTCCACCAGTTGACTGAAGACTTTATTATTGGTATATCGATCGGTCCAGCACGGATTGAAATAGGAGCCGATTCGACAGGAAGCTTTTGAAAACGCAGTGCACCCAGGTAAATCAGAAACGAGATGAATACAGAGGTTAAACGAGCATCCCACACCCAAAAGGTGCCCCACATAGGTCTTCCCCGAAACCCCCCAGTAACTAAGGTAAACAACGTAAAAAAAGCACCCATTTCTGTACCGGTTCCGGAAGAGCGAAGAAAAAGGGGATGTTTTGTTAATAGGAATAAGAAAGTGTTTATAGCCGTAGCGATATAAACAAGAATACTCATCCGACCCGCAGGAACATGTACATAAAGAATACGAGAATTTCCACCTTGTTGAAGATCTAATGGTGCTACCCGAAGACTTAAATGAATAGCCATCGCTGTTAAGAACAACCGAGATCCAATGAGAATTAGCGCACAGCTTCTGGTCTTTGACATCAAAAAAGAAGGTTGTAATAACGATAACGAAAGGGACATCTGATAATTTTGTCCTAGCTAGTGGAACAAGAAAGACATGGATCTATATTCAATACGCAATCAAAGGATTTCTCCCAACGAATAATTCCCCCAGCTTTGTTTTCGCTCCGCTCGTGCGCGGCACTCCTTGCTGGCGGAGCGGCATACCGGAAAAAAAAAGAAAGATCATGAGTATACTTAATACCAACCCAATCTCGATAAAAGTCAAAGTGACTACATCTCCTGCGGACCCTGACGTGAACAGACGCTTTCTCGGAGAAAGCTTTTTTTGTTTGTTGACTTCACTTAGCAAGCCTCGAATCCAAATCCTTTCTACGCGACTTTCTTCTCTTATGAAATTTCTACTCAGCTTGAAAAGAAGCCTCAAGCCGATAAGAGCTCTTCATCATATTAGACAATTTCGAAAGAAGAACTGACAGTGATTGACCTCACGGCACACATGCTATATGTTCATGCCAAAAAGGCGATATTTTCTATTCTTAATTAAAGGAGCGAAGCGCTTAGTGGTTTAAGTAGAGGAGAGCTAGAATGAGTCCATTTTCCTAGGGAAAGCACACAAGCAGGAAGGAATAATCGAAAAGGCACTTTATTTCCTATTTAGGAATGAGCGGCCTACAGAGTGGAAATGATCCTGCGAAGCCGGTCAGGCCAACTCTAGCTTTAGGAATAAAAAGGCATACAGCCCCTACGAAAGCATCCATTTCATGAGTTGAACTGGCTCTGCTCCTTGCTGGAGGAAAAATGAACGAGATTATGTATGTTATTCGAAGCCTTTTATAAGTCCGAGCTTTCCTTTCAATTCGTGTAGCGAGGTCCTCTTCTTGCTTTTGTCTCCTAGCATTCTACTGGATAGCTCCTACCCTTCCTTTATCCTCCTTGCGCTATGAATTGGCTTTCTTGTTGTTAATGGGCAGACAAACTTTTGACCCAGACGTGGGTGGGCTTTTTTATAAGGAAAAAGTATGACCTTAATCTACTTTCTCGGGTATATAGCTTACGGAAGACAAGGTCTTGACGTTCTATAGATGAACTAGCATAACAGACATGCCTTTACCTGACCAACTACCTAATACTACGCAGGCTCATCAAACAGCGCTTTTTAGCTTTCTTCAGGATTTGGCCCGAACTGTTCGGCAGATTCCCACGCATTACGCACCCGTTCGCCACTTTGTTTTCAACTGTTCCCACCTCCTGGGTGAGACAAGCTACCTTCACGCTAGGAGCCTCTTTTCCTTCTGCCCAGCTCCCCGAAAACAACGTTCGACTTGCATGTGTTAAGCATATAGCTAGCGTTCCTTCTGAGCCAGGATCAAACTCTTCTTTTGAGTATGATTGGGCCCTGCAGTGGTAGAACCTGGTGAACCGGGCGTACTACTTCCCATCTTCTCCCTTCCGGTCGAGCGTCTTCAAACCTTCTGTGGACCTTGCTTCTCTTATTCTTTCTTTTTAGAATAGAACAGTACACAGATAGGCATGTGCTCCCAAGCGACCTCTGTAGTATGGAGAGCCACTCCACTTGCAGGATCAATATCCGCCTTCTTGTACTGATGCGCTTCTTTTGTGATTAATGGATTAGGGCTTTCGACTAGAATCATACATCCACTAAGATAAGAATGCCGAGGATCCTCAGACGAGATCCTATACTAGGTTCCACGGGATTCATCAGTGAGGACACTGGCTTCATCGTTCTAGCGGGTTACTGGACAAGACAGTATTGGCAATACCGGAACATGCCGCGTTGAGCTTGGTTCCGAGATTCTAGTCTACTTCCTTAATCCTAACATCAGCGGTTTCGGATATCACCTACGATATTTGTGATGAGTCTTTGGAACCGGATATCCTTCTTCCTTCTCACTTGTCACTGACTGACTGAACTAATAGGGTACCAGTTTCCTTCATATTCTTTGCACAACCTTAACTAGCTTCCAGGTAGCTCTTTCGCCCCGCCATTCCTTCTTCAGGAACGGAGTCAGGCCTTTACCTTCTTCTCTTACTTGCTTGTACCTGACTGCCGGAGACTGTTCCTGCCCTGATTTACTGATTTATCTTCTATGAATGCATGAGCATTCAAAGGTGGTTTACTTACTTGTTAGAGTCAGGACCAACTGTCACTCCGCATTCATTAGCTCTTAAGCCAGTGAATGTGAATTACAGTGAGTAGCAAGCAAGCGAACGGAGCGTAGCATAGTTCGCGAGAAGGAGAAGCTAGTCAGCAGGAATAGCGGCCTTTCCGCTGCTAGGTCTTTCACCCCACGCCAACCAAAAAGGCAGGTTCATCAACCCTGCGAGGGTCATTATTTCGCTTCTAGAGCGCTCAGCCCTGTGTCAGAAAGAGATTGAGGGCACATTCCGGCTAAGAAAATGATTGAAATCCGTTTTTGCATAGCTTGCATTCTCTTTATTCGCCAATGAACATCTACCTTTCGTCTGTAACGTGCATTTTTTGCTTTATTTAATGGATCCTCGAACTTGATTGAAAGCCAATGCGTTTTCCGAAAGGGGGTCTTGAAAAAAAAGGCCTACCCCTTGGCTTGGTTGAAGTAGCGCATGAAGTAGTCTCTATCTCCCGGTCGGAGACAAGGGATGGATGTCGCTAGGCTAGGTCAACTCTATCATTGGTTTCATTATCCCTATAACGATCACTAGAAAAAGATATGTGCTACTACTATCCCGATGCAGCGAAGCTAGGTGGTGCTATTATGGCGGGGGAAGGGTCTACTTCTGCTCCAACGGAATGCTTTTGGTGGCAGGTCTTTCTATTACCGATATGGACCTCAGGGTCTCATTCTGTACCTAGGTAAACGATCTATATAACTAAGGTCAGTATATGAATCTGCTGCGTCTTTTATCTCAGGTGTTGGATCACCTACTCACTACTGCGCTGCGACAAGGACTGGAACTGCCTCCGCGTTTGGACCTTTGATTAATTAACATCTCTTTTGTTTATTGACCTCCTATTTCTTTGTTTTTAATCCTAATCCACATGAGGGAGGTTAAATTCATACTTTAGACTGCTGTTCAATTATTTCAGTGTCATTCTCGATCTAACAAGAATGGAATCACGCTCTGTAGGATTTGAACCTACGACATCGGGTTTTGGAGACCCGCGTTCTACCGAACTGAACTAAGAGCGCTTTATTTTCATAAATAATTTTTTGTGACCCCAATACATCTTGCATGCATAATATCATTTTTATTTTCTTAATAAGAAATAAGCCCTTGGCATAGAAGCTGTGAAAGAATAGGCTGCTGGAGGAAGAACCGCCCCAAAGCGGGAGAGAAGCGGAACGGGCAAGTCAGCCAGAGCAGCTTTGAGGGAAGCCAGCTCCTCATCTGACTTTGTTTGAAGGTCGGTGTCGAGGAATGGCATGGTCTCCGGGAGAAAGAAAGCCAAAGGAGCGAAAAGCACACCATCCTAGGTAAGCAGCATCTTTGAAGCGGCATCTCACTCAATATACGCAATTCTCAGATCTGTCTTTTCCGGCCGATTCCGTGCCACTCTACTTTTGACCCTCTTGCAGGAGCTCGGACTGAGTCTAGTTTAGGTCCATCCGAGGTTTGCCTTTTCCTTCTGCACTTCTTAACTTTTCTGCTTTTTGGATGGGTGCTCTCCCCCGAGTGAAGGCATAAGCCGTAGCCGTAGACAGTCACTAGCACTAGTTTGATCGCTATGCCATTCTCGGCAATGATGTGGTGATAGCTGATCGACGAGTTGCTTCGGTCTACCTTGTTGAATCATCTACATTGATTGAGGACTCGATGTCAGAATGCATTCTTCGATACCCTGTTGTAGAAGTTTTCATCTAGTTCCTGTAGCTAGTCGTAGATGCATATTATAGCTGCTATCGGATCTGAGGTTCGGGGGATTTTGAACTATATTATTTAAAAATATATATAAATTTAATTCCTGTTGGATCTCTTTCAAGTTCTCTTAGTTTCTATGTAACTCAATCAGGACGTAGATGTAGATACGGGTAGGGGTAAACCGGGTAACCAATCCCGGTGGCTGGATGACTCCTTCACCCTTAGATCGCAAGACTAAGGCCAACGAGGCGGAACCTCGGTGGCGTGCGTGATAGGCTGGTTCTCACCAGGGTCAGTCCTATCACAAAATTCGAGTTTATAACCTCACTCTGCTTGGTAAGGCAGAGCCCTATGTTAGTCAAATAGGCACCCCCCGGTTTCTTAGTGAAACTCATCAAGGTGAGGTTTGGTGGGCTAGCTTATAGCTATTCTATCACTCAGGGATCCAGAATGGAGCAACTGGGGGTGACGCGGAAGCCACCCGGGTGGGGTAAGATATGATATCAAGCGGCCTCATGCAGGTAACCAAACCAGCGTAGGAAGCTTATCTATTTAGATAATAGGCTTGCTTCCATCTGGAAAACTTTTTTTATAGGATATCTATAGTTAGACTCATCCAATGGTGGAAGATCTTCGGCTACTAAAGTCAATGTGTAATAAGTTGATTTTAGTAGTCACTGATGGTCTAACCTAACCAAGGAGCTCTGTATCGGAGCATACCTCTTTGCCAAGCAGGTAGTTTGAATCGCCGGCGCTTCTTGATGGCATTCCCGGCCTACGAGGTTCTTAACTAAACTCTGAGATTTGATAGATAGCAATAAGTTCCGCCGTCACACTATCTGGTTCAGGAAGTTCTCTAGCTTGATTTGAGCTCATTGGCTCACCAAGAGTCATTCCTTTATCGATGGGCAATAAAAGACAACTGTGAGGCTGCAGAGGGGAAGAAAGGATAAATTGAGAATAGAAGCTTTACGTCACCGGTTCGTTAGTAAACTGGGACACGTTTAGCATGGGTAAAGGTCGGTGAGAAAGTGATGATTTGAGGCGTTGAAATAGGTAGCCAGTTTAGGTAGGGCTAAAATGAACTTTAATCCAAAAAGAAAGACCGAGAAAACGCTCAACTGGCAGGATTGAACTGTCACTAAAGAGGGAAAAGTGATTGCTTCAAATTTTCCCGATAAAATGGCACATTCACATTGAAGATAATCGGCTGGCTGTGGGCTTGAAGGAAGAGAAGAATTCAAGGATAGCTTTGGTAACTATTTTCCCCACAATGCTCCAGCTGGATTGAAAGAATTCAGCAGTAAAACCGTCAGGTCCTTGTGCCTTATTTGCCTTACGAAAGATTGTCTTCTTAACATCATCAGCCAGCCGTCATAAGAGCCACCAGTGCAGATCCTTGCTCATCAGTGATAAAATGGCTTAGCAATGATCTGATCTCTTCAGTGTCACCACCTCAACCATTGCTATCTGCAGTTCCAAGGAAATTCTTGAAATGCTGCAAGAATTCCTTTTTAATCAAAGCAGGTTCCTCAATCTCCTGTAGCAGAGGTGATAGATAGAATTCTGCTCTTAGCAGCTTTGGCTTTGACAACTTTGTGAAAATAGCTAGTGTTTTGATCACCAACTTCAAGCCTGTTTACTCGGGATTTCTGTTTCATAAACTGCTCCTCAGGCAGGACACTTGCTTTCTTTTAATGGTTTACCCACAGACCTGAGGGTTAAGGCTCTCACCTTCTTTTCAAATCAAAGAAAGAAGAGCCCGGACCTTTCCCACCTCCCTCAGTTTTTAGTATTAATTTCTTTTATCCTTTTTGTTTTAAGCGTACTTAACCTGAACCCTGTCTATGAGTAAAGCAATCTTTGGAATCTTTCCTAATCCGCTTTCTCTTTTTCTTATGCCTTGGGAGCCCAGTCTTTAGGAGAAGCAGCTGCTCACTCGTGACTAAGGAATGAATGCCTGGTTATGTCAAACTATCCTCAATCTCTTTCCCCTATCGGAGTTGGAGATAGGTACACGCGTAATAAAAGAAAGCTTTGACAGATCCATCGATCACGTTAAGTGCACATAGCCCCTCTCGGTTGGTTGCTTTTCGCCCTACCTCTTTCGCTAAGACCCTTGTCCTGTCCCTAGATATAGCACGTTTAGGAACCTATCCTAGAGATTGTGTGCCAAGAGTGGGACATTTCTCTTAATAGTAAAGGCGTAAAGGCTCAACTAGAGATCTTCTTTCGGTTCTTCCTTTTCTAACCTGAGAGACCCACTACTCCGTTTTTTCCATTCGCTACTTTTTGTAATTGCTGAAATTGGTGGAAATGGATCCTATCTATTTAGCGTGATTCTTCAGGAACCCTCGGGCGAAAAAAATAAGAATTCTTCTTCTATCTTTCTTTGTCTCCTCGGTTCCTGCCTGGGTGAGTAGAAAGGGGTCGATGAAAGGCCATTCTATCTACGAGTCTATCGGAGAGCCAGTCGGTACATCGTTACGGATTCATAGCGAAGCCCTTTCTCATTTCAGCCATTGGTGATTGCCCATCTACATCAATAAGAATGAGGCATGACTTCTTTTCCAGTAGCTATGCCTGAACTGAACCTCGTACAAGACTTTCTTTCCGGCCTTACGCTTCCCAGTCTCAGGAAAAGAATAGCTCTTTCGGTCAAAGTCGATAAGGATCAAAGTCCAATAGCTAGGGTGGGATTGTCCTCTGTTCTCAACTCGGGAAGGAAATAAATAAGCATGGATTCACCTATTCCAGAAAAAAAGAAATATGCTTTAGGTTTAGCTTTCGAAAAAGACAAGGCCTTACAACAGCTCATTCCCGGAAGAAAAAGAAGAGGATTCTAAGCCCGCCTAGAGTATAGCTTCCAGCTCGGCTAAGCAAGGACTCCATCCTAAGTAAAGCAGTCTGAAAGATGCCACTTGCACTATATATATAATGCATTTTCCTGGTACACCAAGCCGAAGCAGCTCAGCCGTTGAAGCGACCTCTAAGCCAAAGAGAGAGTATATGACGCTACCCCTACTGTCAGGGAGAGGGTCTTTGTCCTCGAGGGAAGGAAGCGTAAGCCAAGCCAGCTTAACTAATGACTGGTCATTATTACCGAGTTCGTTCCAACGACTACGACCGAGCCTTTTTTCTTTTCATCCTTAGCGCCTCGGTCTAGAGAACTCCAATATTTACGGATAGGGACTTAAAATTATTAATTAGCCTTGTCTTGACTAGCCTAGTAGCTCTGGTTGCTGAACTATTGATGAAGGCTTGTCGTAGATCAGCTTTTATTAACTACCGGAGATGGCTTTATTGCCATTTCTTTCTTCGCCGACCCGCCTCCCGCTTAGAGCATGAAAGGGGAGAAGGAATAAGTCTTACCTGAGTAAGCCTTAGGCCTTAGGGGAGTCACCTTCCGATCCGGATTCAATGATTAAGGAGTTTGAGTGAACACCCGGTGAAATGGATTTAGGAAAGCACGTGCCATCCTTGGTTCTTGCTCCAGTTGTCGGACTAGGAGCAGCTATATCATCCGCAGCAGATCTTATAGAGGAAGAAGTGATGCTTTTGGACGTCTTTCACGAAGGCTATAAGCATCGATCTTGCCTTGGTGTTGACCCGAGGGAGAAGCCCTTTACTTATTCTTTTGCGGCAGGAGCACTGTCTTAACTTAATTTATTCAAAAACCCTTCTTGCTAGACTTTCCATATTGCTAATCTCGAGCAAAGAAAAGAGTTTTCTTCAATCAGAGAGTTGGCTTAGTAAGTAGGAAGAAGCGGGTTAGATAATAGAGACTGATCTAAAGGCGAATCTGCCAAACTTAAAAGAAAGAGCCCACTGCAAATCCTCTATCTAGTTTAGATTACACAGTTGGTCAACAGACTTGAAAATCTGAACCCGAAGTGGATGCCCCGGATCTTTAATTCTTTGACAAAGAGTCAGCTTCCTTCTTAGTAGATGGACGAGGGCGGCACTGCCATACATAGTCACCCATAGGAAGGACTTTATTCACATAGTCTATGATCCGGCAAGTCGAACCTGGCGAAGTCTACTCTCCCTAGAAGCTGATGTTGGTTGTTGGCTAGGTATACCCGGATTCGGTTTACCCATGGAACTTGTGATTCCCTTGCGATCTTGTCTTCCTACTATAGAAAGAAGGATCAGCGCACGGATCAGGCTTTTGTGGAAATAGGCGAATGCTATGCCTAAAGTAAAGGAAAGGTAAGTCAAGGCCCGGGCTTCCAATGCAATACCTTCTTCCTTTACTGCTTTACTTTGTTTGCCTATCCACTGTTTGTTAAGGGCATACCCCCAGGTGCTATTGACTCAGCTCTTGGGGATATCATAGGAAAGAATGAAGCGAGGGACGAAAGCATCTTAGTGAAAGGATAGGATAGCCAAAGCATTCATATTCTATGCTTAAGTAAAGTCCTCACTGCCACGCCATTCACTTCTTTCTACGCTAAAAGATCACAGGCTTGTTAGCGATGTGGAGTCAGATTCCTACTGACCCCTTGCTTGAACCTAAAGTATACTTAACTGAGCAAGCTAGGCAGAAATCACAGTCGTAAATAGACAAGATTGTCCTACCTTCTAGTCAGACGGAAGATAAAGTAAATCCTTACCCTAATACACAGCTTCAAACTGGGCGTAGGTTCGCTGGAAAGTGAGTCTTCATCGAGTAATTTGATTAGCATCCTGCCTTTCCTGGAACTTATTCACTCGGAGTGGAATCGAACCACGAAGGATTTTCAGTCCTTTGCTCTAACCAGCTCCCCGAAAACAAGGTTCAACTCTTTCTTTGTTGAGGCCACTTGTGTAGGAAAGCCCTTGATCGAATAGCGGGGTCTGCTGAAGAGCGACCCACGTCTTCCTCGTCATACAGCACAGAAGTCTGACTTCCACCTCAAATGCAACTTCTTATTGACAAATTGCAACCGGAGTTTGCCATGACTGATCATAGTTTTCGAAAGAAGATCGAGAAAAGAAGCCAAGACCCTTCTACCGTACCGAATTACGCTTTCACCAGGAGCGTAGCGAAAAACAAAAAGTAAGATTTTGGTCCGGCTTACTCTCTATACTTAACATATCTTGCTTCCCTATCACCATCTCTTCGGAATGGAACTGAATTCGTACTCCCCAGGCTACGCACTCACGATACCCCCACAATCTAGTATAAATAGTGGCCGTTCACGTCAGGAAGGAAAAGAAGAAAGAGGGAGGACGGATCCCAAGGGTAACTTCAAAAGCAAACATGCTTACCATATGGCTGCTCATCAAGACTCTCAGTCAGCAAAGACTCCAATCGAGTGACTGGAAGTGGATTTGCCCAAACTACTCCTAGAGTGAACGACTTCCTCTGGCTTTGTGCCCATGATCGTCTAGCCCTTCTCCACACTCGGCACATTAGTCAGGGATCCTGTTGGTGCCAAGGAATCAATGAAAGCACCGACCATGTCCTCATAACCTGCCCTAAAGCTACTAAATTCTGGCCTCCCCTCTGATCTAAACAAGCAAGCCTAACCATGGACTTCGTGAGTGGCTCAAGAATGGAATCCAATAAAATATCACTTCTGCCCATGCTAATCTTCCTTGGGCATTCTATTTCCCCTTGCGTGCTGGACACTCTTGTCCGAAACAAAGAAGCCCTGGACCCAAACAAAAAAAAGGCTTTGTTGGCAATCCTTATTATATAAATAAATGAAAGTCTTCAATTTAGACTTTATATTTATTTATAATAAGCAAAGCAGGACTTATTCTTTCTTATCTAGTTACAGCTGATAGGGAAAGCTCTTGTACTCTATAAAGCAAAGCTAGTCTCATAAGACTAGCTAAAATAAAAGATTCCATATGCCAAAGCTTGGAGTGGGAGTTCGGTTCGATCCCTCCTGGAAACTTTCTTTACTTCACAAGAGTCCCCCTCGGATCAGAGAACTGGCTTGACACAGCCAAAGAAAAGAGGATAGTTCGATCCCAGATTGAACCGAAGCCTACTTCCTTTTTCTCGGGATCTTTATCTTTCTTTCGGGAAAGGGAACAGCACCCTACTATGAATAACAGCAGTTCCTAGCCTGGGCATCATATCATAACTTTTATATACACTATTTATTAATTAGTCATAACACCACAATCCAACAGACCTTCCCCACTAGACTGGAGTAGCGAGAAGAGAAGCCTACCTAGGACAGAAAAAGCACAAAGTCAAAGACAGAAGAAAGGGGCCGAGGAAGAACCTGAGATCATGTCGTAGGGATCAGAGATCCTGACTGAGGTTAGTCAATCAGTGGCAGCTCAACCATAATCAGAGGAACGGGCCACTATCGATTAGACAAGAACTGGCCTTTCTTTTTGTTAAAGAAATAAGACAGCCGGCGCAAAAGCTACAATACAGGAATCATAGAAGCTCAAGCCCTCAACTCGACCTGAGAAAACAGCTGCGGTTAGGCAAGGAAGGGCTGTCATAGCATCGATGAGTTCGCGCCTTCTATTCGAGTAGAGATCCCCACCCAGGTCTGTCTGTGGGAGAAGAAGGGCTGAAGCAAGGAGTGGAGTTTTCTCCCCATCTCGCCCAACACCAGAAACTATAGATTCTCCAAGAACTTGGCTGGGCTTTAACTTCTAGCGTGGAAGAAAGGGCAACGAGTTCTACTACTTACCCAACTTTGTGACATAGCGATAGCGGATAAAGGAAGTATAAGAGTTCCACCGCCCTTACTTAAGGGTCAGGCAGAAGAGCAGCCTTTAGGCAGACTCTAGTATACCACCAGATGGAATAGCTGCGGCAAAGAGGGCGGAAAGAAGAAGAGCTCAAGGCCGCCACAACATTAGATTCGCTACCTCTCTCTGATTAGCGATAGGGGCTGTCAGCCAACAAAGCGATGGGAGCGAGACGGCCAGAAGCGGAGGATCAATCGACTGGAATAGCCCTTAACTCCTCACGCAACGCGCACTCTAATGATTCATTAAATGGATCACGGAATAAGACGTATCCGAGATTAATTCTTTTTTCATTATATGAGTGGAAAGACAGGGAGAAAAGCATTGATAGTTTTCCAGTTCCACCGCTTGCCTTAATTTAATATAATAAGCCCGAGGGGACAAGAGAAGAGCAATAAAAGGCCCAGCCTTGATTGTTGTAGCTTCAAGCCACTCAAGCAAAGAGAAAGCCCTTGTTCAAGCTTGGAGCAAAGACCAATGGAAAAGGTGAAGGATCTCCGCAGCTAAACCATCGACAGGTTCTCATATAATGGGCTAGCGTCCGGTTTAATACAATGAAAAAGGGGAAGAAGCGGATCGGGATTTGGAAGATCAACCACGAGCTCTATTGATTCTCCAATCCACTGGGCAAAGACATACCTGGCATACTCAGACTAAGATGTTCAGCATATCCGAATTCTAATCTATAGTCACGAATTTTTCGATTCCTGAATCTGAAACTCTCGTCATCGAATCTGTCAGTTAGGGATCGAGTCATTCTTGATCACTAGTTCTCTCTTGATCTCTGATTCTGAGGTCATGTCAAGGTTGTTTTTTCTGAGAGTCTTCGGTTGGCGGGGACCGGCTTCGCGAGACCATTTCGATCCACACTGGAGAAGTCCTCTCTCGGGCTAGGATCTATTGGGCGGAGGTGATCCTTTCTTTACTAGAGGAGATGGAAAGGAAGAGGCGCCAATTTAGGTGCTTGCTTCCCCTGCACCTAGAGGATCTAACACTGATGGTGACTATAGATCTGGAAGTTACTTAGATGCTTGCTGGTTATAAAAGCTACTCAATCTGGTACTTGGGACTAAAAACCAGCTCCTGCCTTTCTTTGCTTCTAATGATAGAAAGGAGGGGAGGGAAGGATGCAAGCCAGACAGAGGGAAAGCCCGTAGCTTCACGGGGCTGTTCTTTACTCAACATATGCAACTAAGTCTACTAAATAGACTCCTGCCTTTTCCTCTACCAGATTTTCGGTTCCGTTCCGTCAGGTGCTTTAATAGCTCGATCTGGAACCAACCTATGGTACTGTCTATGCCCATCATGCTATTAGGTTAACAACCGGCTATGGAGCTTGTTATGTTCCTGCCCCTGCTCTCTCTGTTGACTCTGCTGCGGGCGTCCCCTCCAGGGGTCTATCTGCTACTTAGTCAACAGGCTCTGGTCCCGGATCAACAAGGTCATCTACTGGAACTGCGCCTAGATATGCGTACACTGGAATGCTGGCACTGGAAAGGAATTGGACTATATGATGGTGGGACATTCCCCTATCCACGCCGGTCCATCCACACTTCTACTGGGTGGGATATTTTGCTATATCGGAACAGGGAAAGATACTGGACGGAGTTGTGCTTTTCCCACCTTGGCCAGGAAGAGATGTGAGACGAGGTTCTTCAACCATTACTTTTCTTCAACTTTTAATTCCGTTCTGTCAGGGTCAAGATCAGGTGGTAGCTTATTTGCTGTTGCTGGTGCTACTGGAGGATCTGGGTCTCGCTTACGAACATCAGAATCTTTCGATCCCAAACATAAAAATATAGATCACTAGCATCCGGCTCTTCCTAACGATCACGAAAGACAGAACCCCGATAACTAGCACTAGGATCCCTACTTGAAGTTAATTCTGGATCTTACTCCCGATAACGAAGATCATAATCTCTATTACGAGCATCCGTAACTGCATAGCATCAGAATCTCACTATCGATCTGTAGTTGGCCAGAAGCATAGGCTAGGCACCATAGAACATGCCACAGTGCATGCCATAGCGATGATGACCACCATAGTAGTGGATAGGCATATTAGTGTTAGCCACCTTTTTCAAAATAATTTCCAAGTCTTCCTACTCGTTGACCAATTCCTGTTGCTTCAGCTCCCGTTCCTTCACGAGCATCTACACCCGCTCTGGTTCTTCCTGTTGTTTGCTTCCTGCTTGTATCATTCAACCTGTGTAAACCACTGTTTAATGTAAAGAAAGGGGTACCACTTTCATAAGCCACTGTCAACCACTATAATAAGAGCTAAAGGACTATGAACCTTAAGATTGCACGAACAATGGATCGAGTAAATAGGAATCGGGGAGGAATCGAACCTCCCGGCCGGCTAGCCCGCGTTCCAACCGATCCGCCTCCATCCTCCACTCCGTCCTTCGTTCTCCCTTAGAATCAATAGGAATACTATCTGTCTTTTCACCGCTCCGTGGGTAGTCCTATGCATAGTCCACTAGAAGTGATTAAGGGTCTGCCCAGTTAGAGTTTAGTTATTTATCAAAATATTATTATATAAGCCAAAAGGAACTCTTTTTATCTTCCAGTTCCCGGGTGGCCCACTTTCTTACTTGTCGCAACCGTCTCTCAATTGCTAAATCATCAAGGAAGTTCTCAAGGATTAGAGCGATGTCCTTTTTTTTCTTTTTTTTTAAGACGTTTTCTTTCCCCCGACCTATGACTCGCTTGTTCAGTACTGCTAACTATTATAGGAGGATGCCGTCCCCTCGGGACTACCTGTAGTTTCGGTTGTTGAATCTCGTGCAAGTTAGGTTGTGCTTGTATTGGCTGTAAGCAGAACGTAGGCGCTTTAGGTAGGTGTGTGTTGACCACGCACTCTCGCGTCATGTAATGTCGTATGATAGGATAGAGGTGGTGTGGTGATTGACCTCAATGCTAATGGTTATCCCCACCCCAAGGTTTAACGAATGAAGCTATGATCATACCCGGATAGAAATGACGGTCTTCCTCTGATGTCTCCAAGCCGGCCATAATAGAATAGATAGGCAAAGCAGCCAATAGCAGTCTGTTTTAGCCTATCGATAGATAGTAGGTTGCTTCCAAGCTCAAACCATTTAAAACTGAATTGCTACTGTATTCTTGTTATTGATAGAGTGGTATTATCCGCCCCTGTCAAATAAAGAAAGTAGAGGGAGAGAAAGAAAAAGAGCAAAGGATTTACAAGTCTAATGGGAGAGGAATGGCTGACACGTTGACTGCCTTCGAGAAAAATAGAACCCAAGCGGTCTAAGCCCCGGGACGGACCCCAACCGAAAGAAAGGCGCTAGACAGACTAACGGCAAGCGAGATAAAGAAAGCAGCTGGCCCTATGTGTAAAACCTTGCCGCGGGAGAGTCTTTCTCCAATGAGAATAAAGCAAGTTTTTTGGCAAGACAAGAAAGGAACTCGCCCTTTGACACCACACCAAGGAAGGGATAAGAGCAGATTGCTGGCGATGACTTGGTGAAAGGAATCTATGAGAGAAGGTTCTCAAACCGGGTTCCGACCGAATAGAGCGCGGAGCCAACGAGTCTTTAAGTAAGTGGGCGTTAAGCGTAACGAGTCTAAGGGCGGGATAAAGCTTGAAAGGAATGGACGGGCGTAGGCTTAATAGTGAACGCAGACCCCCCTGCTTATAGATATGAGATCAATGACTTAAAAGACAGATACCGGCCGAGAGAAACTGTTAGACTTCTTTATTGCGTTGCGAAGAGAGATCGAAGACGAAGATTTTCTGACGCAGTGCGGGCACTGGATGGAATAGACAGAAAATATAACAACCCACCGGAAGGGCCTCAGGAGCACCAATCTCCCCCGGCAAACATCTATCTGCACGAAGCCGACCGGAAGAAATATGAAAAAAAAGATGCTTTGGGAGTGTGAGATACGCAAACGGGGAGTACGCAGCCGAACAACCGCAGGGGCTTCCAGCAGTGATAGCTGAACTAACCAGATGGGCCACCCAAAACATGGAGCTGACATTTAAATAAATAGGAAATCAACGTCGGATCCCGGCCGGCTATCCGAAAAACGCAAACTGAAGCGGGGGATCACAAAAAAATGCAACACAAAAGGGGCGAACCAAGCGCTTGCGCGAAGGGAGAAGCGAATCAACCAGAATGGAGACAGGGAGGAGAGGCGAAAGAGAGATTTTCGAGCCTGCAAAAAAAAAGCAACAACGGCTGAAAAGCCTTTGCGCGCTAGCTTGTAATTTAGGGGGTAGGGATACCCCTTTCTAAAACTTATATTTAATATAAGGAAGAATAAGGCCCTTTTTTGTTTGGAGTTTTCCCCAACCTAAGGGCTTACGTTTTTCAGCAGCATCGCACTGCCGCATAAACAATGGGCTGGGCTGGATGGGCTTCTCTGGAAAGGAATAAGGAATAGTGAAAAGCCATGTCACTTGGAACGGAACTGGTTGCTTATTTACTTTTTTTTAGTAATACCACTTTGCTTTGGTAAGCAAAATTTAATTATATTATTATTATTATTAGGCATGGTAGCTTACAAGACAAAAGCTAGCTTCTAGATGTTCTTTGCCTGAACATATGGAGGAAGCAAACTTCTGGCCTCTGTACCAGTAGTGGAGTGGCTTGCTACTGAAAATCCGAAAAGGAAAATGGAGCAAGGCAAGGGAGAAATAAGTTGTCCCCTCTTCTCTGGTAACCCGCCGCCGGTCATATCGAGTGCTCCGCCCGCCACCGCATATGTAGAAAAATAGGGAGCGGGGAAGGAAGAACAACCGTTTGACTTTGGCACACGAGGTGGCGGGTTTGGCTGGGTAACATAATGGAAATGTATCGGACTGCAAATCCTGGAATGACGGTTCGACCCCGTCCTTGGCCTCGGGGAGTGGCGAGCAGCACGGAACTTTCATTAATCAAATGGCATAAAGAAAAGGGGGGCTTTCCTTTGTTAGAAATCCACAAACAACATTCTGGAACTTCCAAACCAAAGAAATGCAACATGAGAAGTTTTACGTTACGCTTCAATAGAATTAATTCGGTAAGGGTAGAATACGCCCCATGGTCGATTGAAGGTCCTGTGCCACTTGAACTCAAATCTATCTTACCTTCCATCCATCTTTGTCCAGCCAGCCTGCTCATAAATGTTAGACCAACCAATCTCAGGGCTGACACAACCGAATTGGTTGAGGAAAAGTAAACCCCAGCGACCAAGCACTCCCGCCTCCAAAAGCGGAGACCGAACAACCGCCAGGTTGTCGAAGACACGTCTGAAGAGGAGGCGGGCGCCCTCTAAGTTGACCACCCTACCCACTAATGGACTATGAGGGGGGCAGGCGAACGGGAACCGACTGAGAACCCGAACCGCTTGACTGACCCCTTCATACATACTCGATTCATTAGGGTCGGGGATGGGTTAAACCAATAATAAAATAAGTGCAAAAAATCGCGCAAGCGAAGCCGGGAAACGGACCGCAGCGCAACGACTAGGACTCGTGTCAGAGGAGTTTTGAGCGTGAGCTACCACTCATGCAGCGGCAAGGACCCGCAACTCTCGCTCAAAGGGGACACCACAACTCGTATCCAGCTAGATCTTAGAAGAAAATCCATAGATTCCGAAGCTGCTACAACTAATTTGAGTTAATTATGCTGCGAGAGGAAGTCGTAGATTGCTACTAAGAACCTAACAGAACTTTGAAAGGAAGCCGGGCCTAGCTGCGATTCCAAGCATCTTTTTAAGATATTAGGAAGCATACTATATATTATATTATTTGCAACTATTCTCGAAGCATGGGTTATGCTATAAGGTAAGGCATCCCAAGGAGTGAAGCGGCTCAAAGGATTGGCAATTCAGCTCAGTCTGGTCTGAGGAGATGGGCTAGGCTACTCGCCCCATACATAGGAAGAGGGGGAAGTCAAGTACCTAGATCCAAGATCACGATATCCGGTTTGGTGGTAATATCCCGAGGAAGGGCATAAAAGAAAGCACCAAAGCAAACAAAGTCGATTCTTTGTTGAGTCAACTGGCAACTGGGATTGCAGCGGATCTAGTGGTTCTCCTATTCTATGGTCTTGCTGCTGAGAGAGAGTAAGAATAGAAAGCAGAAGCTCGCCCGAAAGGTTGGGAGAAAGACAAGGGATGATTCTTATAAGATACGAACTTGCGAAAGGAATGAAAAGGTATTCTACTAAGACGGGGACGGGTATTCCCGAAGATGCTTGACCTAAGAGATAGAGACGAGAACGAGACTAAGAAAATAAGATATTGGAGAGGAAAGAAGCAGTGCGAGTAGAGTAGGGGAGATAGGTCAAAGAAAGACAGTACTGAAAGGGGGAGAACCATTGAGTAGGGGGATAACCCCAACCCCAGAAAAGGAAGAGCTTAAGTTCTTTTAAAGACTTATTTCCAGTTCTCTTTAGTAGAGACATTAGGGGGGAAAACATTCTCACAAAGAAAGAAGAGCACCATAGTACTTACTATAGGGCGGAGCTCCCTGCTTAAGCTGAAAACCGCTGACTTGCTTGAAGAGCAGTAACTAGCTTACTTGAAAGAGAAAGACTTGAAAGGCAAGGCCTCTTTAGTAGCACCAGACAAAGCATTATTCTGAAGCAAAGCCAGGAAAGGTCAAAGACGCTCGACTAAGCAAAACAGTTGCAGAGTCTCATTCAAAGAGCTGATGTTGCGGTAAAGTCAAAAGAGAGTTCTGAGTTCACAACGTTCGAAGATGCTCTTAGATAGGAGCTTTGGTACGAGACGAAAGGGAGAGGGATAGGGCGGAAAGGCAACCTCTCTGCTAAAGCAGGAATAAGCTCCACCGGCTAGAGGGACGAGAGAGATGTTACTCGAACGACAGAATGGACGGGCACGGACAAAATGAATCGCCCGACAGGAGCATCAATGCCTTATTAGAATTAGAAAAGCAGATCAGGAGTTAAAGAGAGTTTTCGTTTTAAAAGAGAATCACACCTTCCTTTCTGCTTTTGCCCTTGCTTTAATGCGCCCGATTCCTTACCTTGAAAAAAGACGATTTGGCTTTGAAAGGAATTCCTCTCTTGCATTGCGGCTAAAGGCAGAATTGTTTTCGAATAAGCTGTTTGAAGGAATTGAATCCATAGTAGAACTACACCCATGCACAAGTTAATCCTTGAAGAGCGGGTAGGCATAGAATCGGACGGCGGAGGGAGCTCTTACTGCTCGAGAAGGGGCTATGAGACTGATGTTTGTTCTCGCATCCGCAATCGAAAGGGCAGGGGCAAGGAGTAGTTTAAATAGAACTAAGCAGAAGGGATTCAACGTATCCGGTCTCGCTTTCCATTTCCCTTACTAGCCAGACTAGACTCCCGATTGCCTGCCCGGGATAAAGAGGCTACTCTTTATCCGCCAAGGAGAAGGATTAGTTGCTATTTCTGTCTCCGCCATGCTAGCAATAGGAGATAGTTAGCTTTCAATCTACCTGTCCCAATCGGCATCCTAGAAGATCCCCGGCTAGGCAAGAGAGAGAGATCGACTAGCAACTTCTTTAAGTCAACTGCTATGCCTATCTCTTCTCTTTCACCAACTCTATCCTATAGAATGAGTTGCTTATTCTATCTGTCAGCTAGACAAGTAGAAGCTATGATTGGAAGCTAGCAGTATAGACTTGTTTCCTATTGGATTAAGCTAATCTAACTCGGAAATTTTGCTTAACACATGCAAGTCGTAGAACTACTTTACTCCCTGAGTCTAGATCTCCGATTCCAATCCTGCTTTAGTGCATCTTTTACTTGACAGTTGCATCGAGAAAGGCGTGGCCCCAGAAGTGCTTTTTCGGAGATAGCGAAAGAAGAGCAAGTAGTTTCTCCAAAAGTTCGTTTATTTCCTAAAGCAAATCCGAAGCCCCTCTGGATTAAAAACTTAGCCTTTGAAACCAACCCTCATTCTCTTATTGTGCAGGCAAAGGCCTGGGCGAGCGAGTTAGGGTTAGATTAGAGGGAGGGGGACTGGTCTTTCTTTATAGGACAAGGCAAAGACATATGGCTATTTCCCGGGGAGAGAAGCCACGCTTTGCTCTTGATGGTAATTTCGAAACGAAAAAAGGGTATAAGAACTGTTCTTGGAAGGCTTTGTCCCCGGTCTTCTTCTCCTAACTAAAATTCCATTCTTCAAGAAGGACGGCCAGCCCATAAGAGAAGAGGCTTATCCATGTAAAAAAACACAATAGACGAGCTCAGAAGACCTTGCCTTTGAGGCTAATTCGAAGAAAAAGATTCCGGAATAGTCCAACCGGGTGAACCAATTCTTATCCTTCTTCTCGTCCATCTTAGAAGAGACGAAAGGGAATCGAAGCACTCCCTTCGTTCTTTGATCGACGGTCTTTCTATGGGAATATGCTTTCTCGTCTTCTTTCGAAGCTTAAGGCCTTTCGATGCTTTGAATGAAGGTACAAAAGATAAGGCTTACCCCTTGCTCAAGTAAGTACCTCGGCGGTCCAATGAATTGCCACACACTCATTCATGTGCTAGGGGATAGACTATTGATCTGACTCTCATGGTCAATCAGTTTCAAGCTTGAAGGTAAGTGCAGTTATCCCGCCTTCATCCTGTCTTATTGCACGGGAATTCGATGCATCAACTATGGCCGTTCCCTCCTCCAATACCGCTTATTCATCTGCACCTTCTATGGAATATTGTTCAAAATGCCATTTCCTTTCCTTGCTCTTACCCTTAGTCAACTACGCTACTAAGATTAACAACACTGTAAGCAGGTTTACGGCAGAGAGAACGAGTAAAACATGGGGAAACAATGAATTACAAGCAAATGCAAGAGGAATAGGGTTATACCGAGCGAAAAGCAAGGTATAATAAGGAAAAACAGATTCTAAGAGTTAAGGTTTTAATGCGGTGTTTTCGCGGATCTGGGAAGCGCTGGTTCGAATCTAGCTCGTGACAAGACCAAAGGTCATTTACCCCTCCTATAATTCCGGAAACAGCTCTACGACCCAGAGGTTAGCGACTGCAACTAGCGTTGGTACGAGGGGAGAGGGAAGACTACTTGGAGCCTTACCGAACCAGCAACATATAATTGCGTATATAACACAAACACGTAATCTTAATCTGATCTGGAATGAAAGCTCTGATAGTTGAGACATAAATCTAGGGCCAATGAGTGCTACGGTAGTGCCTTGCGGGGTCGTAGCGCCAGTTACCGAGGGTTTTGATCCTTGAGGAGCTTTATTTCAATTGAAGATTTTTTTAGTGTTAAGTGTCAGTAGTAAGGGCGCATTTCACAATGATAAACATAATATACCTTGTTTAAGGGTTGGGTCTTGAATAAGAATAAGGAATAAAGTATTTATCACTCTCAGATAGAACTCTCTGATCGAATTGAAAGCTCTTGCTTGTTGTCTGTAGCGGTAGTATATACTTTCATCTCTATACCGGGGTTTCTTCCTTGTTGCTTGATAGTCCGGGAGGCTTAACTAAACAACAACAAAGAAACTATTTATAAATAAGATATTTTTTTGCGCTAATCTATAAGAGTCTCAATTAGCCGTTGCTTGTTCTTCCGCGGTAGCGCCGTTGCTTGTTTGGGTCGAGCGGCTTCAAACCTCCCTCTGCTCATCCATCTTCATTCCTAAGGCAAACATTTCAATTGAGTGACTGTAACTGCTATGGTTTACAGTCAATAGTTCTTAACCAACCCTTTCTCGCCGGCCGAGCTTTATAAAGCTTTAAGAGAGAAGAGTAAGGGGGACCTTCTTTTTCTCCAGCGGAGCCCCTCAGAAAGTAACCGGCGGCCGGTAGCTCTACTAAGCGAAGAACCGCTCGCTGCCTTTTCTTCGCGAATAACATGTGCAGGGAGCCGCCTAGGAGAAGAAAAGCAAGCTACCTTCCATCTATAGGCGGCAATGGTCAGAGCTGGTAAGCATGGTCACTGTATCGGCGGCCGGCGCTCCGCGTTCTATCTAGGTTCCGCTCTTACGTACGCCCCACCTCACATAGAATAAGGGGAACCCCTTCCATAGAAGAACCAACCCGTGTGGGTGAGAGGGGATTGAATCATTCATTCATCAGATACGTCTTCTTCCGTGATCCATTTCATGTCAACTCTAATTAGTTATCAAAAGGCCTACTTTACAAACAAAGGGAAGGTCGTTTCCCGGGAACCTTGCAACCTTGCGGTTCCCGGTAACCGGCCGCATCGGCCCGGTAACCTTCGTTACCGTCGGTTCCTGCAACCAAGCCTTTTGATTATGTCTTTCTGAAGGGCTTGCGGTTCATTACACCAAAGGCTTTCAGTGAACTATTGAAGCTATCGAGAGAGTACCAAATGCTGACGAAGGTTACCGACTTTCGGTGGACGCGGAGCCAACGAGTCTTTAAGTAAGTGGGCGTTAAGCGTAACGAGTCTAAGGTTACAGAAGCGTTCGCCAACTTTGATAGGTAAACGCTTTGCAAGCAAATAGAGCAGAGAGCTTACCGTCAGTTTCTATTAGAGTCGCGAGCTTGTTGTAGTCGGTCCGTGAAGGGAGAACTTGCTGCTTACTTGCTATATCCCCGCGTTCTTGCACGGCTCGTTCTTCGAGCCCTGCTTCTCCCTTCCCCCTCTCCCCGTTCGTTCTACCGTCCAAAAGCCGTATGGAGTATAGCCAAGTGGTAAGGCATCGGTTTTTGGTACCGGCATGCAAAGGTTCGAATCCTTTTACTCCAGATTATGAACACCCGATCGGATCTGTCAAGAGCGAGCTGACGACTACTGGGGAAGCGGCTGATTGCAGTCCCTGAGCCCAGCCCGGGAGGAATGCACGGTTCCCTGGCGCTTCATGGGACGGGCGTTCGCAGTCCCCCTCCCTCTAATCTAACCCTCCCCCGCTCCCCATAAGAATTTGAACTACGATCCCCTGGAGCAAAACGCTTTTGATACACTTTTGAATGCTGTCACCGAAAGTGTTAAAAAACTGACGGTAACACATAATTTTCCCTGCCGGAAAACAGGACATATTCAAAAATAGTCGAGCAGGTCATTCATTGGGGATCCGGCGGATCTACGTTATATGATATTGATTCTGATATTACGGAGTATGGCTTTGCCAGTAATTACTTTCACGAGGCATTAAATATCCTCTATTCTATTGGGGGGCCGGGGGTTGGTGGATAACGATGGACAGTAAGGATTGCGTAATATAAATTTTTCGGCCTCGCTTAGGTTCCTATCGATTCTCCCCGCCGTATTTTAGGATCACCTTTGACCTGCCCGACATGCTGTTGACTTGGAGATTAATTCTTCGGCCGTACCTTCTGCGGTCGTTACGCTTGGCTTGATTGTTGGGCTGGGACCGAAGAAAAGTAGAAGCCTCAACCGTGTCGAAGGCATTATAACTACAGTACGCTACCTCAAAAATAAAGATCTACATCCCGTCGCTACCCTTTCAGCCGCCCTTTAAATGTTCATCTTCCTGCGTGAGGGTGATCAGCGTTCTCGTTCACGAAGCCAACCGAGTTGCTCATGGGAAGGAGCATGTGAGGGAGAAGGACCAAACTTCGTCTCTTCGAACGGAGCCCTGGTTTCCTTTTTGATACTATGTAACACCTCCTCATCAACAGACGTTTCCCGAATAACCATTCATTTCATGAAAAACCTGCGCTTGTTAGCAGCTGAATCACTCTCTCCTCTCGTAGTGGGCCTTTTCTCATCCTTATCGTACGGGACTAGAGCAAGCTGGCTAAGTCGCATCTTCTGCTTTCTTTGCATTTTGCATTTGTCTTTCAAAAACCCGTTCTTGCTGTTCTTTCATCAGCAAATGTGGCAAACTACTGGTGGTCTTTTCTTCAACTATAAGATCTCTGCTCAAGTCTTTAGAAAGCAAGAGTCCTGCTGTTGGAGTAAAGGCATGCCTTTAGTTAAGGTAGCGAGTTACTTTCCGGCCGGTGAGATGGTCGTTATATTTAGAGAAAGTAAAGGCGCCCGATTGGAGCTCATTGGTTCAGCAGGAAGAGGAGGAAAGGATAATTTACTACGAGAGTGCAGGGATTTGCTCCTCAATAGGTATCGGGGTACGGATAGAGTACATTGAAACAGATTGCTTGGTCGCTTGAAGAATGGCTTTATACGACGTTAGTGAGAGCAGAGTCCAAAGCAAAACCAATTAAGCTATTATAATTATAGTATGATAATGAATTCATTGGTGGCAAAGCTCTAAGCCTGCAGACGGATATCTGTCGGGACCCGAGGATACCAGCGATGATGAGGTTCCCATGATGATGACATGCAACGTCATATCCGTCCGAACAGACTGAACATCTAAAGAGCTCGTCGTTGAGCTAGACCGGAAAGATGAACGCCGAGCTAAGGGCGAAATAGCCCGAGACTGTAAGGGGTGCTGAGAATGAGGTACATGTCTCTGTCGATTTAGACGGCCGTGGACCCCTAAATAGGCATTCAAAGCATGAGAAAGCCTTTGTTAAGCAAGGTAGGAGTAGGAGGGAGTCATTCTGTTAGGAAAGAAAGGTAAATCATTCTCGTAGGGCAGGCAGTAATTTCAGGTCTCGAAGGTACCTTATAAAGGCATCATCTAGTAGGGCATACGTTCCCCCATCCGTATCTATCATATGTGTTGGGTGAAGAGCTAAGACAATGCCTGGGCCGGGGGAAGAGTCTGCAACAAAATCAATTGAATAGACAGAGAAGTCCGGTAAGCGTATCGATTCAAGCAAGTCCGACTAGTTTAGGCGCCGCCTTCCAGACTTATGATGAACCGCCGGGTGGTATGAACTCCAGAGCCCTATTCTGGTTACAGAGTGTGGGTAGCCGACAAGTAGGTTAGCAAACAGGTGAATCAATAGGCTTTGCTCCTGCCTTCGCTTCCAGGAGAGAAAGAGTACTGGCCTGAAAGCTATTTTTACACAAGATAGGATGGGAGGGAGTTCTTGAATGCCGAATCCCTGTATTTCATACCCGTCGGTAGGCTTTCTTCCCGCGACCCGATTCCAGTGTATCGTAGAAAAGATACTTCGCTGCTGGTTTGGAACCCAGAGCAGACTCCGGTGATATTGAATCAGCCAGAAAGAAGGTTAACTCCTCACCTTTGAAATGGAGCTTGAGCTGCTAATAAGTCAATACCCTCTGTTCTTATTCCACCATTCAAACTTGGTTACTTCCTACGCTATTCGCCGGCATTGAACTATTCTCTCGACATTCTTCTTCATTCAGATACTATGAAAATATTTTAAGGAGCTGGTTGGTGATGCTCTTCCCATGGTTTACCACCGATGAGGAGTATTCTGCATGCCATCGACCTAGTACCTGGTGCTAGTTTCCCAAACCTGCCTGCTTATCGAATGCTACCTGCCTTTTAATTTAAGCCCCTTGCGCTAACATCGTTCAGTTCCCGGGCCCCTATCATCTGGGGATTCTATTTTCATACGTAGTCTTTCAACACTTGATTCAATGGTGTCAAGCTCCTTCTGCTTTGATGCTTCGCTTAGCGCTACTACTCCTATGATATTGATTTATTAAGTGCATGGCTGCGGGCGGGCAGGAGGTAACAAGAAAAAGAAGGTCTTTTTTCACTAACTAAAATCCCTCTTTGGATGAACATTTCATGGGATTCATTCTTCCAATACTTACTGAGAACAAGTACACCACCTTCTATTCTTAGCCGCAGAGAGCCCTCGTCACTAATTTATGGTGATTATTTATTGGCTTAGCCACACCGGTCAAGGGCCATTGGGAGACTACTAAGGAGAAAGTCTTCAGCAGAAGACTCACAAAGGGATACTGACAAGGCCAAAAACAAAATTAGGATTCGGGTGCTCTTGCCGAGGAAGAATGGAATGATTCTTGCCACTTTTTCTTCCCTTATGCCGATGCTGACTCTGATCGCCTTGAATACTATCCTTTCCTTAGGAATAGCAGGAAAGATCAGATCCATGAAGACTATGGGTCAGGGGTCAGGATATTTAGTTAAACCCGCCCCAGTCTTTAACCTGGGAATAAAATATTTAAAAAAGATCCTCCCGGAAAAGCAAGCTTGAACGTGTCGAGCAGAAGTCTTTCCAAAGCCAAGTATGGTTAAGCTTCTTGTCCCACCTCCTAATGGAAACTCGGTCTTTTTGTCCGACATGCCTAGAGAGCCTCTGACTACACTTCATGCCAGATCCTTGCTTGGGTTATCCTTTATCATTTTTTATAAGCTAGTTCACCTTATTTTTTTGGAAGACTCGGCTTGTCCATTAGCCTGAGCAAAGGTGTTGAGTGAATCATTTCAACAAAAACTATATATATTAGCAAACTCTTTTACTTGATCACCTGTGAAGACTCTACCTTGATCGGCAACCAAGGAAAAGGAATCCGAAGCTTCTTAACTACACGTCGAAGGTATTCTTCAATATCCTGATCTCGAAATTGCGTAAGATAAAGAAGCTCTTCATCGAATTAAAACAAGGTGTCGCTCCCGACAAATGAAACAGGGTCAGATGAAGGTACAGACGCGAACGGTCGGCGAGAGGGACAGTGAGAACACACAGCCGTGAACTCACTGGAGATGAAAAGAGTCGCCAGCTAGGCATTTTTATCCCGGAGGAAAGGTAATGCTGCATAAACCTAGAAAGATATGGATAAGACGGTTGCGAACCAGAGAGACTGAGAAAGGGGGTTGGTTACAACCTGGGAAGGTATTAGCACCCAGATTGTCCGTCGTACTCGACGGGATCCACACTTAAAAGATTTGTGTTTTAAGGGGGTAGTGTCAGTGCAATTTGTGTGTAAAAGAGCTGGAAGAAAATGTACAGGTGTCAGTATAAAGGAAGTGAAGTGTAAAATGTACAGTGTCAGTGTAGGAACAAAGATGAGATGCTCAAGAATATGAGGCTAAAGAATGAAGCTGGAAGAAGGGGGAATGTACAGAGACTTTTTGTTCGATAACCGTTAAGTTATGCCTACGTATCCTCTCGTGCAATGAGGAAGTCAGAACACCGTAGTTCGACCCAAAGAGACTGAAAGGTGAATTGACTTGTGAACTGCTTACTTGCCTATGCTCAAGTGTATGATCTGTCTGGCACAGATGCAAACTGTCTTGCATTAGACGGAAGAAGCAAGTTCTCGATTGTGAGTGAATGAGATGAGAAAAGAATCCCGAAGGAGACGATTATTGTTTGTTTTTGTATTTTCAGTCTTTTATTGCTTTTGAAATTTGTCATAAGTTAATGAGCTTAAGCCTAAACCAATGGGTTTAGTAAACTCACCACATCTTCCCTCTGATTAGGGGTAATGAGAATACCTTAAGTGTGAAGTCAGATTCTCACACTTAATCAACTTTGGTGTAGGATTAAGATCATTAACCTACTTGTGATTATTTAGATGTTTTTGTGATTTTTGTTTAGTGTTAAGTAATGAGGTTAAGCCATAATCATGGATTAAATAGACTCATTACACCATCCTAATAGAAGGATAATAGATGAGAATGTTTAAGCTGAGGAAAGCTCCTCAACTTAATCCATGATTAGGGATTAAACCCATGACAAAACAAGCCTTTGATTAAGATGGATTTTATTTAATGGTATGATGATGAAGTGAGTTTTATTGTTTGTAAGACAAACTTGAGGGGGACTTGTCCATTAACACTAGGGTTAGTCCTTCTTAACCACTTAAGGAAGAATTAGAACCCTAATGCAAGGCCCAAGTTACAAGTGTGATGTCTTGATACTTATTAAATGAATTGATTAAGAGATTTAAACACATTAAGGGTATAACACTTAGGATTAAAGTTATACACTCCATCCTAAGAGAAGGATGCAGGCATAAGCTTAATCACAAAGTCTTAAAGCCTTTAGGGTTTAGTCCCTGATTATGAGATGAGAAGAGAAGACTCAAAGAGACACAAAGGTGAAAACTAAGAGGGGGACTAATCAAGACCCTAATTCATTATCATGCTTGGATGATCCTAAGGTTTGTGAGGTTTTCAAGAACAATCTTCAGAAGAACCACCAGGAAGCAGATGAACAGGGTCAAGAGAAGCAAAGTGACTTGCTTCATTCAAGAAGTCAAGTCACTTGAAGAAAGAAAGTGGGAGGAAGAAGAATGAGCAAGCTCAAACTCAAACACATATAAGAATGCAGCAATGGATGCAAGAGAGATGAAAAGAAAAGTTATGAGAAGTGAAGGCAAATTCACTTCTCAAGTTTACTTACCACCTGAAATGTTAGAAAGAAATGCAATGCAATGCTAAATGAGATGAAATGGTATGATGCTAGACCAAACCAGAAGCATGTTGATGATGAAAATGATGCTATGAGGTGCTGCAAACAAGAGGCAAGGCATGGAGATGTTCATACAAGATTATGAATGCAAATGATGCAAGCTAAGGAGCATGCACAAGCATGGAAAGTTATGAATCATACAAGACAAATGACATGGCAAACATGCAATGCAATGGTCAAAGATGCTTCCTATATGTCCCAAGATGTCAAATGAATCACAAGAATGCACAAAATGCAAAGACAAGTCATGTTATGCAAGAGAATGCAAGAGGGATGCAAGAGAAAGCCCAAATTAGGGTTCATGGATCAAACATCAAACAAAAACCCAAAACAGAAGCAAACCCTAAGATAAAAAATGGAAAATGCCACCCAAAGAAACCCTAAACCTATAATGAACCACTGCCCAAAGGGGAACTCTCAACTCTCAACCAATCTTGAGTTATGAATTTTCTAAGTTATTAGGGTTTTTTTAGGGTTCTTAACAAAAGAAATGCCAAACAATTAGAAAATGAGGAAACAAATCATGGCCATTTTACCCTAGAAACTACATGCTAAACATAACACAATGCAAGAAGAATCAATGTCTCAACCTTCTCCAATAGGCAGAAATGATTTTTTGAACTTATGATCAAAATAGTGCATAAAAATTGATTTAATTCAATGAAAAATTCTTAAAATGCATCAAGATCAAAAAAGAAATTTGGTTTGAAGGTTGGACAATGTTTCTAAATGTCTTAGAACATTTCATGAATTTTTTTGTAATTTTTAAATACCTAAAAGTATTTTTAATTAATTAATTCTCATTAATCAACTAAAAATAATCTTTTAAATATTTAAAAATACCTTTTTAATGATAAAAAATAAAATAAAAATATTTTTGGGTCTTAAAAATTATTAAAACTTTAAGGAAAAAGTTTCATAATTTTTAAGGATTTTTAACTATTTTAAAATAATTATGCAAAATAAATGGAAAGAAAATGAATAAAAATTAAATAAAATGAAAGTATGCAGCATGAAGGGCTGAGATTCAATCTGGAAAGGGGACCATTGACCACGCGCCAAATCCAGTGGCCCACGTTTAAACTGACTAAATTCAATTAATTAAACTAATTAAAGTGATTAGGGTTTAATGACCACATCTGGACCCTTTATGCGCGCGGGAAGTCAACTTGTTCAACGCATCTGAGGGCTCAAATTCAAACTAACATTAATTACGTGATTAGGGCACAAATGACTCTCAGGTGGCCGGAGAAGACTTCCGGTCGTCTTCTCCGGCCAGCTCTCACCTGAAAACTACCCAAATCCCTCAAAACGCATCAAAAATGAAAAACAAGAACTGGGAAATGATCCTCACATCCTCACGAATCAAACCCCCATCCTAAAACACATTTATATTTCCTAAATGAGCTTAATCGAAGAAAAAGAAAACTAGGTCACGCAAGCTTCAGACACAAATTAAATGCTCATTTCGAAACCATTTTCAAAACCAATGGTACCAGAATGATCAGCAAGACATGAAGAACAAGTTTGTAACAAGAAAAATGATTTCTGGAAAAATTATTTTCGAGCTACCTGAGATTTGGAGCTTTCAACTTGAGGACTTTCTGGCCACTTTTCCTTGTGCAAACCACTCCACTTGATCCCCCAAAGATGTTTGAGTGCTCAAAATGAGTTTGTGCTGGCTGGATAATGAGTTTCGAAAGCTTCTGCTCAAGCTTGATCAGAAATGGCAATGGAGGTTCTGGCTCTTTCAGGTCATTGTGAATGATGGTTTGAGGTCCAAATGATGTATGGAGAAGCTTTGCAAGGTTTGTTTGGCTGTTTGTGAGCTAGGATGGAAGATTCGAATGGAACTGCAAACTGAAGTGAGAAATGGCAGTGGGATCTCTTGGCTGTTTCAGGCTTGTGTTCTTGGTGTTTTGTGATCTATGAGGCAGGGTGAGTTGAATGGAGGAAAAGGTTTGAGTGTTTGCAGGCTGTATAGAGAAATTCGAAAGCTTATGCAAAATGGAAGGTTTTTGTGAATGTGAGTGTGTCCAATGTTTCAGCCTTGCCTTGTGTTATGTTTAGCTTGCAAACTGTCCACATAATTCTCTCTCATTGGTCAGTTGACAAGACATGCCCTTTATTGATTGGTAAGGCAACTTTTGCAAAAAGTCAAATAATGTGTAAGAGAAGCATGGCTCATGATCTAGGCAAGTACATGGGCATGGGCTGGCGCAGCAAGGTGAGGTGAGAGGCTAGCAAAGCTCAGCATCCAAGGCTGCAAGTAGGAGGGAGCATGATCATGAGTTTTGCAACTTGTGACATTTTGGTTCACATGTGACTTCTTTGCCTAACCAAACATGAAACCATGACATTCTTGGTTCATTTCTGATTTTTAGGACTTAGAGAATGTTTATGTGTTGGTTTGAAGTGAATTAGAGGCTGCAATATGCATTGGTCCAAGACTTTGCAAAATTTCCAAATGAGGCATGCCTTGAAAATTAATGATTTTAGCCAACTTTGCATTGCCATAACTTTTGATCCAAGAAGAGTTTGATCATGTTCTTGTACTTTTTGAAAAGGGAAAGATGAGATCTACAACTTTCATGACCAAAGTTTTTCCATTTGAAGCCTTTTTGAATCATGAATCAAGGCTTGAAAAATGACCTAAAATGATGCATTCTTGAAAAGTCAACTATGCCCAAAAAGTCAACATTTGCAAAAACCCTAAATTCTTGATTTCTATGAACTTCAACCTTCTTCCATGATCAAATAAAGATCATATACACTCAAAATGATGAAGATCACCCATTGGTTGGGTCATTGGGGGGCCTCAGATGCCCTGATTTTGCACTGACTTGTCCAGAAAGTCAACTCTTGATCAGATAACTTCCCCATGGAATTTCTTCATGAAAATTGATATGCATACTCCCTATACCATATAGAGATCAATGGAAACAAGAATGACCAAAAAATTTGGAGTTATGGCCTCTGAAACCAAAACCCTAATTTTCAGTCAACTGTGCAGTCCATCCTGGCTCTGCATCCACTCAAACCCTAGTTCTTGTGATCCCTCTGCAATTTTGACTTTGAGGAGATGAAATATGATATAAGAACACACATGGACCCCTTTGAGTTGATTGGTTGCCTTTGGAATGGCTCAAGATGCTTTGGGATTGCTCAGATCACAAACCCTAGGTGCAGATGCCTTAGAAACTATCCAGTGAATCAAAAAATGAGATGTGAGATGATATGATGGTGTTTATGCATATGAGATGATCACAAGCCATGGTGTGAATGGGTGAGGGCAAATTTGGGGTGTTTACAGCTGCCCCTATTCAAACATGAGTTAGCTGTGCAGGATGTAAGCGACGGCTTAACAGGCCAAACAAGATAACTTGTGGTTGAATACCAAAGACAGTCCAAAATTTGCACTCACAGAATGAAGAAGAAAAGGGATATAGATTGTAAATGAAAAATAAAGTATATTGTAAAGTGGGCGACGGAGGGCGACCGTCGAGCAGAGGACGACTGCTGGGTAAAGAGCGATGACGGGGACGGCCGACATGCTGGGATAAATGCGGGAAATGAAGCAATGACGGGGACGGCCGACATGCTGGGGATAAAAAGTAAAGCTAAGACGGGGACGGCCGACTAGCTGGGGAAAGTAAGATAACATGATGGGGACGGCCATCAAGATAAAGTTGTAAAACTTTTTTGGGGATCGAATGAAACATGACGGGGACGGCCATCAAGTTCATAAAGCAAAGTAACCAACGATGGGGACGGCCATCGGGCTAAAAGGAAAAGGAACCACGACGGGGACGGCCATCGGGTTAAAGAATAAATGAAATAAACAGATGATGGGGTACGGCCATCGGGTTAAAGAATGAATGAAATAAACAGATGATGGGGTACGGCCATCAAAGGTGAAGGACGATCACCTAGCAGGGGACGGCTGCTCTGTGGGGAAAGAAATATGATGGGGACGGCCATCAAAGGTGGAGGACGACCACCTGGCAGGGTACGGCTGCCGAAAATGTCAACGATGGGGACGGCCATCGGATAGAAAAGGTCAACGATGGGGACGGCCATCGGACGAGCATGATGGAGGACGACCATCAAGAAGTGGAGGACGACCACTCAGCAGGGGACGGCTGCTCTCAAGGTTTATCATGACATAGGACGAATGTCAGATAACCAAAATCAACAATGGGGACGGCCATTGGATAAAGTGATGAAGGACGATCATCAAAAGGTGGAGGACGACCACCTAGCAGGGGACAGCTGCTAAAATCAACGATGGGGACGGCCATCGGACGAGCATGATGGAGGACGACCATTAAGAAGTGGAGGAAGACCACTCAGCAGGGTACGGCTGCTCTCAGGGTTATCATAACACAGGACGAGTGTTAGATAAAAAGAAAAAATTGTTTTGTTGGCGATCTACTGGGGAGATAGTAAACACGGACGAGCGTTTACATCCAAGAAACAAAAGGTATAAGTGTTTGGTATTGTGTATAGATTAAAGATGCGGACGAGCATCCTTAAGACTATGATACGGACGAGTATCATGTAGAAACAAACTGACACATGTTCAGAGATGATGATACGGACGAGTATCAACTGGTTAACAAAGAACACGGACGAGTGTTGCATCTGAAAGAATTCTTCTGGGGAATAATAGACACAGGCGAGTATCTATATTCAAGAAGACACAAGTGTTTGACACGGTGTATGGATTAAAGATGCGGACGAGCATCCTTAAGACTATGATACGGACGAGTATCACGTAGAAACAAACACTAGACGCAATGTTCTGAGATGATGGTACGGACGAGTACCAACTGGTTAACAAAGAACAAGGACTACTGTCGAATCTGCGGGGATATGAGTGATGATGTATACAAGATACGGACGAGTATCTGTATAAGTGTACCAATGAGTAGTGAGTATTGTATATGAGTGTTTATCTGCTGGAGAGAGTGACACGAACGAGTGTCAAAAGGAGAAAAGTAAAGTATAATAGTAATCAACAAGTATATGGGTTGTAGAAGTGTAAGTGACTGCGCTGGGGATATGACACGGACGGGTGCCAAAAGGTGTATATGTAGGTATATGTGAGTGCAAAGAGGGTGTCTTTGGCTTTCTGCGGGTGATTTGACGCGGACGGATGTCGGGAAGTATCTGTAATACGGGTGATATGTTTGTAAAGAGTGTTCAGGCGACTTTACTGGGGAAAGATGACACGGACGGGTGCCAAAAGGTGTATATGAGGGTGTTTGTGATTTGAGAGGCAGCTGCTTTTGCTGGGACTCTGGTGGGGACTCTGGGGGAAAGTAATCTGTATTCTGATGAATGGTTACTAATCACAAGCGTTCAATTCACAACATGACTTATGATTATGCTATGCATTTGATTTTTGCCGTAATGCTCCGTATTAGACGGAATGCTACGCTCTGGGGGGTGAATATGATGCGAATGCTATGATTATGCAAGGAGGCACAGATCCAGGATTCGGATCCCGTTGCCGCGAAGATCTCTGGTTGACCTGCTTGAAGTGAACATCCCAACTGGGGATGAGATCATTGGTAGATCTAATGATGTATCTGCTTGGGGATATAGGTCACTTATTGACATATCCTTATAATATGGGACCCAGCTGGGGTTTGCAGAAGCTTTCTGTACTCTGTTGTGATTTCTCCGTGCGTTGCTCTTCTGAATAGAAGCTGGGGATTCTGTGGGGGAGATGATTCCCTGACTTCTGCATTCTGCTGAGGAAGAATGGTTGGCACTACAGCTGGGGAATGCTGTTGATAACTCAGCTGGGGAGAGTAATGAGAGGCAACTCGGCTGGCGAGAAAACATCCTGAGTGTTAAACCTGTTAGTTGATTTGGCAACTTTGCTGGGGAAAGCAATGGGGAGCAACTCAGCTGGGGATAGAGCATTTCGGATGCTGAGATTGAGTGTATGCTGATTTGGCAGCTCCGCTGGGGAAATGGGCACCTTCTAGTGCCATGTGGAAGATAGACCGAGTTGATAATGATTCGCCTACTTGCTGAGACATAACCTGCATGCCCCAGGTTGCGTTCTGGATACCTGCAATCCTGCAAAGGTAAGGAAACGCGCAAATGATCCCGAGGTATCCTTTACTGGATTCCGTCATAGGAGTTAAGTACTTTCAAGAGTAATCACATTCCCTGTAAGCATGTGTTTCATTTTTTAGAGAAAGGCATCTGTACCTATGCAGTTGTATTTTTAGAGATATCAGACAATTCTTTGCAAAACATAAATGTAAAACGAAACATGACTGAAAATCTGATTTTATTAATTCGTGTGCCCTGGATTGGCAAGGTACAGTCAAAGAAGCATATCTCCTGAAATGAGGAAATTGTTACAAATTGAGAAATAAAGTGCTGGCGATGCTGACGACGCTTTAAGGAGCTTCCTCTTCTGCTATGACTCGTATGACAATGACGTTCTTCTCGTCTTGCTTTCTGGAGAGAGTTGATTCTGATTGAAGCTTGATCCTTTGGAGCTTACCAAGTTGTAGGTGATACAGACGAATTCAAAATGCAGTTGTTCGCTTATTCCCTTATTTTGCATGGATCGCCCTTTCGGGTTTTCGATCCATCGGGATACCCATTTTTGCCCGAGTTGTCCAATGCGGCTTTTCAACTCAGCGGGTGTACATTTTTTTTGTTTATTTTCCCTTATTTTTGCCCGAGTCTTTTATTCTGTTTTTGACTCGCCGGGATGCCCTATTTTTGCCTGGACTTACATTCTGTTTTTATGTCCAGCGGGTCACTTTATGCGAAGTATTTTTTAACTGCATCTGAATTCACAGGGGATGGGAAATCTTCACCATCCATGGTGCTGAGCATCAGTGCTCCACCGGAGAAAACTTTCTTTACCACGAATGGTCCTTCATAGTTTGGAGTCCATTTGCCCCTGTGGTCTGTATGAGGAGGGAGGATTCTTTTCAGCACAAGATCTCCTACTTGGTACTCTCGGTGCCTGACTTTCTGATCGAAGGCTCTCTTCATTCTCTTCTGATATAGCTGTCCATGACAGATTGCAGCCAATCTCTTCTCTTCGATCAGACTCAGTTGTTCGTATCGGGACCGAACCCATTCTGCTTCACTCAGTTTAACATCCATTAATACCCGCAACGAGGGTAGTTCAACTTCAACAGGCAGGACTGCTTCCATACCATACACAAGCTGATACGGTGTTGCCCCAGTGGATGTTCTGATTGACGTGCGGTACCCATGCAAGGCAAATGGTAGCATTTCATGCCAGTCTTTGTATGTGATTACCATCTTCTGCACAATCTTCTTGATATTCTTATTTGCCGCCTCAACAGCGCCATTCATCTTTGGCCTGTAAGGAGAAGAATTGTGATGTTGGATCTTGAAGTCCCGGCACAACTCTGCCATCATTTTGTTGTTTAGATTAGAACCATTATCAGTAATGATTCGCTCGGGCACTCCATACCGACAGATGATATCTCTCTTCAGGAATCTGGCTACCACTTGTCTTGTAACGTTTGCATATGAGGCTGCTTCAACCCACTTGGTGAAATAGTCGATGGCGACCAGGATGAATCTGTGGCCGTTCGAAGCAGTTGGCTCAATCTTGCCAATCATATCAATGCCCCACATGGCAAAGGGCCAGGGTGAAGACATGATGTTCAAAGGATTGGGAGGTACATGCACTTTATCTGCGTAGATCTGGCATTTGTGGCATTTTCTGGCGTAAGCACAACAGTCTGCATCCATTGTGATCCAGTAATAGCCTGATCTCAACAATTTCTTAGCCATTGCATGTCCTCCAGCATGGGTACCAAAAGAGCCTTCATGCACTTCATGCATCAGTAAATCTGCTTCCGTCTTATCAACACATCTGAGGAGTACCATGTCAAAGTTCCTCTTGTATAAAGACCCATCAGTGTTCAGGAAGAAACTTCCAGCAAGCCTTCTTAAAGTCTTCTTGTCATTGGAAGATGCCCCAGGTGGGTATGTCTGATCCTCCAAGAAGCACTTAATGTCATGGAACCAAGGCTTATCATCTTTTACAACATCCGCTGCAAATACATATGCTGGTCTATCAAGTCTTGATACTGAAATCTGAGGTACAAAGTTAGCCGTTTGAACTTTGATCATGGATGAAATGGTAGCAAGAGCATCTGCAAACTGATTCTCGTCCCGAGGGATATACTCAAGCTTGACTGTTGTGAAGAAAGTCAATAACCTCCTTGTATAATCCCTGTAAGGTATCAGATGATCTTGGTGGGTGTACCATTTTCCGTTGGTTTGATTAACTACCAGAGCTGAATCCCCGAATACAGTCAATGTCTTGATCCTGAGGTCAATGGCTTCCTCAAGACCCATAATGCAAGCTTCGTATTCAGCTTCGTTGTTAGTGCAGTTGAAAGTAAGTTTTGCCGAGAAAGGCATGTGAACTCCTTTGGGTGTAATGAGTACTGCACCAATACCACGACCACTCATGTTAACAGCCCCGTCAAACATCATAGTCCATTTTTCTTCTGGGTCAGGCCCTTCAGTGTGAATAGGCTCTTCATGATCTTTTGATTTAATGAACATGATGTCTTCATCAGGGAAGTCAAATCTCATAGGCTGGTAGTCATCAATGGGTTGCTCAGCAAGATATTCAGATAATACACTGCCTTTGATGGCTTTCTGAGATGTGTACTGTATGTCGTATTCTGTGAGAATCATTTGCCATCTTGCAACCCGTCCGGTAAGAGCTGGCTTCTCGAAAATGTACTTGACTGGGTCCATTTTTGAGATTAACAAGGTAGTGTGGGTCAACATATACTGCCTTAGTCGGCGAGCAGCCCACGCTAAAGCACAGCAAGTTTTCTCGAGCAGTGAATAACGTTGTTCACAGTCGGTAAACTTTTTGCTTAGGTAGTATATTGCATACTCTTTTCGACCAGACTCGTCATGCTGGCCCAGCACACACCCCATTGACTCTTCTAATACTGTCAAGTACATAATCAGAGGTCTTCCTTCAACTGGCGGCATAAGGATTGGAGGTTCTTGTAAATACTCCTTGATCTTGTCAAAAGCTTTCTGGCAATCTTCGTTCCACCTGACCGTTTGTTCCTTTCTTAGCAGCTTGAACAAGGGTTCACAGGTTGCTGTGAGGTGAGATATGAACCGTGAGATGTAGTTCAATCGACCTAAGAACCCTCGAACCTCTTTCTCAGTTTTCGGTGCAGGCATTTCTTGAATAGCCTTGACTTTATCAGGGTCAACTTCAATCCCCTTCTCACTCACAATAAAGCCCAACAGCTTACCGGATCGCACCCCAAATGTGCATTTGTTGGGGTTCAACTTCAGTTGGTACTTTCTCAGACGCTTGAATAACTTGAGCAGATTCACCAGGTGGTCTTCTTCAGTAAGGGACTTGGCAATCATATCATCCACATAACACTCGATTTCCTTGTGGATCATATCGTGGAATAATGTCACCATAGCCCGTTGATACGTTGCACCGGCATTCTTAATCCCAAATGGCATTACCTTGTAGCAGAACGTGCCCCAAGGTGTGATGAATGTTGTCTTCTCCATGTCTTCAGGTGACATCTTGATCTGATTATATCCTGAAAATCCGTCCATGAAGGAGAATACCGAGAACTGAGCCGTGTTGTCCACCAATACATCAATGTGAGGTAATGGGAAATCATCTTTCGGGCTGGCTCTATTCAGGTCCCGGTAGTCAACACACATTCTTACTCTGCCGTCTTTCTTAGGCACAGGTACTATGTTAGCAACCCACGGCGGATAGCTAGTTACGGCAAGGAACCCGGCGTCCCATTGCTTTTGTACCTCTTCCTTGATTTTCATAGCCATGTCTGGGCGAGTACGGCGCAGCTTCTGTTTAACTGGTGGGCATCCTTCCCTCAAAGGCAGCTTGTGCACCACTATATCAGTATCCAACCCTGGCATATCTTGGTATGACCAATCAAACACATCAACATACTCTTGAAGCAGATCTATCAGTTGTCTCTTCACTGAGTCTTGCAGGCAGGCCCCGATTTTAACTTCTTTCACGTCTTCGTCTGTACCAAGATTAATCACTTCAATCTCCTCCTGGTGAGGAGTAATAACCTTTTCCTCCTGTCTCAACAACCTGGCTAGCTCTTCAGGAAGCTCATATTCTTCATCAACCCCTTCATCAGCTTGATTGATTGGATTGTCAAAGTCATACGATGTCATAGCCGTGCTGTTGTCGGTGCTGTCAGGAAGGCACTCTCTGCAAGGGTTAAGTTTGTTCATTTTAGTGATTGATTTTAATCTTGCTTTAGAAAAAGTGAAATGAAGTTATCATTTTGAAAACACCGCCATTTATTTTTGTACAAAAAGAAAAATGGAAAAACAGTGAGCATAAAAGAAAAAGACTCGTTTGCAAAAAGATGTCTGATATTTCATTAATTTAATCTTGTTTGCACAAAAGTACAGATGGCCCTGGTTACAAAATGAGTCTTGTCATCTTGGGCAAGATGCAAGACTTGGATGCATGCTATAAAAAATACAGGAAATAATAATTACTCTGCATGAGTAACTCTTATAATTTCCTGGGAAGATCAGTTCGAGACACTGCTCCCCGGGATCTTTGGACGAATCCAATTCTCCAGATTGCGCTCCTCTTCCAGCTCGTCTTCCAGACAATTGATAGCATCAGGGGTAAGCATCCCCCCACTGACAAAACCTGGCTCTGCAGCAGCCTTTGCTTGATGTTGAGTTGGTTTGTAACCCAACCCAAACTTGTCTTCTTTTTTCTCCACCAATAGCAGTTTGCCCCAGCCTTGGGCAGTTCCTTCCTCAACAACCTTCCGGGCTTGTTGGTATGATGACATTGGAGTACCAGATACAGCAGATGCCTCATTCACATTCAAAGCTTCAAACCCCTGGCTCATTGTTTCATGGATCTCCCCATCCATTTCAATGTACTTATAGGTTGCCAGGTGGCTAACGAAAATATCCTCTTCCCCACAGATTGTGACAACTTGGCCTTCCCACTCAAATTTTAACTTTTGGTGAAGGGTAGACGTTATTGCGCCGGCGGCGTGAATCCAGGGTCTACCCAACAAACAGCTGTAGGCGAGCTGAATGTCCATCACATAAAAGATAGTTTTAAAGGTCTGTGGGCCAATTGTCACAGGTAGCTCAATCTCTCCCAGAACCGACCTCTTAGAACCATCAAAGGCTCTTACCACCAGGTTGCTGGGTCTCAATGCCAATCCATCATATTCTAACTTCACCAGAGCCTTCTTTGGTAAGACATTCAGGGAAGAACCTGTGTCCAACAGCACATGAGAAAGGACAGCTCCTTTGCATTCCATTGTTATGTGCAAGGCTTTGTTGTGGTTGCGGCCATCCACTGTCAGGTCAGAATTGGTAAACCCTAGCCCATTGCTAGCAGTAACATTTCCAACCACGGTTTCCAATTGGTTGACAGTAATCTCCTCGGGCACGTAAGCTGCGTGCAAGACTTTAAGTAGTGCATTCCGATGGGCCTCGGAGCACATAAGCAGTGAGAGGATAGAGATTTTGGATGGCGTCTGGTGAAGCTGATCCACAATTTTATAGTCACTCTTTTTGATGATCCGCATAAACTCATCAACTTCCTGATCAAATGGAGTCTTCAGGGCTTCTTTGGCAGCTGGATCTTCCTGCACCGGGCCTTTTCCCTTTGCCTTGGCAGCAGCTTCTGCTTCGGCAGTGGGTCTTTGAACTTGTGAAGCAAAGAGACGTCCGCTTCGGGTGAAGCCTCCGCCTCCCCCCACATTATCTACTTGTGGTGCAGGTGCTGATGTTTCAAGAGTGATTCTTTTCCCTTCACAGTACACGTCAGAGCCATAGTGCCAAGGGATGGCCCTATTGCTTTCATATGGTACTGGTCCAGGCACCGTGACAGTGACTGGACTGATTGCTGCTGCTGAAGGGACTGTAATTGTTTGTGGATCATAAAAGATTGTAACTGGTGCTCTAACGGGAGCGGCACCTTCTGAATGGTAGGCGGAATTATTTTCAGGATCGTAGAATATGGTAACAGTGGAGACATCTTCATGATTGATTGCTGGTGTTGTAGGAGGTATTGTTGGAAGGACTGTTGTTGTTGTTGATGGAGATTCGAAATGGAATGAAGCTGAAGTTGTAGCAGGAGAAACTGTTGAAAACTGATCATTTGGAAGGACAGGTGAAGCACTTGTTGATGTTGCTGATGAATTGTCGGGAACAATAGTTGTTGCATTTGTAGGAGGTTCTGAAACCGTTGTTGATGAAGTTGTCAGATTTGCCGGAAATGATGTAGTGATCTGTAGCAGGCCACTCTGAATAAGGCTGTCAATGCCATTCCTCAGGTCCTCGCACCCGTTCCATGAAATATTGCAGTATGGACATCCTAGTTCACACCCCGGAAATATATTGTTTTCACGGAGTTGAGCTTTGATTTCCACCAATGGCGTCCTGATCTGATCCACACTGGTTATTAAATAAGACGGTTGGTCTCCTTCAATAGCATTAATTCGGGGACCACCATGGTTTGGCATAGGGTTTTTATTGACATTGGGCGGAGGTGCAAAATTCAGAGCCTTGGAGTCTACCAAGTCTTGTACCTTCATATGCAGAGCCCTGCATTTTTCTGTACTGTGACCAGGTGCGTTTGAATGAAAAGCACACCTAGCATTAGAGTCATAGTTTCTTGGTAGACTGTTGGGATCCGGAGGTGCCAACGTTCTTAGCTCAACTAGGTTGAGTTTCAGAAGTTGTGGCAGCAAGGCAGCATACGGCATTGGGATCGGGTCGATCACTCTGTTAGCTTGGGATGGCCTCTGTTGGAATGGCCTCTGTTGATTGTTGTTGGTGTTGTTGTTGTTGTAGTTCCTTGGAGGGTATTGATTTTGTTGATACTGAGGTTGTTGTTGGAAATTTTGTTGCGGAGGTTGATAGACGGGCTGAGGATGAGCTGGAGTAGGGATAGTGACTGCTGCTATTGTTCTGGGAACATAATGGGGCCTACCCCTGCTGGTGTGAATGGCATTGGTCTCGCCAGTTCTTCTCGGGCCTGCAAAAGGCTTTCTTGTACCACTGGACGAACTAGCACCATTATCAGAAATTTTACCCATTTTCAATAGGCTTTCAATTCTCTCCCCGGCTATGACGACATCTGCAAAGCTGGTGGAGGAGAAGGCAGCTAGCCTATCAATATAGGTTCCCTGAAGGGTGTTCATGAACATATCAGCCATTTCTCTTTCGGACATTGGTGGCTGGACAGCAGCAGCAAGCTGTCTCCATCTTTGAGCATATTCTCTGAAGCTCTCTCTAGATGATTGCGACATCCCCATTAGGAGGGTCCTATTGGGTGCCATATCCAGATTATACTGATACTGTCTGATGAAGGCCTCTGCCAGGTCCTTCCAGCATCTTACAGTTGCTCTTGTCAGATGGGAATACCATTCCCTAGACGCTCCAGTCAAACTATCTTCGAAGTAGAACATCCACAATTTCTCGTCCATGGTATAAGCTTTTAATCTCCCGAGAAAAGATTGTAGATGGGTTCGAGGGCAAGAAGTCCCATTATACTTTTCAAAACATGGAGGCTTGAACTTGTGGGGAATCCTAACCCTGTCTACCAAACCCATGTCCATGACGTCGAAACCCAAAGAATTTTGAGATTCTAAGGACCTCAATTTCTCAGCTATTTCTTCCAATCTCCTATCATAAGTTTCCTCTCCAGCACCCATTACTGTAAATTGGTCCTCCTGAGGATCTTCTTGAAGTACTCTGGCTGCAGTGGCTGTTCCTTGAACATTTGCAGGGATATTGATCTCAGGATGTAGATGTGGACCAAACACAGGGGGGTTAACATGTGGTTGCACCCTTTCATTGTTACTTGTGCCTGCAGTCCCCACATGAGGTTCATCTTGATTCCTCCCTTCCACCAAAGCCCTGAGCCTCTCCTGGCTTTGAGCTAAGTTGTTCATCACTTCCATGAACTGCGTTATCTGGGTTCTCATCTCCAACCTTTCGTTGGCCATCTGGTTTCTGACCTCCGTAAGGTCCTGTTGCATCTGATCCATCTGGATTCCCGGAAGGTTGTTTCTAGTTGGGTACCTGTGTGGCCTGTTGAGGGGAAATACCCGGCGGCGAGCAATAATTCCTGAGATTCACAACAGAGGTTAGTAACAATAAAACAAAACCTACAAAACAAACAGAAGGGTTAGTATGCAATGCAGTTATGCTTATTTGTTCTCAAGGTATCCGGTTTGGTCTTCAGTTTTGACCCTTCCAGACCCTTGAAGATGTTGCTGTTGAAGTTGCTTTCGAAATAAACCCAGGTGGAAACTAACACAAATATATTACAGAAGGTGAAATAATACATCTTGTTCATTTTACAACACAAGCCCGCTAAGGGGTCAAAATACAGTACAAAAATAAAAGTACATGGAAAGAAAGCAACAACAAACAAATGATCAAACTCCGAGGCCAAACTCATCCTCACGAACTTCCTTGAGAAGTGCTTCGGTCACAGGATCAGCCGGATGCTCCGTAAGATTTCTGATGAGAAGGTTTCTTGTTGCAACAGCTGCAGTCAACTTCTTGTTCTGACTTTGGTCCTTAGACCTCTTCACTCCAGCTCTGATTTCTAGCTCTGACACCTCCCTCTGGGCTGCTGCCAGGGCTTTTTCCATCTGCTCCATCTTGTCCTGAACTCTCTTGTCTTCTAGAGTACGGGCCTCAGTGATCCGGACCCACCTGGCCTGACTCTCTTTCAAATACAAGTCTGTTCTTGCTCTCTGGAACTGGGCTTCTTTACAAGCATTCTTCAGAATTTGTTCACCAGCCTTAGACTTGTTGATGTAATCTCCAGACTTCTCAATCTTAGTCAAGTGTTCCACTCTCAACTTCTCCAGTCTCTCAATCTCCCTCACACCTTCACTCCTCTCCCGGAGGGTCTTCTGCAAAGCCTGGGTTAACTTCTCATTTCTTTCCTTCAAGCTTTGAAACTCCTCCAGACTGATAGTGGCAGGGGGTGGTGCTGAAGATGACTCAGGCATGTCTTCTATGGTAAAGGGCATTCCAGAGAACTGGGCCCTAGCATGGGACCACTCATAATATTGGACTGATGCCACATTATTGCACTTCCCCAGAATGGTGATTCCCTTGGTTTGAACATGATCCCAGGCCCAGGCAGCCTGCCTAACAGTTGCCAGACTAATCTTGTTCTCACAGTAGAGGGTCTCAACCAAGTCTTGTTCCCTGGGAGTATGGACCAGTGCATAGCCTAATTGCCTCCTGAACAGCAGAGGGTTGTAATTGATACTTCCCTTAACTCCTATTAAGGGCACATTGGGAAAGTGCCCACAGCTTGTGATTATATCTCTGCCCTTGGTGCTTTGAGTACACCATCTGATATCTGCTGAAGTGAGAGTAGTGAGCCTCTTAGCCCAGTTGCTTTGCTGATGAGGATTTAGAAATGCATCTGTCCTGGGTAGATGCTTAAGAAGCCAAGCATGGAATAATGGAGCACAACACCTCACTAGCCTTCCCCTCTGCTTCTCATTCTTCTGGTGCACTGAGTAATAGAGATCTCCTAGCAAAGTTGGCACTGGGTTCTTCAGGATGAACAAATGGATTGCATTCTTGCTAATGAATCGAGGCTCATCTGCAAACAACACAATTCCATATACACTTAAGGCCAACAGAGCACAAACAACTTTCCACTCCCTCAAGGAGGCCTTCAGACTAGCTTGAGAAATCAAGAAGTCCAGATGAAATCCAGGGATCCCAGCTTTAAAGGTCATATGCTGTTCAATCAAAACAGGTTCCAGGTGCAGAGCTTTTGCTACCTCTCCATTGCTGGGAAAGACCATTTCAGGGTTAAAAGGGATTTCCCTCTTGATAGGCAGACCAACCAAAGATGAGTATTCTTCCAAAAGAGGCCCCAACTGAAAGTCTTGAAAGGTGAAACATCTCAATGGGGGGTCATAAAACTGGATGCAGGTGTGGATCAAACTCCTCTGAGATGGGTCCAGATCCATGACCAAGTCAAGTATATTCCCATAATGCTCCCTGAACAAAGGTAGGTGATCTGGAGTGATCAGGGTTTGGATCCTCCTGATGTCTGATAAGTCTGGTTGGAAGAAATGATAGGTGATGTTACTTTTCTTTGGAGCCATGATGCTGAAGATTAAGTAGAGTGCTGATGAAGATGCTGAGGAGTGGGCCACTGGCTGGCTAGTGCAAGTATCTGAAGTATATGGCTGACAAACTGAAGCAAGTGCTGATGGAGATAGGTCAGAACTAAAGATGGGGTCAAAACCAAAACCAGATGAAAATGGATACCCTGAAACAGAAATAAGCACATGTTAATATGATGCAATGAGTATGTATGCAAATGATATGCAGGGGTTTGTGACTGAGCTGGATCTGATCAAAATGCCCTGATATAAGTCCATGTGTGTTCAAGAATTCCAGATGGAGGTCTAAAAATCCAGTAACCAGGGTGGGGGGGCTCAAATAAAGAGCCACATGTCCAGGGTTTAGAATCACAAGAACTATCCAACATGGAGCACTCTTAACAAAGTCAAAGTAACAGGGTATTCTGAGGTCAAGGTACCTGCAAACCTGTAAACAGCCCAACCCCCTCACAGGTGGTGATCTAGAACAAGGATCCTCAGACTTGGATCAGTTATGAGAAGTGTAAACACTTCTTACCCGGGGGTACAGTGTTTACAATAACCATAACAATTCCTCCTCTAATTCACCTCAGTTTCTGAAGGTCAATACTAAAAGGTCATCCAGACTTAGCAGGCTTCCCAGATAGCCCTAGCATTGCAGGAAATCCGCAACACAGAGTTCTCAAGAAGAAACCCATATCTGAACCGTGTTTCATATTCCCGCACCAGACCGAAATGGAATGGGAAAGAATATGATTCACTCTAGCCTAGGTGTCACTCAGGTCCCAGGTATAGGACCTTAACTCTCAATGAAATACCCACCCACCAAAGAAAAACCAGATCCAGCCAGCACAGTATGACAGTATGAAAAATATAAAGCTATAAAGAAAGCAATAAATCAACTGTACATAAAGCAATAAACAAAACAAATATACAAGCACAGATAGCACATAACACCCCAGTAAACACAAATCAATCAAGCGCTAGGAGGAACCCACAAAAAGAACCAGAAGCCCTGGTTGCAGTATAAGGATCCCCAGCAGAGTCGCCAAGCTGTCGCTCCCGACAAATGAAACAGGGTCAGATGAAGGTACAGACGCGAACGGTCGGCGAGAGGGACAGTGAGAACACACAGCCGTGAACTCACTGGAGATGAAAAGAGTCGCCAGCTAGGCATTTTTATCCCGGAGGAAAGGTAATGCTGCATAAACCTAGAAAGATATGGATAAGACGGTTGCGAACCAGAGAGACTGAGAAAGGGGGTTGGTTACAACCTGGGAAGGTATTAGCACCCAGATTGTCCGTCGTACTCGACGGGATCCACGCTTAAAAGATTTGTGTTTTAAGGGGGTAGTGTCAGTGCAATTTGTGTGTAAAAGAGCTGGAAGAAAATGTACAGGTGTCAGTATAAAGGAAGTGAAGTGTAAAATGTACAGTGTCAGTGTAGGAACAAAGATGAGATGCTCAAGAATATGAGGCTAAAGAATGAAGCTGGAAGGAGGGGGAATGTACAGAGACTTTTTGTTCGATAACCGTTAAGTTATGCCTACGTATCCTCTCGTGCAATGAGGAAGTCAGAACACCGTAGTTCGACCCAAAGAGACTGAAAGGTGAATTGACTTGTGAACTGCTTACTTGCCTATGCTCAAGTGTATGATCTGTCTGGCACAGATGCAAACTGTCTTGCATTAGACGGAAGAAGCAAGTTCTCGATTGTGAGTGAATGAGATGAGAAAAGAATCCCGAAGGAGACGATTATTGTTTGTTTTTGTATTTTCAGTCTTTTATTGCTTTTGAAATTTGTCATAAGTTAATGAGCTTAAGCCTAAACCAATGGGTTTAGTAAACTCACCACATCTTCCCTCTGATTAGGGGTAATGAGAATACCTTAAGTGTGAAGTCAGATTCTCACACTTAATCAACTTTGGTGTAGGATTAAGATCATTAACCTACTTGTGATTATTTAGATGTTTTTGTGATTTTTGTTTAGTGTTAAGTAATGAGGTTAAGCCATAATCATGGATTAAACAGACTCATTACACCATCCTAATAGAAGGATAATAGATGAGAATGTTTAAGCTGAGGAAAGCTCCTCAACTTAATCCATGATTAGGGATTAAACCCATGACAAAACAAGCCTTTGATTAAGATGGATTTTATTTAATGGTATGATGATGAAGTGAGTTTTATTGTTTGTAAGACAAACTTGAGGGGGACTTGTCCATTAACACTAGGGTTAGTCCTTCTTAACCACTTAAGGAAGAATTAGAACCCTAATGCAAGGCCCAAGTTACAAGTGTGATGTCTTGATACTTATTAAATGAATTTATTAAGAGATTTAAACACATTAAGGGTTTAACACTTAGGATTAAAGTTATACACTCCATCCTAAGAGAAGGATGCAGGCATAAGCTTAATCACAAAGTCTTAAAGCCTTTAGGGTTTAGTCCCTGATTATGAGATGAGAAGAGAAGACTCAAAGAGACACAAAGGTGAAAACTAAGAGGGGGACTAATCAAGACCCTAATTCATTATCATGCTTGGTTGATCCTAAGGTTTGTGAGGTTTTCAAGAACAATCTTCAGAAGAACCACCAGGAAGCAGATGAATAGGGTCAAGAGAAGCAAAGTGACTTGCTTCATTCAAGAAGTCAAGTCACTTGAAGAAAGAAAGTGGGAGGAAGAAGAATGAGCAAGCTCAAACTCAAACACATATAAGAATGCAGCAATGGATGCAAGAGAGATGAAAAGAAAAGTTATGAGAAGTGAAGGCAAATTCACTTCTCAAGTTTACTTACCACCTGAAATGTTAGAAAGAAATGCAATGCAATGCTAAATGAGATGAAATGGTATGATGCTAGACCAAACCAGAAGCATGTTGATGATGAAAATGATGCTATGAGGTGCTGCAAACAAGAGGCAAGGCATGGAGATGTTCATACAAGATTATGAATGCAAATGATGCAAGCTAAGGAGCATGCACAAGCATGGAAAGTTATGAATCATACAAGACAAATGACATGGCAAACATGCAATGCAATGGTCAAAGATGCTTCCTATATGTCCCAAGATGTCAAATGAATCACAATAATGCACAAAATGCAAAGACAAGTCATGTTATGCAAGAGAATGCAAGAGGGATGCAAGAGAAAGCCCAAATTAGGGTTCATGGATCAAACATCAAACAAAAACCCAAAACAGAAGCAAACCCTAAGATAAAAAATGGAAAATGCCACCCAAAGAAACCCTAAACCTATAATGAACCACTGCCCAAAGGGGAACTCTCAACTCTCAACCAATCTTGAGTTATGAATTTTCTAAGTTATTAGGGTTTTTTTAGGGTTCTTAACAAAAGAAATGCCAAACAATTAGAAAATGAGGAAACAAATCATGGCCATTTTACCCTAGAAACTACATGCTAAACATAACACAATGCAAGAAGAATCAATGTCTCAACCTTCTCCAATAGGCAGAAATGATTTTTTGAACTTATGATCAAAATAGTGCATAAAAATTGATTTAATTCAATGAAAAATTCTTAAAATGCATCAAGATCAAAAAAGAAATTTGGTTTGAAGGTTGGACAATGTTTCTAAATGTCTTAGAACATTTCATGAATTTTTTTGTAATTTTTAAATACCTAAAAGTATTTTTAATTAATTAATTCTCATTAATCAACTAAAAATAATCTTTTAAATATTTAAAAATACCTTTTTAATGATAAAAAATAAAATAAAAATATTTTTGGGTCTTAAAAATTATTAAAACTTTAAGGAAAAAGTTTCATAATTTTTAAGGATTTTTAACTATTTTAAAATAATTATGCAAAATAAATGGAAAGAAAATGAATAAAAATTAAATAAAATGAAAGTATGCAGCATGAAGGGCTGAGATTCAATCTGGAAAGGGGACCATTGACCACGCGCCAAATCCAGTGGCCCACGTTTAAACTGACTAAATTCAATTAATTAAACTAATTAAAGTGATTAGGGTTTAATGACCACATCTGGACCCTTTATGCGCGCGGGAAGTCAACTTGTTCAACGCATCTGAGGGCTCAAATTCAAACTAACATTAATTACGTGATTAGGGCACAAATGACTCTCAGGTGGCCGGAGAAGACTTCCGGTCGTCTTCTCCGGCCAGCTCTCACCTGAAAACTACCCAAATCCCTCAAAACGCATCAAAAATGAAAAACAAGAACTGGGAAATGATCCTCACATCCTCACGAATCAAACCCCCATCCTAAAACACATTTATATTTCCTAAATGAGCTGAATCGAAGAAAAAGAAAACTAGGTCACGCAAGCTTCAGACACAAATTAAATGCTCATTTCGAAACCATTTTCAAAACCAATGGTACCAGAATGATCAGCAAGACATGAAGAACAAGTTTGTAACAAGAAAAATGATTTCTGGAAAAATTATTTTCGAGCTACCTGAGATTTGGAGCTTTCAACTTGAGGACTTTCTGGCCACTTTTCCTTGTGCAAACCACTCCACTTGATCCCCCAAAGATGTTTGAGTGCTCAAAATGAGTTTGTGCTGGCTGGATAATGAGTTTCGAAAGCTTCTGCTCAAGCTTGATCAGAAATGGCAATGGAGGTTCTGGCTCTTTCAGGTCATTGTGAATGATGGTTTGAGGTCCAAATGATGTATGGAGAAGCTTTGCAAGGTTTGTTTGGCTGTTTGTGAGCTAGGATGGAAGATTCGAATGGAACTGCAAACTGAAGTGAGAAATGGCAGTGGGATCTCTTGGCTGTTTCAGGCTTGTGTTCTTGGTGTTTTGTGATCTATGAGGCAGGGTGAGTTGAATGGAGGAAAAGGTTTGAGTGTTTGCAGGCTGTATAGAGAAATTCGAAAGCTTATGCAAAATGGAAGGTTTTTGTGAATGTGAGTGTGTCCAATGTTTCAGCCTTGCCTTGTGTTATGTTTAGCTTGCAAACTGTCCACATAATTCTCTCTCATTGGTCAGTTGACAAGACATGCCCTTTAATGATTGGTAAGGCAACTTTTGCAAAAAGTCAAATAATGTGTAAGAGAAGCATGGCTCATGATCTAGGCAAGTACATGGGCATGGGCTGGCGCAACAAGGTGAGGTGAGAGGCTAGCAAAGCTCAGCATCCAAGGCTGCAAGTAGGAGGGAGCATGATCATGAGTTTTGCAACTTGTGACATTTTGGTTCACATGTGACTTCTTTGCCTAACCAAACATGAAACCATGACATTCTTGGTTCATTTCTGATTTTTAGGACTTAGAGAATGTTTATGTGTTGGTTTGAAGTGAATTAGAGGCTGCAATATGCATTGGTCCAAGACTTTGCAAAATTTCCAAATGAGGCATGCCTTGAAAATTAATGATTTTAGCCAACTTTGCATTGCCATAACTTTTGATCCAAGAAGAGTTTGATCATGTTCTTGTACTTTTTGAAAAGGGAAAGATGAGATCTATAACTTTCATGACCAAAGTTTTTCCATTTGAAGCCTTTTTGAATCATGAATCAAGGCTTGAAAAATGACCTAAAATGATGCATTCTTGAAAAGTCAACTATGCCCAAAAAGTCAACATTTGCAAAAACCCTAAATTCTTGATTTCTATGAACTTCAACCTTCTTCCATGATCAAATAAAGATCATATACACTCAAAATGATGAAGATCACCCATTGGTTGGGTCATTGGGGGGCCTCAGATGCCCTGATTTTGCACTGACTTGTCCAGAAAGTCAACTCTTGATCAGATAACTTCCCCATGGAATTTCTTCATGAAAATTGATATGCATACTCCCTATACCATATAGAGATCAATGGAAACAAGAATGACCAAAAAATTTGGAGTTATGGCCTCTGAAACCAAAACCCTAATTTTCAGTCAACTGTGCAGTCCATCCTGGCTCTGCATCCACTCAAACCCTAGTTCTTGTGATCCCTCTGCAATTTTGACTTTGAGGAGATGAAATATGATATAAGAACACACATGGACCCCTTTGAGTTGATTGGTTGCCTTTGGAATGGCTCAAGATGCTTTGGGATTGCTCAGATCACAAACCCTAGGTGCAGATGCCTTAGAAACTATCCAGTGAATCAAAAAATGAGATGTGAGATGATATGATGGTGTTTATGCATATGAGATGATCACAAGCCATGGTGTGAATGGGTGAGGGCAAATTTGGGGTGTTTACACAAGGGACAAAAGGTCTCATCAGGAAGGACGTCAGACAACATGATCCGAGGAAAAAAGGCTCTCATCAATACCGTGGGAACCCGAATTCAAAAGAGAAAGCTCGGTGCAGCTACACACCTGCAAGCTTCGGTAGCTGAAGAAGAGTTGTTCTCGCAGGGAAAATAAAGATGATTTACCAAGGGTATCCCTAAGTAAAGATGCCGAAGTCGTGTCGAAATTACACGGGAAAGCCAGCCCACTATCTTGTTCTTACTAACCCAGCAGCCTAAAGGACCTTAGAGTTTGCAAGGTCACCAGCAGTGGTGTGAGGGAGCCACAAATGCTGCCCTATTCTTTCACAAGAAAGACTTATATTGAAGATCCAGTCTCTTTTCGTTGTAGGAAACCGTCGAAATAGCAAAGACAGAGCTGACGGTTTTTCCTCAATCAGCAACTGCCTAAGAAAAGGGCCCCCCATGTTTATTTTGCCTCATATGAAACACAAATTCCAACATTAAAACGCTTTACAAAGTTAGGCCCTAAATACGCGAAAGCAAGGCGGGGCTTTAACTACTTTTAATCTGCCTATCTTTATAAGTTCGAGCTTGAGTTTGACTCCTTTTCTTAAATCTTAGTTTCTCTTTATTTCTACCTTTTTAGGTATTTGCTATCTTCTTTGTCAGCAATTCAAGGAATTGGATTTCTTTCATGCCTGACTTTCAAAGGTTGGGTTCTCTCTGGGCGGTCGAGCCCTATCCTTTGCTCTAAGAGGGTTGGGCTGCTCAGCAGGGCTTGCCTTGACTGTAGACTTAACTTTACGAGCGCTGCTCACATACCAAAACCATATGATGCCTCTCGGCGAGGGGACATCAGGCTCTGAGTCTCCGGCATCTCAGTCAGACTCCCTTCGATGCCATGCCTCCTCGGAAACGGATTCGGACGGATCTCCACCACAATCCGTCTCGTCCCCTGGGAGCGTCACCGCTGCGGAGGTAGAAAGTCACACGCGGGATGATCCTAACTCTAATTTGTTTTCGGAGGAACACTTAGACCGATTGCGATAGGATAACCGACGCCGTCTGCAAGAGAACGCCAACCTCCTTAAACAAGCGGAGGCCGGGCTTCGACGGCAAGAGGTTTAATATCATAAAAGCACGCGACGCCCATAGAGATGAAGCAGCGTGCGTCCAAAAAGAAGAACTCTTACAGTCAACTGTAGAGTTCATTCAAAGCAACCGCCACCTATTTGAGGAGTAGCGGCGTGGCGCTGCTGGGTGCTTCTGATAAATAGAACAGGAAGAGGAGGAAAAAACTGAACGACGTTTGGGCTTGATCTTGTTGTACATCGGAAGCCGGGGTCCTCCCGGTCCAGCCCCAACCTTACGTCTATCTCTATATACGAATATAGAAACGACCTTCCAAAGCCAGGAGTGAGGTGGAAGAAGACTTGGGAACGGGGGTTAGCTTCTCTCCCTCTCCTTATGGTCGAGTATTTATCTAAACCTCTCGCTTACTTGTACTACCTCTCTTCGCATTCGACGATCGGGAAAAGACAGTCTTTCTCCTTCGGACCGGTTGTTATGATCGCTGCCTTCGCTTTCGCTTTTTATCCATAAAAGAGGAATAAGTCTCATTGTTAAGGGGACTATGAACTAAACTATACGTGTAATCAAAGGCTGAGCCCTTGTCACTCTACTTTTGGAGACTGTGACCCTGCTGATGCTTCTTTTTTATCTTATTTTTGCTTGCGGACCACACCACGGATCCTTGGGTGGAATAGGCACCTTGACCATCCTTGACTTCTCTGGTAAGTTAGGCATCTTCCCATACATAGCCAAGTACGGATTTGGTGGGGGAAGAATAGGTAGGCAGAGATCCGTGAATGCACAAGCAAAAAGAAAGCATTCACCGACTTACTTACGGAATCTCAAATCGATTTCTTTGTGTTAAGCATATAGCATTCGTTTGTTTAGAATGTGCTTTAAAAAGCTTATGAGATGGATGATTTCTGATTATTATTTCTTACTAAGAAAATCAGTCAAGCTCAAGTGTGTCATCTTTCTATACGAAAAATAGAAAGAGATAGAGAGAGCGAGAGAATGAAGTGAAGGAGCTTACCCTTTCTCTACTTTTGATTCACTTGCAGCATCTAGCCCTTGAAAGCAATTACCATGTCTTAGAAGGAAAGTCATAGGATTCACTGTCAATTCCTTTTGTGGACATCTGAGGAGAGGGGGAAGGCCTTCGCGCCGGCGGGTCAAGTAGATGCGGCACATTGCATATGTATTATTGATATCCCGAAAGCCAGTGCCAGCTACTCCTACTGCTATTGGCTAAAGATCGACAATCTATTCGCCGCAAACCAAGGGACAGCCCTCTTTGTCCACCTGTGAACCTTCTTCTACATGGATGTCAGTTGCTTTAAAGGAAGAAAAGGAGGTAAGAAAAGCAAAAAGGCAAGGGCATGCGATGCCTACTATTTCTATATGTCATTTTCTTGCTTTAGGGCTAGGCTAAGCCTTTAGCTGCGGTTACGAAGAGCTCTTATTCACTCACCAGAAAGACCTGTTATTGCAAGAACAGGATTATCTTACCTTAGCCAGCTTAGAAGTTAATTTCCTATTAAGGAAGTAGTGCCATTAGTTGGAAATTGCATTTCATCTGGACATGAAATCGAAAGTTATATTTCTCGATGCATACTCATATTATCGATATGCCACAAGCTCAAGTCCCACAGCAGATTCTAGCACAACCGAGTCTGATTAACTGACTTCACCACCACCGCTTACGGCTATTTGAACAACGGTTATTTCAGTTATTCCCACATAAAATTAAATTGCAAAGAGAACAGCGGCAACAGATATGGCAACAACAGGATGATAAACCTTCTTCCCTTAACCAGGTCTCAGTTAAGTTCCTATAATTTCTGTGCAGGCGAAGGTTAAGTCTGGAAGCAGGAATGATTCTTACTCCATAAAGGTAGTGAGTTACCTACTAGTCGTAGGGCAGGAAAAGCTATTACACAAACAAGCCAGTTTTGCCAGGCTGAAGTAATGCTTATATAATCTGCTATTTCAACATCATCATATTTACCTCTAAAGAATGGAGCTTCCTAAGACTAGGTGAACAAGGTCTTTTTCTAAGTAAGAAGCATGTTGACAAAGCAGAAATGACACACCCACTAAAGTATTTACAGATAAGCTCGGCACCTTACGGCCATGTGCCTAGGATCCCCTGAGTGCTCTAAGGATTAAAGTCCAAATCCTATAGGAATTGAAATACCACACTCAGATCAGTGAATCTATCAGGTTTCTTTCTCCTCCTCCGGGATTCATTAATAGAACTTAAATGCAGGAATAAGCACATAGACCATAGGTATGGAAGAATTAAAATTCATTCATGTGCTTATATTTCTCATTTTTCCTAGGAGAACAGGTTGGGTTACCGTAAAGTACAAGACAACTAACTATGCTCTGGTTTTTTCCTTGCCAAGGCCTTTTGACACGGGATCAGCCAGATCTCATCTGGACTCCACATACTTACTGGAAATTTTGTCAAGATCCTTCTCACATACATCAGACACACTGGTATGGATTACCTATTAGTTGCCTAGCTGTACTATCTCAGCATGGCAGCCGTCAAAATTGTCTAGACCGGCAACAATTGAATTGCTCCATATCGGTACTTCTACCAAGATGTTCCTGAGCCGCTCTACTTCTCTTCAAGCAGAGGTATATGAAATAAACTTGTTTTCCATGAAGGAATGAGTTATGCCTGTGATTTCGATGAAATTGCTCCTCTACCTAATATAATTGAGAGTTTAAGTTTACTATTAGAAGTTTTCCAAGGTCTAAAATTGAGGGCTTGGTCCCGAGCATCTACCATTATACCCACAATGATTGGACCACTTAATAGGACCCTTTTGGCTTGGCTATTCTGGGCCTTCTTCTATTCGTACCTGCTTCCGTTTCTGCCCCCGCCATTAAAGCTTTCTGGTCCAGGCCTCAGGCACAGACCTGAAACTTAACTGATACGCAAAACTAAATTAAGCACAAAAGTAACATCCATCCATATATATGGGAATAACCCCTCCCTGTTCGTAAACCCAGTTGTCTTAGGCTGTATGAGTCTTCCTTAAACGAGTGAAACGCTCTAAAGAGTAGCCTACGGGAGATAGCTATATCTTTTATATCTTATTAATAACAAGCACAGAAGCAGGAAAGCTAGCCACCGCGATTCCTTCTTACTTCACTTTAGGCAGTGTCCATACGTTCCGGCGTGGTGCAAGAGAAAGAAAGTCTTATTAAAAAGTATTCCCTTTCATGATAAAAGTTGTTGGTGGAATTCTTTAAAGTCTTTCCGCTGTTTTGGGAGAGCACAAAAGCTGATTGATTAGGAAAGAGCTGCTAAGAGGGATGACTCGCCCTTAGCCCTTGTCTAAAACCTAGCAAACAGACTGTTGTAAACCAGGTGAACTAGAGCGAACAGGAGAAGCAAGCAAATAGCGGCCTCTCATCCAATCCAATCCACCTCTAGCAGTGAAAGTAAGGTATTCCGATCTTTGATCCGCCGATTCAGGAGCGATTGAAGCGAATACAATATAAGAATGCAAGGAAGGGTTCCCCCAGTAAAGGCCACAACTGAAACCTCCGTTGACATCAGGTCCTCCTAAAGATTTTCCAAAACTCCATATCATTTTCAGCGGCAACACATTGACTGCGGATCCGTTATCTACCAATATCCGTGATACGGGCTTCCCGTTCAAGTGAGCTTTGACGTACAGAGGCTTGATGTCTTGGGTCATCTGGGGAGAGGCTTTGTCTAACACGACCTTTTTCGGCTCCCCGGGCTTTGACTGTATGGTCACCTGGCAGGTAACCTCTGGCTCTCCAGCAACTTCCGGAATCGGTACCTTCTGGGCTCGTTGAGCAAGAAGAGCCTTTAATCTATTCGAGATAAAGCCTTCCGGGTTTACTGTGACTTTCATCTCTTCATCCCTCTGGGTCCTCTTCTGATCTTTCTTCAATCATCTCCTCAGGGTCTTCCCTGCGGGGCTATACCGTTCGGGCCCACCTTTTATACCATTAATAAAATAGTGTATCTAACGAGTCTATCCGTCTAAGTCTCAGAGGAGTCGGGTACAAACCTATGTCCTTACCTTGCTGGCATTTCGTACCTGGGGCAAGCTCCATTTCAGCCAATGCCAGTCTTAGTT